>CM053622.1:238562677-238600506 GCA_028646595.1 Phalanger gymnotis
AACCCTTGAGTTTTTCAACGGGGTATGACTGCTTGTAGACTAAAGAGTTCTATGTTCCACTCTTGGGCGGATGCGCTGCCTCACCAGCACTCCTCCTTCCCCAAGAACTCCCGACCTGGACTGGGCTTAAATCTTCAGCAGGCTCTTCACTCCTGCTCTGATCAGCCACTTAATTCCTCCCACCAGGTGGGCCTGGGGCCAGAAGCAACTGCAGCCTTAGTTCTAAAGCTGCCCCACCTCCGCTGCCCCAGGGGGCGGTGGCCGAACTGCAAACTCAGTCCCGCAGCTTTTCCCACTAACCTTCTCTGTTGTCTTGCTGTTTGTGGGTTGTGAGGTCTGGTACATGCCACAGCTCAGTAATTCAGGATGCTAGGGCACTCTCCGATTGGCTCGTGGTCTGGTCGGTCCACGGTCCATGCCGTGTGCGCTGGGCTCCGCTTGGCTTCGCTCCGCTCCCCTCAGCTGGGAGCTGGGAGCTCCGTGTGGGACAGACCTTACCCAGAGACCATCCAGGCTGTCCTGGGCTGGAGCCCTGCTTCCCTCTGCCACTTGGTGGGTTCTGCAGCTCTAGAATTGGTTCAGAGCCATTTTTTTTATAGGTTTTTGGAAGGACTTGGTGGGGAGCTCACGCCAGTCACTGCTTTCCAGCCGCCATCTTGGCTCCGCCCCTCTTCTGCTTCTCTTCTAATCTTGGTTGCATTGGCTTTGTTTGTGCAAAACTTTTTTAATTTAATGTAATCAAAATTATCTACTTTGTATTTCATAATATTCTCTATCTCTTGTTTGGTCATAAATTCTTCCCTTTTCCACAGATCTGACAGGTAAACTATTTCTTGCTCTCCTAATCTGCTTATAGTTTCACCCACTATGTCTAAATCGTGTACCCATTTTGACCTTAGGATGTAAGTACTTTATCATGATTATCTATCTCCAAATGCTCAAATGTATTTCTCATTCTGGTTTTTCTCTTAACTCTTGTGTTTGCATCACAAAGCTCCTCTCAGATCTGGTTCTTTCCTCAGGAATACTTGAAGGTTCTTTATTTCATTAAAGATCCTTTTCTCCCCCCTGTAGGATCATACTTAGTTTTTGCAGTGTAAATTATTCTTGGTTGTAATCCTTTACCTTTCTTCTGCTGGAATAGTATAATGCAAGTACACACACATACGCACACACACATGCACACACACACACGCACACACACTCTCTCTCATACATACACACTCACATATAAAAATAATAATGTAAGCTACAGTGCTAGCTGCTAAGTTTTGTATCATCCTGACTGTGATTGATTCCTTCTTACTTGAACTCTTTGTTTTTCCGCTGCCTAATGATTAAGACCCCCAACAAGTCACCATTCAGCCTTACCTTCAATTTAGCAAGAACCAATACTTCCTAAGTTAAGTCACTCCATTTCTGGATATCTCTTGTTAAGAAGTAAAAGTTAAGAAGCCTGTCCTCACACTAACTTCTATATCTACCTCTCTGCAACATCACACCCACAGTTCCTCTTTCTGTCCTCTGTGACCAAATATTTTTGGATCACTTTATTCAGTGTGAAAGTTAATATCTCCTATTCTGGCTATGTCTACAATATATTCTAGACTGCCAAAGAGATTCATGTCACAAAATAGTTTAGAACTCTTGTCAGCGCCCTAAACTCTCCAAGTCTACTAAGGACAGCCTTAATGATAGCCTCCTTGCTTTGTAAGTAAAACCATAGCATATATAGAATAAATACTGTTCCTATACCTTTGGGGGCAAGGTTCCAATAGTCCTCTAGGGCATGTTCCACCAGTAAGATGACCTTAATAGAATTGGCTTCAGGCAAGCCAGCAAAGGTAAACACCGGAGAACCATAATATAATTATGCCTGCTCCACAGGCAGCAAACTTGGTTTCATCTTAAATCTTTTCCTTTCTCACTCCTTTCATCTTTTGGTTCTCACCAAGACCTGGCTTCCTCCAGAGATTCCTTGACTCTCCTTTCCAGTGCTGGCTACATTTTCACTCATTCTCTCCAACTCCTGGGTGCTGGTGGTGGGAGTTAGAATACTCATTGTTCCCCATGGCCACTTTCAGGTTCATTCCCTAGCACCACTACTCAGTAACTTCTCTTTCTTTGAGGTTCACATAATTCCTATCTACTATATAATCAAAATCCTGGTAGCTACTATCTATAGACATTTAGGACATCTTCCTTTCTCAAAGAGTTTAGCTCTTCACAATCTTTCCCTGTTCCCCAAATCTTGCCCTTGTAGTAGATGACTGCAACAATGACACATCCCCAAACGCTTAAAATCCCAAGTCGTCAACTTACCCATTTCCCATGACTTAGAAAACTTCACCTCACGTCAAGCACACAAAAAGATGGCATACTCTTGATCTTGCTCTGGGAAGCAAACTCTGGGGAGTTTTGGTGTTTTTTTTTTAAACACTATGTTTCTATATTTTTGTCAACATCGGAAAATTTTGTAAAAATATGTATTATTGATGTTTTTTCTCTTTATATCAAGTTCATTTTGGGGGAGAAGAATCCTTTTCTATACTGAATTTTTCCTCATTGAACAAAAAGAAAAAAATAAGTAAAAATACCTGATGCCATAACTACACTTGACGTACACATAACATTCTGCCCTGGTACCCTTCAACTCTCTACCATGTAGAAGGAAGGCATGTTTCATTACTGCTTCTTCAGGGGCTTTATTGGTTTTTCAATTATTCAGAATTGGCTTTGTGACCTGTTCATTTACACTGTTTAGGTGATTATGCACTGTTCTTTTGGTTCTCCTTACTTCACCCTGCACTAGTTCAAACTTTGCCATGTTTCTTGGAATTTCTCATATACTTCATTTCCTATTATACAATAACATTCTATTTCATTCCAATGACATAGGTATATGGACACTCTCTTTGTTTTTGGTTCACTGCTACCATAAAGAGTGGTGCTATCCGTAGTTTGTATATGTCACTAATATTCTTTGGAGGATGCTATGTGGAAAGCCCTTTATAACCTGGACCCCCTTACCTTCCCACTCTTCTTATGCTTACATACACTAACACCTTTCCCTGACTCCCCCACCCCCATGTACTCTTCAATCCAGGCACAGTAGTTTCCTTGTTGTTCTTTAACAAGATACTCTATCTCCTGACTCTGGACATGTTCTCTGGCTGGATGCCTGGAATGTTCTCCCTCCTCATTTCAATCTCCAGGCTTCTCTGGCTTCCTTTAAGTCCTACTCTGCTAAAATCCTACCTTCTACAAGACACCTTTCCTGATGCCCCTTAATTATGGAGCTTTCCTTGCTGATTATTTCACATTTATCCTGTATGCAGCTTGTTTGTACATAGCTTTCCCCATTAGACTGCGGGCACCTTGAGAGCTGGGACCATCATTTGCCTTTCTTTGTACCCCCAGTGCTTAGCACAGTGCCTGCCATATAGTAGGTTCTTAATAAATGTTCACTGACTAGTTAGTTGGTTGGCTGCTAATCTCTGAAAAGCTAAAGACAACAGGAAACAAAAAGCCAAGGGAAGAAGCATGGTGAGCACAATCAGGCTATAGCTTATAAATAAAGAATGGCATGTAAGAAATGGCATAAAGACATCAAAGAAAGGTACAAATGGAAAGGAGGTGGGCTTGTCACATGATAAGGGATAACTGATGGATAGTCCATATACTTCTCTGGTACCACACAATATTAAGATAGCAACAGTAAGAACACCTCCAATGAAAAAGTGATAGGGAGTACATGAACAAAAGTCACACAGGACAAAAATGTAAGGATAGGCTGTCATCTGTACAGCTGGAGGGAGTATCCACAGAGATGAAGTCATACATTCTTGGAAGTATAAGTTGAAAAATCTATATCCTGTTGATGTAATGCAGGAAATATGTTCCTTAAAGTACTGAACTAAAGTATTAAATAAGAGAGAATTACTGTTGAATTCATATAAATTAAATTTAGGAAATGAAAGTCTGCTATTATGACAGGAATTTAATTTTTAAGATTTCCCAGGGTCAAGGCTAGTCATTTTCTGGTAGGGTATTTTTATCTTTCCTTGAGCAATTTCTGATATGTGCCTCCAGGAACTTTCGACACACACACACAATCATCTCTTTATCTAATGTTGTTAATAGGTTCTGAAACAGTATTTTGGAGAAACTGAGTTATGGAACAGTTGGTTCCAGGCTTGCACAGATAATAAGAACCATCTACATGGTGACTGAGCAAGTTATAGTGTGGGTCTGTGTTAGAGTGCATTTATAATTTAAAGACCTCATTAGGTGGTCAATGTCATGTATCATTGTACTTGCTGATGACTTTTACGGTCTGATCTTGCAAATAGGCTGTAAAACATGAACTATTTTTACTGTTGTTCTCCTTTCTATGGAAGTGTGAAAATCCTGCCAATATTTCTGAAATTCTGTCTAAGGATAGAGATGACATTAGAAAGGAGGAAATCAGTATTAAGTTTGGGAAATAATAGGTCACTGGACTACTGTCTTCCTAACTCTTGCTGAGAACATAATGTAGGTGGTCTAATTAAAAACTTAACTAGGGCAGACAGCCAAAACTTTTCCCTTACCTATATAACATCTGAATTGAAGAATCTTAGAATTACAAAAGATATTAGAGATCATCTAAACCAAAACCATCCTTGAATCACAAATCCTATCTACAACATATCTGACAATTTATCCAACCTTTGCCCTGAACATGTTTAGTGACCAAGAAGTCATTATTTTGTAAGGCAGCCTATCCCCTATTCTGACTACTCCATGGCAAAGTTCTTCTTTCTTGGAGCTTCCTAGTTCAAACCCTCTGCAGCTACAACAGAGTAAATCTATTTTTCTAGATGACAATCCTTCAAATACATAAACATAGCATTCCCACATTTTCTCTGGGCTAAACATGTCTAGTTTGTTCAAGTGCTTCACAGATTAAATGGTCTATATTAATGTAGTCTAAGACCGCATTAACATTTTTGGCAATCAGATCATGGGGCTGGTTTATACAGTATAGTCAACAAAAAGCCTTAAGTTCTCTCCCTGCTTCCCACCCCGCCCCGCCCCGCCCCGCCCCAAGAATTGCTGCTATGCCACATCTTCCCTCATCCTGGATTTGTACAACAGATTTTTTTTGAACCTGCTCGAATTTTACTTTCGTTCCTATTAAATCTAATCTTTTTAGATCAAGCTCACAAGATGACGTATCAAGATCTTTATCTAATCAAGCCATCATCCTATCTCTCCTTCCTTTCCTAGAAAAATCTGTCAAGACTCCTTGCTTCCACTTCTCCCCTTATTCACTCATTAACCTTTTTGCCTAAAATGAAAGTTTCATCTCCAATGATTTTTGAATCTCAGTTCTCACTGCTTCATTAACATCACTGATCACATTCTCCTTCTGGATTTTCTCTTCTGGATGCCCTGTCCTCTCTTTCCTGATTCTTCATCAAGCAGTCTGACTGCTTCTTTTTAGTCTCCTTTGTTGGTTCATTATACCTATCATAGCCTCTAAATGTTGGTGTTGTCCGTGGCTCTTCGCTGAGACCTCTTTCTGTCCTTCTACACCCTTTGTCACTGACCATACTGTTGGCCCCCATGGGTTTAATTATCACATCTATACAAACAATTCAGACCCATATATCCAGCTGTAGTATCTCCCCTGAGCTCCTGTCCTGTATCACCAGCTGTCTATGACTATGTCTATGACTATTTCAAAGTGGATGAGCCAGAGACATCTCAAACTCAACATTTCCAAAACAGAATTAATTTTTGGCCCCTGGCCACCTTTTTTTATCTCTACAACTTATCATACTCAACTCCCCTCTCTCAACTCAATTACCACCTTACTTTAGGCCCGTATCACCTCTGTCCTAAATTACTGCAACAGCCTCCTAATTGATCTCTCTGCCTTAAGTCTTTCCATACTCCAGTCTATCCTACACATGCCTGCCAAAGTAATTTTTCTTGAGTACAGATTATCACGTTGATAATCAAAGTTCAATGGCTCTCTACTGCTTCTAGGATAATATCTGTTTGGCCTTTAAAGCCCTTCACGACTGGTAGTAATGGGTCTTTACAAGCCTCATTATACCTGGTTCCAGCCTTGCATACTAGAAGTGACTGGCCTTCTTAAAGTCTGTCAAACATGTCACTTTCTAGCTCCTGTTTCTGTGCCTTCACTGTTGCTCATGGCTGGAATGCACTCCCTCCTTACCTGTGCTTTCCTAAATCACTCACTTCCTTTAGGACTAAGCTTAATGCACCACCTTCTACATGAAACCTTTCCTGATTCACTCAAGTATTTAGTACCTGATTGTACTTATTTTATATTTATTTTGTATTTATTCTGTATACACTTGCATGTGAATGTGGGTTTATGTAGATGAGTGTGTTTTATCTTCTCCAAAAGAATGCAAGCTTCTTTAGCCTAGACACCGATTCATCCTCTTTGTGTTCATACCCTCAGTGACAAGCCCAGTGTCTTGCTTATAGAAGGCAATTACTAAATGTTTGATGACTGATTGATGAATGGATCTTGATTCTGTTTAATGCAGTAGCTATGATGATCCAGTTTGGGTCATCTGTGCATCTGATCAGCATCTGAAGAGAGGTGGGAAGCTAAACCGGAGGGAAGCCAAAATGTGGCATTTTTAAAGAATCTCTGAAGAATGAGTTTCTTATTTTACTGAAAAAAGATATGCTTTCATAGGATAAGACTTAGCAAATGACCTTCTTAGTTAAAAAAAGGTAAAATCTCTATTTGGAAAACATTCTTAGAAATAACTGATTCATCACAGAATGGCACAGGGCCATAGGACAAAATAACAGAATAATCCTGTCTTTAAAGAGCTTAAGGTGGGTATCTCCAAGCCTATTATATAGCCACGTTCCCATAATTAGGTATTTAATGTATGTTGGTTGATTGTAGGATACTGAGTGTAGAATCCAAAGGGACCTCCAAGTCCAACTCTCTCATTTTACAGGTGAGGAATGTCAAGTCCAGAGAAAGTAAGTGATTTGTCCAAGTGGGGCGGGGGGGTCCACACAGTAAATGGCAAATACAGAATTTGAACCCAGGATCTTTTTCAAAATCCAGTTCTCAAAGCATGAACAGGTAAGAAGAAAATGAAAAGCAATTAGCTGTCAGTTGAATTCGTTAGCATACAAGTTGCTTTTTCAAAAGTTTTTAACAAATGAAATATAACAAAGTACTGACAGTAGTATAGCACAATAGTACACTTACAAACACGTTTAAATACATGTTCAAGGGATCAAGAGAAAAAAAAAGAATTAATTCCTTTTCTAGGCTCCAGTTAATGCTACTGAAACATACAGTAAGTATTAAAATCAATATGGAAGCAAGTATAAGAAACAATGACACAGTCTTTCAAAATCATTGTAAAAAACTTCAAGAACCTACCTGCTTTCCAGAGAGCAGTCCTCTGTTCATTGTTTGAATTAAATGCCTTGGCAAATCTATGGGATTCTAACAAACAGTCCAGTAACTTAAAAAGTTGTTGTGAAGTTAAAAAGCGGTACATTCCTTGGTCTTGAGTATCAACTCTAACATCAAAGTCGACTGCATCTCTCTTTCAGAGATCAAAACAATAACAAAAACACACAAAAAAATTCATCAGTAAATTTTGAACTCAATCTTCACTACATACTATATTTAATATCTTCCAATGTACAGAAAATTTTTACCAATAATTTCAGTGATTAAAAATGATACCACTTTTATTGCTTTGTAAAATTTCACTTTCAAGAAATGAATCCTCTGAAGAATGCCCTGTCATAAGCTTTCTGGCCCCTGTTCCCATCACATACTGGGACTTGGATAGAAAAGGTTTACACTGATAGAAGAGAAGCAATTACTTTACACAACTACATGATATGTTTTAATATCCCTAGAACCTGTCAAAGATATCTGGGAAGAAATTAAATTAATAGGTTCTTTGATTACTACTTTGAAAATCAGTAATTAACTTATTAAAAAAAAGTAAACATTATAGCAGAAATTTTAGTCTCTCTAGGTCTAGCAGAAAAAGAAGCAAAGAATTGGGGGTGAGAAAGGAGACCGTTCCAGGCATGGAAGGACAATCAGTGAAAAGACACCAAGTTTAAATATGGAATGTCCTGTGCAAGGAACAGCAAGTAGGTTCATCATAAGACTACATGAAGGGAAGTAAGGTGTTAAGATGACTGGAAAGGCAGGAAGATCCAAGGCTATGAATGGCAGGAGGTATTTAGGTAGCCACTGGATTGTACTGAACTGGGGAGGTAGGGTGACATGCTCAGATATGCCATTGGAAAATCACTTTGGCAGCTGAGTGGAGGATACAGTCAAATGTGAAGAAACCTGAGGCAGGGAGACCAGCCAGAAGGCTACTGAAGTGGCATAGGTTGAGAGGTGATAAGAACCTGCAGCTGTGGGAGTGAAGAGAAAGAGACCTATTGGAGAGATGTTTAAAGGTAGAAATGACAACAACTGACAACAGAACAGATATGTGAGGTAAGTATAAATAAGGAGTTGAGAATGAGACTGCATTGCAAGTCCAGGTGACTGGGATGATTCCAGTGGTGCCCTCAATAGTACACGGGAAAGAAGGGAGAAGTGGAGAGAAGGGAAAAGGCAGCAAATTCAGTTTTGGAAGTTTTACAGTGCATGCAGTTCAAGATGTCTAGAAGGTGGCTGATGACAGGGGAGCTCAAAAGATTTGGAAACATCTGTTCAGCAACAGTATTTTATACAGTTAATCATAATATCTTAAAATATCTTCAAGATTCAGTTCAAATCCCAATTTTTTTTTTTTGCAGGAGGCTTTTCCCAGCTCCCCTTTCTTCTTTCATCTACTCTGTATATGTTTTGTACAACACAGCTATTTCAAGGCTCTCTCCCCATTAGAGCTCCTTTATGGCTGTGGCTTTTTTGGCTTTTCTTTGTATCCTCAGCACTTAGCAGCACTCTCCAAGAGTAATAACTGCTTAATAAATGGTTGTTGACTGACAAAATTTACATATTAACATCATAAATCTAGATAGTAACTCTTCCAAATATTAGCCAGGAGGTAAAGATGAAAGCTTTCATACTTCTAGTTACCTGTGCTGCTGCTAGATTTTCTGCATCTTCTTTTTTACTAGTTGCTGGGAAAAACACGATGTTGTCTATAGTTTGGATGAGCTCTAGCTGTACAACACACTTAATCAATAGGGCAGCAAACAATTTCTGTTCTGGAAATTCTGTAAGGGAAAACAAACAATTATTTTCAGCTACTTTAAAAAGTCCTCCACAATGCAAAACCACAAGAAAAACCTGGCTATGATGTAAGAAAAATGTAGCCATGGAATACTGATCCTGGTACCAAGAAGAGTCACCATTGAATGTCGCACTAGGTATCAATACACTATGGGGCTAACTAGTACAGAAAAACTGCATATTATTTATTAAAGTAGGACTTAAGAGAATGAACCATTAGGCAGATCAAGAACATACATGTTTATCATTTTACAAAGTTAATAAGAGACAGTTCAATGAAAATGTATGACATGATCAAATAACTAAAAGTCTTTAATAGAATATTTATATGAAGTCCATTAATAGTATTAAAAAAACAAACCCAAAACCTCTCCTCTAAAACCTCACACAGCTGTCTCATTATAGGTATGAGGTGTTCTTGGACTTTCAAAAGCTAGGTTAGTAGAGTGTAAACTCTTGCTTGAGGACTGGCTTGGTTAAATTCAAGAACATTCATCATGAAAAAGAGCCTCCAAGTGATGAATTTTTTTGCATTAAGCAACTTATAACATTATCTACTAAAATATGTACCTTTTATACTGGCAGAGGATAGCACAGTGCTTTAAAAAACCTATGATTTAATTATTAAATTATTTATTTATTAAATCATAGGTTTTTTAAAGCACTGTGCTACAGAACACACCTTCTAGTTTCTAGTAACAAAGAATAAACATAATTAAATCATAGGTTTTTTAAAGCACTGTGCTACAGAACACACCTTCTAGTTTCTAGTAACAAAGAATAAAGTCATATTACCAAAAAAAAATCAATATAGGTACAGAAGAATGCCCATACCAGAGATTTCTTAAACTTTATTTTCAGCAAATATAGTGTAGGAGTACTGACGACTGTAACTATGAATTTTATGCCAGGAACAACACAAAACCATTTAGGGAAAGGGGCACAAAACATACCTTCAGATCAGCTTCTAAGGGAGGTGTGGGGAGGGGGAGCAGGAAGGCATTGTCAACTTGGCCAAAGATGCCTTAGCTGCCTGCCACCTATCACCCATAATTAGAGGAGGACAAAAGCACATAAAAGTGGATTCCTTTTCCCTTTCATGGAAGGAGGAGAAAGATGTGTGTGAACTATAAATTCCAATGAAGAAAGGTATTCACTTGGCCTGGATTACCATCTGGCACCTAGTCCCAACACCTTTAAGGTTGTCAGAAGTTCTTAGTCATTTTCCAACTTCTGCTTGGGACTGAGCCTTTCCCACCATGATGAAATATGAAGAGGAAGAAAGACGTTTCTACAGGTTTCTACAAATCAGAAAAGTACAGAGCTTGGAGGGGAAAGATAGGTGGACAGAAACAAGATATCAGACTGTCCTTCTTCCTGAATGGCCAAAAGCGTAAGTGAACTGCCCACGATCACACAAGTGTTCAGTGGAAAAGCTAAGATTCAGGCTTTTTAACTTCAAATACACTCCTCTGCCCACCGTATCACACTGTCTCTCAAATACAGGTTTTTAAATACATTCATATCAGGTCACACATATGGACTAATTGAATCCTGTTATATGTCAATAATTTCCTGGGCCTTTCCTGTCCTAAAGAAACACCAAGAAAGGTGAGATTCTGCAGGAATCTTCTGTAGAAAAGGTAGAGAAAGGAGGACATAGTGATTAAAATGAGAAGTTTCTCAGAGAAAGAAAAAGGCATTCCAGTTCCCCAAGTTTAAGAAGGTACCTGGGTAGTTTAATTATGGGCTATTAAAAATAGTGAGGGTTAGAGGTAAGTTTGAAGGGCCTAAAACAAAACTAAGGAAGTAAATATTCCAATGCAAATTAGCAAATATTTCAGCTCAATATTTCCCCTAAGGGTCAGGTTACAGGTTTTACCAAGTGAGAATATACCTTGCTACCAAACCAAGGACTGAAGAGGTGTCAGAGATACTGAAAAATCAAAAAGAACTTTGGAATAAGGGAAAGGGTATGTATGAGTGGAGGCCAGGCTGAAAAACACTTAGGGAAACAAAAGCTGATTCAGTCAAGGGGGAGCAGGATAGGAAATAGGACTTCTCTTGGCATGTGTAAGTTGAGCTATGTATCAGATCTGATGATGTGCCATAAAATTATAAGGGATCTTGAACGCATCAGAAAACAGGAACCAAAAAGATCACAAAAGGTTGGGAAAGCTGAGCTGAATGTAACAGGGATAAAGATAAAGCTTTATACCTGTGTTAAAAAAAAAACAAAATGAAACACCAACAGAAGAAGGGGGTAGACTCACCTAGAAGTAATAGTTCACTTGAAAAAGATCTGAGAGGTGGGGGCGGGATATGAGGTGTTAGTGGACTACAAATTCAATATAAATTAACAATGGGCCACGGCAGCCAAAAACGCTAATGAGATCTTAGCCTTCATGAAGAAAAATGTAAGATCTAACCTTAGGGGATAATAGTCATGTTACATTCAGCCCTCGTCTGACAATATGTGGACACTGAGTTTAGTTCTAGGTACTAAATTATAGACATAATCTCTATTTCTTATGCTGCACAATACTCTATATGTTAGAGTAATTCATAATATCATAATTTTGGAGATGGAAGGAACTTTAGGGGCCATGCAGTCCAACCCCTTCATTTTACAGATGACAAAACTGAGACATAGAGCAACTGACTGACTTGTCCAGGGTCACATGAGTATCTGAGATGGGGTTTGAACTTAGCACTTGCTAATTACAGGTCCAGAGCTCTATGTATTCTGCTATGTTGCCTCTAATAATTCAACAGATATTTGCTCGTTTGAATGAACAGTAAAACAAGTACTAAAATTTCATGTCATATAGCATATTAGATTGCAACCACTAAAAAACAAAAATTTAAGAAAAATTTTATTTTCTTAACCCATGCTGTTTATTAACTTTTACATATGAGAGGATGACATTTTTAAATTTAAGAAAAAACTTACTTGCTGACAACTTTGTTTTGCTGACTTCCTCATTCACAACAGACCCCACAGGGGACTGTGTCTGATATCTGTTGTCTGCAGATCTTGGCTGGAGAGAATCATGTATATCTACCGATTTCTGTGATATTGTATCCTAAATAAAATAAAAAGTACATTGAAGGGCACTGAAAAAATGCTCACAGACAAGATTATTTTTAGTAAGAGGCATATAAAATATGTGGTGCAGGAGTTATTTTACTGCTCTTATGGCTTTCTAGCATACAGACATTTGCCAATCCCTCTGCTGGGTTACCAAGCCCCACTCTGATTCTGGTTTAGGATAGCACAGGTGTCAGTTCTATGTCTAGTAAAAAAGCAACTTTTAAAAAACATAGACTACTTACATAAAAGCATTCATATCTATGGTAAATTTTCTCATTACCCAATTCGCAGTTTATTCGGCTGTTTTGAGCCATCATTTGCTTAGTGCTCAGGGAATAGGTGGTATTTCTAACATCAACAAAGCAATAAAACAATGCAACCACGAAGGTGAAGCTACTGCTCAAAAAAAAAAGCATACTAAAGCCAAATTTGCACAATTTTTAGATTATCTTCTATTTGAATGAAATGTATTAATATGAATCCAGAACTAAATTCAAACAAATTTAATTACTTCTTGGGACAATTCTTCCTCAAGCCCTTCCAAAAAACTTCCTGTTCAATTTCTCTTTTGGTACAAAAGCTTCTTTATTTTTGCTTTTATTTTTACTTTAGTTTCCATCAGAAGCACTAAAATTTAGCAAAATGACTCACTTTACTGCCATAGGATACTCCTCCAAGGGTTTTAAGAAGTAGGAATATAACCAATATGCCAGGAAAGAAAGGAAAGAGCCTATATGAGGGTGCCAGGTGGTGGAGTGTATACAGTGCTGGTTCTTGAGTCAGAAAGACCTGAGTTCAAATCCAACCTCAGACCCTTATTAGTTGTGTGACCCTGGGCAAGTCACTTACTTAGCCTGTCTGCTTCAATTTACCCATCAATAAAATGAGGATAATAAACGCACCTATCTCTGAGGGTTGTTATGAGGGTAAATCAGATAATATATGTTAAAGCACTTTGCAAACCTTAAAGCACTTCATAAATGATGACAATGATGAAACTATAAAGCCCTTAATACTAAACAGCTGAGTCTGATGTACAAGTGTCAAATGAGAAAAAAACAGCAATCAAATTAATTGGTATAGAATTACTTATAAAATGGATGCATAAGGCTGTGATGGGCCTTTCTTTCCTAAAATAAATAATGATGACAAACCTCTCCTCTGTTAGTAGGAGTGGCAGGGAAGGGACAGTTTTGTAAGTCCTCACACCATGGCTCACCAGCTGGGCTGGGTCCGCTATGACCAGAGAGATGGAAGATTCTTGAGGCCAAGTCAGAGAGTCCTGGCCAGAAAAAAAAGTCCAATACTAAATCTGAAGATCTTGGCATTTGAAAAAAGCACTGCTTCTTGTTTCTCAAGTTAATTTCCATCCCCGTTAAGTGATTACTACGTGCCAGGCCCTGTGCTATGCCCTGGGGACACAAATACAAACAGAAAAAAAGACAGCCCCTGTCCTCAAGGGACTTAATTCTAATGGGAAAACACAACAAATAAAAGGAAGCTGAAGAGGATGGGCACAGGAGGGAGAGGAAGGCAGTTGGTGGAGTAGAGGAGGCCATGGGAGAGAAAATTCAGAGTGCAGCCTGAAGAGGGACGAAGAAATGGAGTCTCTTCTCTCTTCCTTCACCCTTCATTGCTTCCCTTACTGAGCTGGCCAGGTCCTTGGGGGCCAAGTTCAGAGCTGGCTTGTCCTTTCATCCAAAATCCACAAGACATGACTGAGTCTCTTCAGCCAAACCCAATATACTTTCTGTATAGCCACCATTTCATTCCCTTTCATCCAATGGCTGGGCATTTTGTATTCTTTCCAAACTGGATTAACCAGGTTGTTTGCTCTTAGTACAATACTCTTACTTTACTGTTTGATTCAAGAGAGATGTTCTCATTCAACAGAGATAGTAGGACTAGAGCATTTTGTTAGTTATTTTAAAAGAGGCAGGGTGATTCATTCAAAGATTGATTCAACTGAACGCCATTGTTAAACTTCTATGTGGCCATGTTGTTTATCCACAATAGAATGTAAACTCCTTGAAGGCAAGGACTTTTTCATTTTCATATCACTCTAGCACAGTGCTTCACACATAGCAGAAGTTTCATAAAATGCTTGTTGATTTTAACTAGGTTGATAGTTTACTCTAATGGCCTAAAATTTTACCTTTTGGATGAAAGTTTAAATTCTGGAACACTCTTAAGAAACAACCATTATAAAATGAAAAAATATGCAGTATCTTTACACTCATACATGTCTACTATTTTAGAACTATGTAATCAGGCATGTTTAGGTTAATTTATCTAATCCAAATGGGCATTATTTCATTTTTTTTTTGTATTCAGATCCCTGAAACCAGCACAGTGCCTGATCCACAGTAGTAGCATAATGAAGCTTGCTGACTGAAGGCTTAGGTACATAGTTTATGCTAACAGCTGAAAATCTACCTTTCCATTTAAAGTTTAAATTCTGGAAAACCCATGTAGAAACAATCGTTACAAAATGAGATAATTATTTAATATTTCTCTGTACACCTGTAAATTTCTATTATTTTAGCACCATATGATCAGAAACAACTAGGTTAATTAACTTCATCCAAACAGATACTGTTTTATTCTTTGTATTCTTATTTCCAGTGCCTGACACTGTAATAGTAATGATAATAATTAGCAATAGAGACAACAACAATGAGCAGCACTTATAGAACACTTTAAGGTTTGCAAAGGACTTTATAATTTTTATCTCTTTTTTTCCTGGGAAAACCCTGGGAAGTAGGTGCTATTACTATCATCACAATGAGGTCCAGAGCAATTAAGTGACACACAGTGTCACGCAGCTTGTGTTTGCAACCTGACTTGAACTCCAGGTCCCACACTCTATCTAGAGAATAACCTAGCAGCCTAATATTGTAAGTGCATAGCAGGTACTTAATAAGTGATAATTGATTTCTTGATTTTAAAAGTATTTTCAAAGGAGAAATTAAAATAAATTAGGATAAACAAAGATTTATACTCTCATATATACCATCCTTACAGTTTGACTTTTGTATAGTTTTTTTTTTTAAATAGGAGGGGGAAGTTTGTTTTTTCTGTTTGCTTTTAGTAAACTATCTGAAATCATACACATATACACCCTTACATATCTTTATGCCCCTTTGGCTAGCTGAACTGCAGGACTTAGAGCTGGAAGGGTCCTTATGTTGATTCTACAAATGAGGAAACCGAGGTTCAAAGAGGGGAATGATTTGTTGAAGGTTCCACAGGTTAAACAGAAGAATCGGGATTCAAACACAGTTTCTCCACATTCTGAAGGCAGTGATCCTGCCCTGCCCTGGCCATGCTCACACCACAGAAATGGTCAGCAATGAAGAAGAGGCTTCTGAGTGCCCAACCAGAATGGACACAGTGGGGAAAGAAAAAGAGTGAATATTTTCTACAAAAGGCTGGTACTTCTGATGAAAGGACAGAATGAACAATAAAGAAAAATAGAGATGGGAGGTGAGTACAAGGGACAATGAAGCAGATAGAACTGTAATCAGACACTCAAGCAACAGAAGAGAACAAGAACACAGAATGGTTTTGCACTTTGAGGGAGCAAACATCCTACACATAAGAATGTAAAATAAAGTTATGATCTGGCATATTGTGAAAAAAAAATCATAACTGATAGCTGTATTTTATGTCATAAAACTTACCAATTGTTTTTCACTCAAAGCAGAGGGAGAGGCTGGAGCAGTTTCTCCACTAGTGGGCCGCCAAGTCAGGAGCCTTCAAAATACCAGAAATATATATACCACGGGATATGACACATCATATAGGTTTTGATATAGGCAAAAAAAGCCCTAAGGTTTTTCTTTTAAAAATGATAATCTATACTAGTCATGCTATTGCTAGGCATTTTTAAACAAATAGCTAACTGGTAATTATCCAAAACACGTGTTTCTAAAAACCAATTCAATATTATTTTATTTAAAATGTAACTCTGACATCAACTTCATACAATTAAAAAATTTTTTCCCCAAATATAAGGTAAACTTTTAAACTAATCCAAGTATTACTTTAACACTTCAAAGATCTGTAATTTATTCTGTATAAATACTCCTTCCACTAACACAAACTATAATTTCTTTTCAACCTAGAATTTGGTCTTCCAACACTGTGGCCAAAAGAAAATGCAGTACCCTGCAAGCAACATGATAATGAGCCCCCCTTACATTTAGTTAGGCTCATCCTTAGATATCAGACATAGAGTCTGTCACTGCTTAAAGACTTTCCAGCTTGGTAGGATTTGCTATAGGGCTTTTTCTATCACAGACACAACCTTTGAAAACCCAGGGCCAACCCCTAGCCATGAAGAGGCATAATAGTAGGATTTTAGTAAAGGAATCAGAATAATAATGTAGAAAAATATTTTCCAAAGTAAGACTTACAAAGCTTAAAACATGACCGTGTAGGCAAGCCTAATGCCAAGTCATGCAAGGGAAGTCCCAGTATTTGGTAGAGTGGTGACAAAGGTCCCAGACCAAACTTGAACAATTTTAGAGCACCAAGTCAGAATTAACTAAATAAGGTCTGGTCTGAGTGGCAGTCTCTTAGAAATACTCTAAACACTCAAAACCAGATTATCACTTTGGAACATATTTGGTCATCCCTAAACCGAACCTACAATATGTTGGGGCACCTGACCCAGAATTAGTCTTTTAGGAATCTGTAACATATAACTCTTTCTTAAAGGGATAAGAAAACTTCTCTTCTCTGCCTCCCCATGGGCTTCTAACACAGCCTTAGATTACACTGCCACAAAAAAACAGAGGGCACATTAGTGAAACAGTCATCTTAAGGCTAGTCTACCTCTACAGCTCCAGAAACAAAAGGATTTAAATAGATGATTTTACTTCCTTTGTCAGGGGTCTCCTGTTAGAGGGCCTATCAAAAAAAGAAAGTAAACCAAATCTTGTTTCTGCATAGACCCACATCTCACACTGTATTTCAAAAATAAGGTCAAAATGAGCATATGATTTAGATGTAAGAGGGATATCGTAAGCAAATTAGGGAAGCATGGAAAAATTTACCTGTCAGATCTATATCTAAGGGGAGACTTTATGACTAAACAAGAGATAGAGAGGATCACAGGAGGCAAAATAGATGATTTCAATTATATGAAATTAAGTTTTTGGCACAAACAAAACCAATGCAGCCAAAATTAGAAGGAAAGTAGGAAACTGGGGAAATTTTTTTTTACAATATGTTTCTCTGACAAAGGTCTCACTTCTCAAACACATAGGGAACTGAGCCAAATTTATAAAAATAAGAGTCATTCCCCAATTGATAAATGGCCAAAGTACATAAAAAGGCAGTTTTCAGAAGAAGAAATCAAAGCTATTAATGAAAAAATGCTCTAAATCACTATAGATTAGAGAAAGGCAAATTAAAACAACTCTGAGGTACTACCTGACACCTACCAGATTGACTATGATGACAAAAAAAGAAAATGACATGCTGGAGGGGATGTAGAAAAACAGGAACATTAATGCACTGCTGGTGCTAAGCTAGTCTAACCATTCTGAAGAACAATTTGGAGCTACGCCCAACGGGCTATAAAACTGTACATATCCTTTGACCCAGCAATATCACTACTATGTCTGTGTCCCAAAGATATCAAAGAAAAAGGTAAAGGACCTACATGAGCAAAAAATATTTATAGCAGCTCTTTTTGTGCTGGCAAAGAATTGGAAATTGAGGGGATGCCCATCAATTGGGGAATGGCTGAACACACTGTATTATGTGATTGTGATGAAGTACTATTGTGCTGTAAGAAAAGACAAAAGGGATGATTTCAGAAAAAATGTGGGAAGACTTATATGAGTGATGCAAAGTGAAGTGAGCAGAACCAGGAAAACAATCTATATAGTAACAGCAATAACATAAGGAAAATTAACTGTGAAAGACTTAGCTACTTTAATTAATACAATGATCCAAGCCAGTTCCAAAGGGCTCACAAAAAAAATGCTATGTATATCCAGAGAGAGAGAACTGATGGAACTCTGGGTGCAGACAGTTTTTCCACTTTATTTTTCTTGCTTTTTTTAACAAACAAAACAAAACCACACCTAATATAGAAATGTTTTGTATGACTTCACATGTATAATTGGTATAATGCATGCCTTCTCAATGGGTGGGAGAGGGGCTGCAGGGAGAGAACTAGAAACTCAAAAATTTTTTAAATGAATGTTAAAGTATAATTATTATGAAAAGTCTTTTTCCTGGGAAGATATCCAATTGCACATACTGGAGATGTTACTCCAGATACAATTCACCAGAAAACCAAAGCAGGGAAAGCCCCCTACCCTTAGAAAACATACCTCTTATGTTTTCTAAAGTATAAAAAAAAGCTTTAATTAAACTTAATATCTCAGCTCTACCAAAAATAAAAGAAATAATTCATAAGTAATCATTCAGATCCATCATTTTTGGTAAAGTTGAACAACTTAAAATGGACAAAATAAATTTAAAGTAACTAAATTAATAATAACCTAAAGTAACTAAATAGTAAAAAAAGAAAAGTCACATACATTACAACCTTTTATCAGGGTTGATTTTGTCAGGTAAGTTATTTCCAAATATATATGAAAGGTAATCCTCAATGTTATTCTAATTCTAGTATTTAATACCATGGCTAGTTTTTGTCATCTGATTTCCAAAGAATGATCAGCAAAAGATGAATTTGGTGTTAGATTCATCATAATGAACACGTGCAAACTGTGTAGCAGTACACGTGTAGAATATTTTTGGAGTAATTTCCGGCACTGATCTTATACTACACTGAAAATAATGGACAGAAATCACAAAATTATACTGTATAGGTGGAAAGGGCTTTAAGCAACATCTAATATAGTTTTACAGACGAGGAAACTAGACCCCAGAAAAATTAAGTGACTTGCCCAGAGTCATAAAGCCAGTTAGTAGAAGAGCTACAACTAGAACTCATTTTATTGTTCTATTATGCTCAAGTGCTATAAAGAGGGATCAATTTTTAATATTCATACATTCTACTTAATACTTTCAAAAATTGTTTCTTTTTTCAAAAGGAATGTGTTTATATAAAAGATCATAACCATACAAGTCAATTTAAGAAACTACTATCACTTTTTCTAGTACGTATTATCTAATATAATAAAACTTAGACTTTTAAAAAGTGCCTTAGAATGAAGTTGTGGGAGGAACTTGCTGAGTAAAAAAACTGCATTATTTAATATAATCACTAAAAGGAAATAACTTAAAAGTACTCCTCAAATCACTATACGAGAAATTGCTAGAGAAATGGATGCTTTTAAAGGCCGTTGACATTTGTCCAATACTTAATTGACCCCTTCTTAACCCACAAGTTTACAAAAGGAATCTGAAATAACCATCAGTAACCAATAACAACAATTAATGGAAGCTGTTTTGTTTTATTTGAAGAGGGTGACAAAAGTTACAAACTGCTACTTCAGAAGATGGGGCTAATTAAGTTACCTGGAGTAGGATCACAGATTTAGAGCTGGAAGGGACCTTAGATGTCAGTCAGCTAGTCTAACCCCTCTCATTTTACAGATGAGGGACCTGCGGTCCCCCAATAAAAATTAAGTTGTTCATCCAATATCACACAAGGACTAAGTGAGAGTCAGAATTCAAACTCAGGTCCTATGAACCAAATTCAGCATTATTTCCACTACATCGAAACCTACTTTATAAAAAAAAAATTTTTTTTTGCTCAGGAGATTTTGTATGAGAATTCAATTCTCTTTTTACAGAGTGAAAGTTATCATAATGGCTCTGTGTCTAGTCCTTATCTGTGTATGGGTGTGCGTGAACTAAATGACCTCCAAGATCCTTACTGATGCTAAGATTCTATTTGCTTGGAACACTATCAAATGAAAAGCTCCTAATTCATTGAGCCCTTCCTTGGCTCTACAGAGAATGGCTCTAAAAAGCCATTCTAAATATATCAGAGTTGTTAACTGTTATGTTATGTTATAAAAGAAAATTATGAAGGCCATGAAAAAACACTATTAAACTAATATTAAACTGTAGAAGTATGTTGTAAAATGCCAGTGCCTTTTAAAAATGTAACTAAGGGATAAATTCAGTGATGGAGACCCAGGGAAATATTATACAACACAAAAATCTGTGTGTTATTTTAAAAACAAAACAAACAAAAATAAAGATGCTCCAGGTTGCAGTTTATGCATTAATGTATTAAAATAAAGATGTAGAATAAAGTTCTTTGGGAAGAAGATCGCAGCTCATAGAACTACACAGTCAGAAAATCTAAATACTAATTCCTGTAACTAAAAATTCAGAAAGTGGCTTTGTCATTTGGCCGCTGTGTATTTTAATCTTCCCCACATAAGTATTAAACTGAGTTTAAGCACAAATTTCCAAGGTAAGATTTCTTACAGGAATTTTGGAATGATTATTTATAGAATACTATAGGACAGCAAAAATAAATTCATATTTATGCTGTATTTTGACACACATAATATTTATATAAGTTGCCACTCAGGAGAAGCATTTTGTTATATGGGGTTCTAATATATAGGTATAGGCATTCCTTAAAAAGAAATCACTAAATATAATAAAAATCAATGTCAGCATTAAATATGCACAAATATATTTGAAACTGTACAAAGTCTTCTTACGCATGTGGGATTGTGGTTTTGAAGATATCCAGTGTGCAGCTGCAAGTTTTATCCCAAATTTCTAGGGTAAATTTCTCGCCATTCAGAATGACGACATTTTCTAAACAGTTTGTACCAGATCGTGCTAACTGTTCATTGTCTAGAAAAGAAAACAGTCATTTATTTATTTGAAATCATCATAGTAACATTTCTGCATTAATAAAGTCTTGTGCAAATCTACCTTGCTGCACACACCAGTACAGCTGTGCAAATATGTCATCCAAAAGGACATCACTTAGTACTTCTAAATATTGGGTGAACACATCGCAGATTGCATAAAGTGCATGATTGCAAGTAGTTGTCATCCATTCAGCTTTCTAGCAGTAAAAAGAATAAAAAGACAAATGAATTTCATACCAATAGTATGAACTGGTAAAATTTTAAAAAAAATTAGACATTTTACTTATCAAATATAACCTTATCAAAGGGTCCCACCCCCTGGCTTCACCTTTTCTTACTAGCACTATTTATCTACTTTATAAATAAAAATGTTAAATATTCAGTGACTAAAACAGATTAAGGCATCTACTGTCTTTTTCACTGATGAGAATCTCACTTTCATTCTGTGGATAAAATAGATTAATTCCTTTCCGGCCTTTTTCACTGATTATAAGAATACAACTTTATCATTCAGCAGTAATCTTAAACAGTGATTATGGTCCCAGAACATAGTAGGGTAAGCTAACGGGAAGAAAAAGAAGAAGGGATGAAATAGAAATTTATCTAACTCATGTGAGAGGAAAAGATCCTGAATGAAATAAAACTGTCCTTTTCTTGTTAGGATTATTTGGGATCACTGAGGAAAGAAAAATAGATTATACTACTAGCCAATGGGAAATAATTTCTGAATTTTGAGAAACGCTAGAAAAAAAAAGTGTTTTTTACGTTTTACAAAATTGTACAATCACATAAGTGAAAAGAGAAAGACGTAACTATCTCTCCAAAGTTCCCAACAAGCAGCTTACGAAATAATGTATTTAAAAGAAAACAGCTATAAGAATTTGTTGGTGTTCTTTACTCATTTAAGATTAAGGAATCATCCGAAGCTAAACAGAAATTTTCCTTCTTTTACAGATACAATGACAAACTTGAATGAAAAAAATAAAGGCAACTCAAAACAACTCAACAATAGCTGTGTAATGAAAGTAAACCCAAGCAATTAATTCATATAGTTCTTTCTCACAAATAACATTCTGGTTTATGAAGATGTATTATCACAGTATCTTGCCTGTAGGAATACTTCCTGAGGCTTAATATCACAAAAAAGTTTTAATGCAACACATTCTTAACCACAGTCCTAATGAAAACTTCTCTCTTTTTCTCTTACCTCAGTCTGTTGTTCTGGCAGTTTCATGTTGTCAAAGATCCTGAAGACAATTCTAAATAAATCCTGCCACCAATGTTTTTCGTAAGTGTGGCCATATGTTTTCATTATTTCAAACATTACTGTCAAGCCTCTAAAAAGCAAAAAAAATGGGAACTATTCAGCAAAATGATATGCGTCAGAGGCCCCTCAACTACTAAAATTGATCCCTCCAAAACAACTGAAAATATAAGGTATAAAATTGGTTTTAATTAGGTACATATTCACATGTTTTATTTAATAAATTAAAAATGCAAAGTAAATTATTTCTTGAAGACGAGTCATCTAGAAGAAATGCCAAAGCTTTTAAAGTACTTTTGTTTACAAAAGTGAAGAAAACTTTAAAAGAGATCCTTTCTGCCCTCAAGAAGCTTAAAATCTAGCACAAATAACTGTGATATAAAATGAAATATGCAATAATAGGAAAGAACAGGCTAGTTTTTGAGTCAGAAGATCTGGGCTGAAATTCTCCCTCCTCTGCCTACTACATTCATGACGATGAATGAGGTAAATCACTTAACCTCTCAAAGCCGTGATTTCCTCATCTATAAAATACATGCATTGGGCTCCTCACCTCTCTCCCATATTACTTGCAAAGTCTTCCTAACAAGTCTCCCTGCCTCTAGCCCCTCCCCACCTCAGCCCTTCTTACACAAGTCTAGCAAAATGATTTTCCTTAGATGTAGATTTCACTGTGCTACTCTTTTTATCCTTAGGATAAAGTATAAACTCCTCTGTTTATTTTTTAAAGTCATATACAATCTGGCACCAACCTATCTTTCCAGCTTTGCTGAGAGTTACTAGCATCACATCTGCACTCCGGCAAATTGGCTTTGTCTGGTTCCTCACAAAAGATACTCTATCTCTGGCCTCTGGGCAACTGTACTGGCTGTCTTCCAAACCTGGAGTCTACTTCTTCATATCAGATTCACAGAATCACTCTCTTTCTTCAAAAAGCAGCCACAAAATCTCAGAGTTGGAAGAAACCACAGAGACCATCTGGTCCAACCATACCAGAATTAAAATCTATTTACAACATAGGCTTTTCTCAAGGCTTTGCTTGAAGACCTCCAGTGAGGGAGAATCCTAACTTCCAACACAGCCCACTCTATTTTGTGATAGCCCTGATAGCTAAGATGTACCTTATATAGGGCCTAAATTTCCTTCTGTAACTTGCACACATGGTGCTTAGTTCCAACCTCTTGAGCCAAGCAGTATGGGTCTACTGCCCCTTTTCCATCTGGCAGTTCTTTGGTGTTTACAAGGGGCTATCATACGCTCTACATCCTCAATTTCTTCAAATGATACTCATATGACATGATCTCAAGGTTGCCCTTCTCTGGATGTGGTCTGGTTTCCCTAAAATGCAGTGCTCAGAACTAAACACGAGACGCTCCTAATGGGATCTGACCACCACAGAAGGCATGATTATCACCAACTTGGTCCTATACATTATGACTTTCTTCCTGTGGCCTAAGACTACATTAACTCTTTCAGCTGCCATATCACAAAATATAGTTCCAACTAAATCTGCAGTCTACGAGTTTATCTTTTAGATAAACAACTATACTGTTTAAAGCAGTACAAAGATATTCATATAACATTATGGGGAAAACATTAAGCATTTTAGGCGGAGGATTTATGGGAAGATATGAGCAATGGTTAAATGAAAGAGAGGAGAAATGGACTGTAATCTGCATATTTGTAGGCAATGTCCATGAGATCACAGATGCAGGCCATTTCCAATCTTGCTATTGATCCCTCCCCCTCTTGACCAAGCAACCTGGTCCAAAGGCCAAAAACATGGCCTAGATGATTCTCTTGTCATCTTTCCTGCCAACTATGGCCCTTGCAGGATTCTGGAGGAATCCACACTGCTGGGAGGAGAAAAGTAAATTTAAGTTGCCCTAGAGCAAAACAGCCTTTGTTGATGATTAAGGGAGAATTAATTAATCAGTCTCAGTCACCTATAACCAGCAGAAACTTGGACCTCTTCCCCCTTTACTCCATTCCAACCCTGCTCTCGCTTAAGGAATTGTAATCAAATCATCTCTAAAGCAGAATATAAGAGTATGGAAAATATATGAAGGGGTCAAGTTTTAATTAGGATTAAATGCAAAACAAAGTACTTTATATCAAGATTCTGGCAACAATTAATTAATAACCCCTAGGCCACTCTCATTCCTTTCTTAAGGAGTTCAATATCCAGCTCACATTCTTTCCATCCCAACCCATCATTATATGACAATTTAACTTTCTAGTTCATTTTCCTTCAAACATCCTTACTTCTCAGATTATCAACCTCCTCAATTCTCAGGATCTACATTTTCCCTCTGTCTCAGCCACACATAGGGATACTACTGCCCTGGATCTCATCATGAGCACTCACAAATGCTCTACCTCAATGATCCATAGCTGAAGTTTCTCTATCTGACCAGAAGCTAATTTTTCCCCTCCACTTCTGGTGTCTTACCCTTCCTAACTGCATTTTCTGTTCTTAGCACAACCTCTTTTTACTCTTTTTGTTGTTAAGTGGTTTTTTTTTTAATTGTGTCCAACTTCTCCAACCTATTTGGGGTTTCTTGGCAAAGATACTGGAGTGGTTTGCTGTTTCCTTCTCCAGCTCATTACACAGATGAGGAAACTGAGGCAAACAGGGGTGAGTGACTTGCCTAGAGTCACGTAGCTAGGAAGTGTCTGAGGCTGGATCTGAACACATGAGTCTTCCTCACTCCAGGCCAAGCACTCTGTCCTCTTCATCACATAGTTGCCCCTCTTTACCTCTTTTCTCATGACATCACTCTAGCTCAGGCCTTAGTTTCCTACCTGCAAAATCTTGACACTATAGTTAACCAGTTCAGCTTTACCCTGGAAACCCTTAATTCCCATCACTTGTATATACCCTTCAAAGAACCAAATGTGGATTACTTCCACTACTTGCCTCATCTGTTTCATTTCTTTGCTGCTGAGTACTTCTAGAATAAGACATACATTCACGCTTGACAGGATCCACTACAAATCTGTTATCTAATTTTAAATGGATCCTCATTGTTGCTTGCCAGTTCTTTTTTCTCCTCCTTATGTCACGATAGCACTACCTAGAGCAAGTTCGAACTCCTTCTCTCTCCTCTGGCCACCTACACCATCCTCTCCAGCTACTGTCTTATCTCTCTAATCCCTTTCAATGCCAGACTCCTAGAAGAAAATTGCCAACATTGGCTTTACTTTCTTACTTCCTATTCTCTACTCAACACTTTAACACCTGACTGACACTTTTCAGAGTTCTCCTCCTTTTTGATCTGTCTGTATGGTCTGTTAACTGGTCCCTTATTTTGATACTCTCTTCTCCTACAGTCCTTGTGTTCTATGTCACGTTTTCTGACTCCTTTTTTCAGTCTTCTATGCCAGTCTCCTTCCCTGGTTTCCTCTGTGCAGGCAGATCTCAGGGCTCTGTCCTGGGCCCTTCCCCTTTTGTGTTCTCATCAGTTTTCATGGGCTCCATTATCTCTATGAAGTTGATTTCCAAATCTACACATCATTCCTCTGCTCCAGAAACTTCCTAATGACTCTAGGATCAGTGAAAACTCCTCTATTTTGCCATTTAAAGTCCTTCGGAACTGGCTCCAACTTTTTTTTTTCTCTCCCAAATAGATTACATGTTATTCCATCATGCACTGCACATTCCACTCAAAAGAGCCAACTTCCTCTTCTGGGTAAGTGGCATTCCATTTTTGGATGTCCATGCCTTTACCCAAGCTGCCCTCTCCCCATGCTTGGAATGCTCTTCCTTCTCATCTTTTGTCTCTGAGAACCTCTAGTGTTTTAAAAGGTTCATCTCTAGTACCACCTCCTATAAAAGACTTTTTCTAATTCCCCTTGTTGTTAGTGCACTTTGTCCCCCCCCACCTCTAGCCCTATAACTAACTTGTATTTATATTTCATTTTTGTACTTATTTATCCGTACTGTAATCACTATCCCCAGAAGAATATAAGCTACTTGAGAGTAGGGACCGTTTTCTTTTTTGTCTTTGTACTCTCTGTGCCCTGAAGAGTACCTGGCACTAAGGAGGTACTAAATAAATGTTTGTTGAATTGAAGTGAACTGAATTCTTGTTCTGCCACTACCTGCACACAACCTTGGCCAAATTAATCTTGTTGAACCTCAATTTTCTTTTCTGTAAAATGACGGGGTTAGAACTCTAAGTTCCCTTTCTGATGCCATTGGACTATAATAATAAAAAAAATAGCTTCTGTCACTGCTTCGGCAGATAGTCAACCAAATGATTTTCCCTTTATGCTTTCCTTCTCTTGTTCCTGGATTTCTCAGAAGTCTACCTTTTTAATATAAAACACTATTCATTTTCCTCACCTCTTCCACATTTCTATCTCTTTCATTCTTTCCCAGTTTTCCCAGGCTTTTTGATTAGATTTGCAAGGCTCCAGGAAAATACGGTTTTATGAACTCTAATTAGAGGCAACCCTCCTTCTGGCCCATAACTTCTTTATTTAAGCTGTGGCCCAGAAGTATAAACTGCAATCTCAGGCACCATCTTTTTCTTTTCTGAAGTCCTTACTTTTTATTACCAGTAGTAATGAAAACACTACTTTGATCCTAATGATTTCAATTCCTTGCCTACCGTTTCATAATCAAAACTTTCTAGGATTCTTCTGAAAGTATAATTTGTGCTCTCATAAATTGCTAGGAGTACAAGTCATCATGTTTGGCAAGTCTTAAAAGATTCTCTGTCACATCCTGAATACTTTTCTTAGGAAGAGAGCAGGCCTCTCCGCTGCTGTCTCTTCAGCAGGGAGTCACTAACCACCACTCACTTTCTCCTCTCACTCTTACTGTGGATCCACAACATCATTTCTTGGAGGACAAGTTGCTTCTTCCTCCTAAGAGAGTCCAGCTCTTTCCTCTTTAGGAAGAGTCTCATATCTGTCACTTAGTTCCAAGTATTTGGTGGTCTTCTCTTTCTTTTGTGTCACATTCTTCTACTTTTCCAATCTACTGACAAAGCAATATATCCCCCTGCTTCTTGAAATCCTTTTTTATCTTTTCTTTTCTAACTGAAGCCCTTCCCTCCTTCTTCCTAATGACCTGGGAATTGGGGCAACACTCAAACTCCTTTACCTGTGTCTTCAAAGGAGACCAGGTTGCACCTTGTACAGGGAGGTAACTACTTGGCCAGACCAAAAAACAAACATAGCTCACTCTAGAAATGTTATTACATAATTCGCCCTACTCTCCATATTTTCTGAAACAAAATCCTTAACCTTTTGTTGTTCTTACTGGAATCTCCTTTGCCTAATTCTCTCTCATCTGGCATCACCTCCTTCATGATCACATACAATTTCCTTCTGTTCCTCTTCCTGGAGTTTTCTGCTTTCCATTAATATTTATAAGAACACACTAATCACCAGAAATGATCCTTTGATTCACTATAATATTTATTATTTCTATTTATTATTTTTCAGGATAACTACATTGTATTGTTAGCTATTTTTTATATGCCTATGCCTTATTTTCCCAACTACGAGTTCCTTATATTTTTGTAGCCTCAGTCCCTAATGCTTGCCACATTGTCTTGTGTATAGTAGGTCATGCATACATACATACGTGTATAATTCCTTGACTATTATGACTAACGTGGGCATATATTCATAAATTCTCAGAATTCCAGAGTCAAAAGGAACCTTAGAAATAATTTAATCCAAATCCATTATTTTACAGGAGGACCCTCAGATGTAGAGTTAACAACTAATTACTTACAGATTCTTAAGAAAAATACATTTAATTTATTAATTACACAAGTTACATTCAGTTACAACAAGATTTCTGAAATCACAAAGACAAAAATAACATGAATGGAGAAAAGGATAAACCAAACTCCACATTTTGTACTTACACAAATATTATTATTACCCTTGTTCTTAGACAAATGTAATGTATCAGAGCCATTCTCAGATAGCCGCATTGATCATTTTGAATTTCACTTTATTTGCCAGTCCACTGATGGAGCTTTCTGGCATACAAACAAGCAATGAGGGAAACAATTAAGGAGAATGGCAAAAGAAATGTGTATGGTTTATTGTTTTATGAGTGTTAACCTTATGTTCATAGTTATACTACATGCTCCTGAGGGCAGAAGCTGTGTCTTATGCGTCTCTTATATATTTCCTGTGTTTTTTTACAGTGCCAGGTTCAAAATACAGCACTTAATACTTACTAATTCATTGATATTAGGATACTTAATTCTGATGCCTTGATTTAATAGCCAAAGAAAATTTTTTCAAAATTTTTTTCTCAAAATTTTGAAATTTTTTCAACATTCAAAATCGCTATTCACTCTCCTTCTAAGGAGAAACTGATGATTTTCAGCTAAAAACAACAGATGCCTACTTTTATTTTTAAAATTAAAAGCAGAATTAATTTAATCATTGCTTCCAAAGCCTATAGAGAAACCTATGGAGGAAATTAACTATGAAACAAACAAATTAAAATAAAAATAAGTAACTTGAGGAAGGTTATAATTTTACCAGCTGATAATTAATTCTCATTTTTTTTTCTTTCATTCAATTTAAAATGAAATTGTATTTCTAGCACACCCAACAAATTTGGGTTATGTTTTTACCTATTATACTAGGGAACATGTAGAAAACATTAACTTGATTATAGTAATTCAAAATAAATCCTTCTAAATTTTAATTACAAATACTGATTGTTACCTGGTTCTTACATCTAATTTGCATCTATTGATGATACATGATAACTCAAAGAGAATTGGGAACCATCCTCTCACCCACACCCTGTCTTCGGGAGCCACATTCATGTCATCACTTGTGTATTCCTTGAAAGCCTTTAGGAAAAAACAAAACAAAACATATGAAAGTCAAAGGAAAATATTTTGATGCTCCTAAGTTAATGTTTCCTGTTTCTGAAAAAGCATTTGTAAAATACTTTACGAATCAATATATTACACAAAAGCAACATTTGTTTAAAAAAAAATTGGGAGAATAAAGACATCTGATGGAAGAGAAAGAGCTCTGCATGAAGAAATAGGGGAGTTTTAGGTCTGTCAACAGAGCGATATGTGACTCCAAACAAATCTGTGTTGCATTTTACACGTTTAAAAATAAGGATCACTCTACCACTTTATTAACTTAGTAGGGTGATTATGATACTTGAATTGTATAATAAATATTAAAGTTCTTTGAAAATTATAAAGTATTACTGAAATTCAAGGTATATTTTATTAAGCTGTACAATCTTACCATGAAAATACATATCACTTCCATACATCTAGATGAATACCCCTTAAACTACCCCAAAATGTTCCAAAATAAAACAAAAGACCAGTTCTCAAGCCCAAAAGGTATTCAATTTACATAAATCTGAAAAAAAAAAATTGGATTGTGGTAAAACCTTTACCTCAATTCTGTGAGAAAAAAAAGGATTAAAGGATCATTTGTCTTAAAGAACAAAGGTGATTATGTTTGTAAAGTATGTTGCAAATCATAATCTACTCTGTGTATCAGATATGATAATCAGTGTCATTATTTATGGTGCTTTTGATTCAAAACAAACTAAATGCTATTACTTAATTCCAAACATAAGTTCACTTTAGTCTGATAACCTGTGAAAGCGTTTCCAAATTAAAAATTGTGTTATTAAATGACACCATACCTGCGGCCTGTCAAATACATATTTTGCACAATGACGAATAAGACGAATTGCTTCCATACTTGTATCTGGGAAGGCTGCATTGCATGCAAATTCAGACAAACATTTCACAGCATCTTGGAAAGAATCAATGGTAGCAGGAAAATGCTTTTCAAATACAATGGCTACAAAGAAAAAAAAAGTAATAGTAAAATGTTTATGGATACAATTTCCAAACAACAAAGAAAATTATCTATCCCCCTCAAAACAGGCATATTCCACATGCCCTGTTCTTTATTGCCAGGGGAGGTTAGCAATGGTCAAAATTCTCACGTGCAGATTTTGTTGGTCTTAGTACAAGGTGACCAGTTTTTACACCATGAAAAAAACTGGCGATCAGTTTCTATGACACTTGAAATGCAGAAACTAGTTCTGAAAATTTGTTTAATAAAGTTATCACTTAAAAGAATTAGAATGAGCTCCAATGAAGGGCTGGATGAACTAAGTTAAGCTAAATTGAAGAAAAAGCTTTTCCCATTAAGTTGTAAATGATCCAAACAAAAACCTAATCTAGAAAGAGGACAAAAGAAACTATTTATTCCAAAGATATGAAACACACATGTGAACATGTTAAAATGCAACACTGCTACAAATAAGCAATCAATAAATTTATTGAGTGCCTACTATGTGGCAAACACTGTACTAAGTGCTAGGGCATTTTTATCAGAATTCATTAAGAGTCATTAAATTGTAAATTTTAATCCTCCTCAGCGGTCTGAGATCAATCAAGTCAAACCCGAGAAAAATGTATTTTAGCAATGATTTTTGATGTTTTAAAAAGTGTCCTGATGACAACATACCTATGAGTTTCTATATGAATATCATTTTAAAAATTCTTGCTACGTTTACAACATTTTCCTAACTTTTTGGGGAAAATGAATAACATGAGAATATGATGTTAAAATAAAATGCCTAAAATTATTTTGTCTAGATGAGACATGTGAAATGTAAATGTAATAATCAGGATTACTTTTCTTAATTTATTAATACCATATTCAAATGAAAGGAAAAAAATAAATATTGAGATCTAGCCAGATTAATGCCTGTCAATTTCTGGCAATGATAACAAAAGTTTACTCTAAAAAAATACTTTTTTCAAAAAATTTTATATTCGATGCATGCTCTCAAAAGCAGACCTTAGATCTATTTTGTTCTAAGAACACCAAATAAAAAAATTGAATGAAAAAAATGATATATTACAAAGTATTTATTCACTTTACTAACAAATTCACCACAAACTTCCTTTTAAATAATTAAAACAGCATTTGATGCATTTAAAATGTTTTGATTTAGACAAAACTTTCTCAAGACACTCTAACAAAAGAATGTACAAAATCAGCTTACAAGCATAGTCTCTGCCAAATAACACCATCTCAAAAATCTTGTAATTTACATTGTACAACCTCTGCTATCCTTTAGATTTTCAGTTTTTTACTGTTATACAAGGGGCTAAAATGTCATCATCACATTTAAAAGAACATGTACTTTGCTTTTTTTGTAAAAATGAGGAATGAGAATTTTAGGGTGATCAAATTAAGAAGTAGAAGGGAGGGAGAAAGGGAGAAGAGAATCATTAAGTCACTGAATTTTAAAAATAAGTTTTTATTGATATTTTCTCTTTCTTATATCATCATATTTATCCCTACTATCCCTTCCCTTTCCCCTTCCATAGAACCATCCCACATGATAAATAGTATTTTTAAAGAGGGAAAAAAAATAAACACAACTGATTAATATACTGAAAAAGACTGAAAACATTTACAGTGTGTTACACTTGTGGACCTCCCACCTATATCAAGGGATCAGTTGAGGGTGTCTTCTCATATCTCTTCATTCAAATCATACTTGCTCTTTATAATTTTGCTACATTTACTTTTGATTTTTTGATGTGGTTTTGTTTCAATCTACATTGCTGCAATCACTGCACACGTTGTTTTCTGGACTCTGCTTACTTCATTCTGCATTAGCCCATATAGATCTTCCCATGCTTCTCTGTATTCATCACAAAGATTATTTCTTTTGGTACAGTAAAGACTCCATTACATTCATGCATCACAATTTATATAGCCAGTTCTGGGCATCTATTTTGTTTCCAATTCTTAGCTATCACAAAAAATTTGCCAATTTGCAGTGTGTGAGGTAAAAACTCTGGGTTTTTTTTATTTGTATTTCTCTTATTAAGGTTTTGGACCATTCTTTCATGTGGTTGTGAATTTTTTGTTCTTCTGAACACTGTTTTAGTTCATATCCCTTATATATATTTTGGGGAATGTCCATTAGTCATATGTACACACATATGCACATACACAGATATACATATGTAAATTATTTATATATCTTGGAGACCAAATCCTTATCAGTGAAGTTTGATACAAAGATTTTTTTTACCCCATTTGGACACTTCCCTTCTTATCCCAGATGCATTAATTTTGTCTGTGCAGAAGCTTTTCAGTTTCAAGTAATCAAAGTTACATACTTTATTTTTTAGAACTCCCTCTACCTCCTTAGGTAAAGAATGTATCTCTTTCCCAGGGGTGGGGAACCTAGGGCCTCAAGGCCACATGTGGCCCTCTATGTTCTCAAGTGAGAGGAGATTTGTTCTGTGAAGTTTGGATTCAGTCAAAGGGCCCCATGTGAGGATCTAGAGGGCCACATGTAGCCTCGAGGCCACAGGTTCCCCAGATCTGTACCTATACCTGTGAGAGGTATAGGATGTTTCCCTTCTAATTTTTTAAGAGTATGATTTTTAATATTAAGGTTGCATATCCATTTGGAATATATTGTGGCATGTGGTATATAAGGTGTTAATGTAAACCTAATTTCTGCCAGAGTGCTTTACAGTTATTCTGACAGTTTTTATCAGTCAAGGTGTTTTTCCCTAGACAATTTATATTTTCTGCTTTATCAGACACTAGATTACTGTGTTCTATTCCTTCTGAATCTTCCTTGTCTGGTCTGTTCCACTGAGCTATCTCTCTATTTTTCAAGCACAGCAGATGGTTTTGATAACTACTGCTTTATAATATACTCTGAGATCTGGAATTGCTACTGCCTCTTTATCTCTACTTCTTTTCATTATTTCCTTAAATATTGTAGAGCTTTTGTCCTTTCTAATTAATTTTATCATTAAGTTTTATAAGGAATACACTTGGTAATTTGATTAGTATAGTGTTAAAATGTAAATTAATTTTGGTAGAATAATTTTTGATATTTTAGCAAGGCCTACCTACCTATGAACACCGAGATTCCTCTAGCTATTTATGTTGTTCTTTATTTCTTTAAAAAAACGAAAATTAATTTTGATAATAATCATTTTTGACATTTTAACAATGAACACTGAAATTCCTCCAGCTATTTTTGTTCTTTATTTCTTTAAGGAAAACTTTGTAACTGAATCTATACAAGTCTTTTGTGTGCTTTGGGAGGTCAATCTCCAGTCATTTTATACAGTTTGTATTTATTTGGAATGGGATTTCCCTTTCTATTATTCTTCCTTGTATTTTGTTATTATTATATAGAAATGCTATTTATTTCTGAAGATTTCTGTGACTTCGTTGAAGCTACTATCTCAATTAATATCTTTGTGAATTTCCTAGGATTTTCCAAGTAAATCAAAATATCATCAGCAAACAGGGTTAGTTTTACCTCCTCTTAACCTATTTTTACTCCTTTTATTTCTTTCTCTTGTCTTAATGCTGTTGCTGGTTATTTTCAGAAGTACATTAAAAAATAGTGGGAGGAATGGGAATCTTTCCTTCACTCCGATATTTATCATTAGAGATTTTAGTATATTCCTCACTGCATATGATGCTTGTTTTCGGCATTAAATTTTTTTTTTATATTAAAAAAAGAACCTCTATGGCTACACTTTGTGGGATTTATAGCCTAAAAGAGTGTTGTCCTTTGCCAAAGGTTTTTTCTGCATGTACTGAGACAATCACATGATTGGGATGTTTTGGCTTTTATTGGTAAAGTAATTGGTAAGGCAATTGAAGTGTATATACATTTATTAATGAAACTGGTTTGTTAGCTATGGTTCCTTTCAACAGAATATAGTTTCCTAGGCTTTTTCAATTTTTTTTAATGTTTATTTTGCTTTAATAGCATGATTCTAACTCCTAGATTCTGATTTATTTGGATTCACTTGATGCACAGTAAACTTTTTTCCATCCTCTCAATTTTAAGTCTTTGTTTTCGATTGCACTTCTTGTAAGTCGAGGATTATAGGGTTTTGTTTTCTTAGCTCATCTGTCACTCTTTTTCCTTTTATTGGACTGCTTAAACCGTTCACATTTATAGTCATAAGAGTCAGGTTTATATTTTTCCTCTATCTGTCAATAATATTATGGGTTTTTTCCAAGTTATGATCTTCTGCTGTAAATATAGTACTGCATTCCTTCAATTATTTTAATCTTTTTAAAAGGTAGTCATGTTCCTACTGGCTTTCTTCCCTTTACCTCTGATCCCCTTCTCTCATTTGTTACACCCTTTCCTCTCAGGGTTTTGCTTATTAGTTCCTTTTTCTCTCCTGTTTTTATCTGATTTGTTCCACTCTTTTTTTCTTTCAATCATCTTGATTCCCTCTCCCTGCTCTCCCCTTCAACTAGTCCTGTTCATTAGTTTTCAAAATACCATTTTTTGCATTCCTTTTCAAAAAGGATTTCTCTCACTCTTTTCATTATCTGTCTTTTCTTTCTGTCTACTCCAAGCTTACACAGTATCCATTCCAGGCTCTCCACTCTAGATACTTTCTGCCACTGCCTTGCAGGGTTTGCCCTATGGATTCCTATTTTCCAATATGCCTCATTCCCATGACCAATACTATTACAAGTGTCCAAGAGGACACTGCCTTGTGGGAGGGTCCCTACCCTGCCACATCTCTGATTATGCAGCCCACCACTGATCCCTGTCCTCCCCTGGTTACCTTTTATTCCCCCCATATTTGCCTCAAAATGTCCTCTCTGGATCCATGCTCTTATTCCCCTAGATATTCAGCTGGATGCTGTGCTCTTTCCCTCAGGCTTAATGGAGTACTGCATGCATCCCCCCTCCCACCCTCGAGTCCTGTTTTGGTGTCTTGCTCTGCTCCCTCTGTTCTTTAGTTCTTTAGCATGGCACTGTTCAGTGCTTTGCAGTGCTGATGCTGGCAACCTTTCCCTCCTAACAGACTGTGGCTTCTTGACTGTTATGGCCAGGGCAAATTTTTGCAGCATGTAGCTGGAGGAGTTCCTAGCACTATAAAGTGATAGAGGGTAATGAGGTACAGGGGTGTATTTTGTTGTAAGCCTGTGTCGTGTCCTTGGGTCTGCAGGTAAAGCCTCACTGCCAGCAGTATGGGAGAGGGAGTAAGGGTGTTGAGTTAGTTCAGGGTTAGCAACTGACAGTTCATGGGTTTTTCTTTAAACCTTCTTGCCCATATGACTCAGAAATGGCTGACTGGGCCACTGAGTTTTTCAAAACTTTTAACATTTATAACAGTAATCATATTATTAAGTGAACAAGATTCTGTGGGGCTTTCTTAATAGATATAATATATACCTATGTTCAAAATACAATTAGGTACTGCAACACATACAAGTTTATGATGGTATAGTTAAATTTAAAGATGAAAAACAAATAGGTTCAGTTCTTACAAGAATGCTGGGGATGTTTCAGGACATATTCCTAAACTGTAAAAGTAACATTACAGAAAGCAATTTCCACAGTGACTTCCTAAACAGGAATGTTTATCAAACAGAATACTAAGCTAGATGGCCTAACTGGTCTGGTACACTGTAGCAATCCTTGTTTGATGAAGGATCCTTAAATATGTATTTGCCATTTTCAAAGAAAATTATATGAAAAATAAATTTTGGAGATTGATATTACAAGATCTATATCAAGAAGGAGAATATACCTTGTCTAAGCTATTTAAACTATTAAAGCTTAAAACTGAACTAAGATATTTGGGACACATGTATTTCCACGCATTAAAGCTTTTCCTATAAAGTTAAAACAGTACTTACTGACAATATGCCCTGTTGTTTGAAATGCAAGTTCCACAATACTTTCATCTTGATCTGAGGCAGCTAGGTGAAATACTGAAAAGATGTTCTTCCAGCCTGAGCGAATGTTAGCAGCTTGAGAGTTAACCATTTGTGCTATACATCGTACAACCATATCTCGAATGGTGGGAGACCTAAAAGATAAACATAATTGCTGAGATGTATACTAAAAAATATTGCAAAAAGAAATCTGCTTTTTAAAAATGCTATAAAAATCTCAACAAATGATAATTTTTTTTAACTTCTTTGGAATAATTGATTATAGTTACCTGTTTCTCTTCATTATATGTTCAAATGGTCTTAAGAAATCCTTCTGGAATCGGAAATTTGCAAGCTCCCCTTTCTCTAAGAACTTCATTGATAACTGCCTCAAGGAGTCTACTGCAAAAATAGCCACATCTTCATTGGGGTTGCAGCCAACCTGTTACAACAAAATAGATACAAAGCATTAATGTTAACACTGAAAGTTAATTTTATGCATAGTTTGGCCAATATAATTTGGAAATACATTTAAAAAAAATACCAGACAGAAATACTAGAATGTATAGAATTCTAAAAGTCTAACTATTGCTATTCAATAGGAAAAAGAGGTATGATTTTGAAGATAATTATTTGAAACCTTATTTAATAATAGATACAAGAACCTGCATTTATTATGATATTGCACAGCAATATTTCAAAAATTAACAAACAAGAGCTTTATACAAAGGTCCAAGAGCTACTATGATACTTCAATGGATCTTAGAGTATTTTTACAACTAGTATAGATTGCAAAACACCCACATCTTTAAAGAAATACCAATTTTTACATAAATATATCTTCCATAGAGGGTCCATCCAAAACTTCTTTATTGTGGGTACAGTTGGCTTGCTACATGACTAATACTTCTTTTTAATCATGTCAACAAGTCAAAAAGCATTTATTAAGTGCCTACTACACGCCAGGCTCTGTGTCAAATGCTAGGGTCATACAGAAAGGCAAAACAGTTCCTGCTCTAAAAGAGCCTACAATCTAACAGGGGAAAGAAAATGCAAACAAAATGCTGGAGATAATCTAAGGGAAAAGATAGCATTATTTATCATTTCAAGTAATTTTAGTTTACTCTCTAAGATTTTCTAAGTATGCAATCACATTATCTGCAAATTGAGACAACTGTTTCCTCTTTGCCTAGGCTTACTTAGCCCATGCCAATTTTTTTTTCTTGTTTTATTCCTATTGTATGCATTTTTAGCACTATATCAAATAGTAGTGACGATAAAGAACATTGCTTTACCCCTGAACTTACAAGAAAGGGCTTTATTCTTGTTTCATTACATAAAATAATGGATCATTGTTTTAGATATTACTATGTTATGAAAAGATCCATTCATTCCTATACTTTCTAATGTTGTTTAAAAAATAAAACAAAAAAATAGCAATGGGCATTTTGTCTTTTCTGCTTCTACTGATACAATCGCATGATTTTTCTTCTTGTCATTGGCACAGTTCTTTACAGTTTTCATCATATTGAACAAATACTGCATCCTTCAGTATGAATCCAACTTGGTCAAAGTATATAATCTTTTTTTTTTAATATGGTGTTCGTAATACTTTTGCATCAATATTTGTTAGGGATATTACAGCTT
>CM053622.1:238610678-238647270 GCA_028646595.1 Phalanger gymnotis
AAATAGATGTTCAAAAACAAAAACAAAAAAATTTTTGCAGGCAACAAGAAAATAAGATACACAGGCAATGGGGCATAGAAATCTATCTTGCCCTACAAGAAAGGAAGGGAAAAGGGGGTGGGAGGGTTGTGGGGTGACAGATGGGAGGGCAGACTGGGGAATAGAGCAACCAGAATATACGCCATCTTGGAGTGGGGGGAGGGTAGAAATGGGTAGAAAATTTGTAATTCAAACTCCTGTGAAAATCAATGCTGAAAACTAAATATATTAAATAAAATTTATTAAAAAAAAGGCTCTCTAATCCAAACTCATTCCTACATAAGAATTCTACTCTTACGATATATATCCCTGACAAGAGGTCATCTGACCTTTGCTTAAACACTTCGAGTTGGGGGGGGAGGAGAACCTACTTAATCCCAAGGCAGCCCATTTCATCCTTGGACAGCCAATCCTTACATTAAGTATAAATTTTCCTGTTTGCAATTTCTGATACAAAGCAGAATAAGCCCATTCCTTCTTCTAAATGACAGCCCTTAAAATGCCTGAAGACAGAAAACATGTCCAGTTCCTTCAACTGATGCATCTGTAGAATAGACTGAAGACTTTTTTTCTGTGACTGCTCCTCTACAAATATAGTTTGATAAGTAACTGATAAATGAATACAATATGCCAACTGATATTTTAAAGATAATATATTAGAACAAGAAAATGAAGAGCATAATGTACAGGAAACAACATATTGCTAATCTTTATATATACTGTGCTCTCTATGCCCCTAAACATACCTCATCTTTAAATATAATAATTTATGAGTATATTCATAAGGCACAGTACATATGGGTAGTGTATCAAACGAAGCGTTACTGGGGCTAGATTTGTATCAGTCACAACTTCAGCAGGATAACATAAAGATAGAGGAGTTTCTAGAGGGTATAGAATTGTCTGGATTAGTTTCATCTGCCCAAAGCTGACCAACTGACATTATTTTCTTCTGCCCAAAGTTGACTAATAACTAGCAGAAGCTCAGAGCACAAACATTTAGCCCCAAAGAACAGTGAAATTCACTATGAAATTAAATCACAACGAGCAGTGGAGTACTGGTACACATTAAAGAGGGAACTGAAATTTCAGCTTATGCAGTATTCAATAGAATGAATGATGAGCAAGATATTCCTGCAGGGTAACACAACAAATACAGAGCTTTGCAGAAGGCTGGTGGTTGCAGACATATGGCCAGGCAGTTTATCATATAAATAGGTATTAGGCAGGATGCTGCAAAGACAATCAATGATAGATATGCTCTCCCTAACTTACAACAGGATCCCTCAGAACTCTAAATTAAGCAAGAGATTCAAAAATTCAGTGGGAAATGTCAGTGGTTCAGTTGTCAGGAGAGATGTTAATAGCCAGCATATGAGTAAATTCTACTGTTTGGTAGATCTGAACTCTCATTATTGTAGAGCAAAGACAGATTCAAATGGATTACTCTTTGTAAATACACCCTAAAGAGCCTTGGAGTTGAAAGAATATGTTTCACGAAACATTGGAAAAATGTCCTAAGAAACTTCATGATGACAAAATATTAAGTCATCACCACTTTCTGATTTTCCAAGTAAGTGATGAAAGGTGTGCATACTTATTTTTATCAAACTAAACAAGAATACATTTGCAATGGCTATCTGAAACATCTAAAATGATTAAGCCACTAGATCATTTTCTTTTAAATATACGATATATAGCATGCACATTTCTTATAATTCAAGATGAAAGTTTATAGATAATGCATTCTAAGCACTTTTTTTCAGTTCTTTTTACCTGGCTGGAGGTACAGATCTTGAACTCTAAATTTTACCAGAACAGTTAGCAGACATATTCACATGTATGTGCAATAGGTCAATTATCTTTTTACTTGGTTAAATAGAGTATCTGGAGCAGAAGCAATGCTAGAGTAGTTTTCAGTGTTGAAATGTTTTGTCATCAAATTAATTTTATTTCATTTTTAGATATATTCCTAAACATTTTCAAAAGTTCTCTTTTTTATATTACAAAACATAGTAACAAGACTTGCAATTTTACCACACTCTATTCTACATAAAAACTGCAGCTTCTGACACTAAATAGCTGTATGACCTTAGGTAAGTCACTGTACCTCTGCAGGCCTCAGTGTTTTCATCATTTAAATGAAGCAGTTGGATCAGAGAATCTCCAAAGTTCTTTTCTAGAGCTAATGTACTACGACTATAAAATGAATATCATAACGAATGTGTTGTAAAGAACTAGAGACTTGTATAATGCCCATTCCTATTTCCAAGAAAGGGCAAAACTGGGGACTAAAAACAAGAGATTGCTTAGTGACTCCAGAGAAAAACAGACCTTCTGAGAAAACAATACCTTTTCCTAGGAATGAATTCCAGGCAAAAATGTCCCCCTGGGTCACATAAGCAGCTCTATCAAAAAAAATTGTGTAGTTTTGTTTTTTCTCCCCTTTTATTAAATATTTATATAATATTAGTCAACTTTGGGCAGAATTTATTAAATAGCATCTCTATTCCTTTACCACTATGTTGACAGTTCAATGCTGATCCTTTCAATCATTTTTTGTTCCAGGAACAACACTCTTAGCAACTAGGGAACTTCTAATTCCGTTGGAAATTGTCCTAGCAATCTGATATACCACAATAGTTTCACCAGAAAGTAGCCTAGAATTATGTGATCCCAGAGAGATATGGAGGACCCCTGAAGGAAATGGTGGTATAACTTTCCTTCATCTGGACGTAGCCCTCCTAACAACATAGCTCCCAATTTTCCTTCTCCTTGTCTCCCTGTGCCAAGGCCTTGTTCTGTAATCATAACTTCTACATGGTACAGTTTGGGATTTAGAATCAGAGGATCTGTGTTCAAATCCAGGCTCTGCTACTCACTACTTACATGACTTTGAAAAAGTAATTTAATCTACTTGGGCCTCAGTTTTCTCATCTGCAAAATGACTTCTAAGGTGCTTTCAAGCTCTGGCTCTATAATCTTTTGATCTCTTTCCCATAACATGGCAAAGTGAGCTCTACAAGTTCTTCTTTACCATAGTCAAAACTGTCCTAGAAGGGGATTCTGGAGTCTTTGACTATACTGACCCCATTAGCCAGCCCTTATTGACAAAAGTCTACTGCGGGCAGGTCTGCATTTAATCAACCACCTGATCCTTGCAGTGTTGTTTTGGGTTACTTTGGGGGGCAGGTACTGATATTTGCTCTAGAGTTGGCTTTGCTACCCATTCTGTACTTCGTGGTGGCTGGATTAGTTTTGAGATCTTTTAGGAAGAATAGTGAAAAGAATTATGGACCTGGAATCAGGAGACTTAAGATTTGAAACTTGCCACTCCAACACATTAGCTGTGGATCATGGGTACTACATACATCACAGGATTGTTGCAAACCTTAAAGTTCTATATAAATGTGAGTTATTATCATTATCATATCATACATATACGTATAATACGATATCACATGTTACATTACAGATGTATAGAATATATTGTATTCTCCTTGAAAATGTCCCTCCAAAGCGTCTTACTGTTTAGAAGTCCTCCTCCCATGTACTTTTTGATGTGTCTGCTCTGATGTCTCGACAAAGTGTTAAACAAATAGCAAAATTAAAAGAGCAAGTAGTTCTCCAAAAATTTAACTAAGTATGAAGAAGCTTATTACTAGAAGGCTGGCCATGGGGTGAGGAACTTTTTCAGGCAGAGCAATTTACACTAAAGTGGACTACAATATGTGCTGGTGGAAGGAGACCCTAACTGATGAAATCACAGATCCTTGAACTGAACTGCTCTGTCTGTGAAAACTCCAAGTACTTGTACTCTGAATTAATTTGAACATTTGTACTTCTTCCTGGACCTCCTATGGTTGTTGCAACTGTTTGTTCATCTAGATTTTGCTATCATAATCATTCTCATATTACCTAAGGCTCCAGCTACCACCTAGAACTTTGCTCTTGTGCTAGAATAGATTTTCAGTTCTCCACAAAGGTCACCAAGCATTTGTCCAATGGCTTTGGACTCCCACTTCTGTTGGCACATGGCTCCTCTACTGGTGGAGTTCTTAGGTCTTACATGCCAGTTACTGTGGCTCTTAAGAATTGGGCTCAATTTCCAAGGACAGCCCAGTCCACTTGTTTCCTCATTCCCACAAATGGATATAACTTCCCAAGAATTATCCATTGCAAGTCCAACCTTGGATCAAGAATGCAATTATAGTCTGTATCCCTTTGCTGAAACAAACACAAAACCAACTTGGGTTTTTTAGGATTTTGTGGTTATGAGTAATCGGGGAAAACTCCCAGGAAACAAAGTTACAATTCAAAATATGACAAGGCAAACACCCTTGTGTATTAAGTAAGTCGCCAGTACCTTAAAGCCAATTTTCCTCCAGTTTCAGACCTGCTCTCTTCCATCCTGGCTACATAATTTCTTGGGCTTCCTTCTTTTCCTGACAGGACTCCATGATCTTGTCTAACTCAAACTGCTCTTTCTTCTCTTGAGTCTTTTGCTCCCAACCTTTATTGTTCTTCCAGATGAAAACTGGAAAGGCCTAGGTACAGGCCTGATAGCAACACTGGCAAGGGTTACTAGTATGACTGAGAGCTGAGCAGATAGCTTTTCCCCCTGTTTATTCATCCTGATTCATTACACAAGAAAGGTAACAAGGCATTTTACAAAACTCTTCAGGTAATATTTTAAAGCTGTAAGAAAGTAACTCTTAATTAGAAGATGAAAAACACATTTCAGTTAAAAAAAAAACTAGTTAGAAAATTCTCACCTAGTCCCAGGCCCACAAACTCATCTGGAGCCTGATCCTTTGTTCCACTGAAAGAGCCTTCTCTGCCTCGGACGGTGCCAGAGATGTAGCGCGGCTTCACTCCAGTCCCTATTAGCTGTGCCAACTCCAGCTGACTGATGCATTTCAGAATCTTAATAATAAACAAACAAACAACAAACTAAAATCCTGAAAAGAGCTTAAATGGGAGTGGCAATGATTTTTCAAAACAAAATCTAAGTCCACACTACAAAAAACTGTAACTTTTTATAGCATCTCACATTTTTTGCAAATAAAATAAATTTTCCTTCAAGTATTTTAGCTATATTCACTGTTTAACTATTTAACATCAACGCATTTCGTAAAACAAAATGCATTATAAATAATAAACTAATAATGAATAACAAAAAATTAACAAAAATAACAACAATAAACTAATTATACCTCATGCCATGAATTTCCCAAATAGTTTCCATCTGTATGAGCCACTGTGATGAGTGTCTTTATTGTATCAATGTTCTTCTGCTTCATTTCAGTAATACCTGAACTCACTGTAAGCAAAGTGAATCTCGCTAATGCCTGGACATAAGCATCTCTTTCAAGCTTTGGGTGACAGAAAGAGAAACAGAGAAAGACCACTAAGTAGCTGAATGGGAAAAAACAAAAACAAAAACAAACTTCTGGACGAGGTGGATGCAAATATGTATGTGTGTACCCACCCACCCACGTTTCAGATCATATATGCATATATGTATGTATACATACATGCACACATACATACACAAATATACACACACATAGTTGATACAGGAATAAAAGTACAGCCTTAAAAAAAAAAACCAAAAAACCAAAAAACAACCCAAGACACAGAGTGCCTGTTTCTATCAGAGAAGAGCTATGTTTACATACACATCAGATTATTAAGTGATGTATAAATTTGGAAACCCTACATAAATGTTAAAATTTTTGACACATTTAAACAAAATATTCAATCATATCATGTAGGTAGTAAAAACTTAGAAAACAATCTTTGAAATATTTATATTCTCAGGAAGAAGAAATTTCCATCAAGCTTCATGATTTTTAGACACATCAGAATCAAAGCAACAGAAATCACAGAACAAAGCTTGGTGGAAATTTTAATTTAAACTTCACTCAACTGAAGCAACTTTATAAAGTCTTAATTCATTTTCAAATATAGTAGACAAAGAAGAATTACTGTACTTTATGTGCTATATTAATGATATAAGTAACATTTTCAGGCTGACTACAGAAGTCAAACACATCAAAATATTCCATGTTACCTGAATGCTGAAAATGCAAGCAATTCTGATTGCACATCGTATGCCCTCTAGACAAAGAGAAGCTACTTCAGTATCATCACAATCTTGTAGGCCCACACTGAATGCAGCCAGAAAAGGTGTCCAGGCCAACTAGAAAAATTAAAAAATATAACATGTTCTGGAAATTCAGTCTATCTATACATCCATTATTGTATGATGATAAAACACTGATTTTCATAAAAATGTCTGAGAAATTCTAAAATATATTCTGAATAAAGAAAATGAAATTAAAATTTACAGACTATAACAAGAAAATGCCACTCAAGGCAAAATGAGTTCTGTTAAGCTGTTTCAGAAAACTGGAGAATTTTGAAGCTAATCTGGCCACAGAAGTAGAAGGGCTGAGAAACCTATTTTTGAGATCAGTAAGTGAAATACTTAAATGTGTTTTAAATACAACAGCTGAAAAAAAAAATAATTCCAAGTAAAACATTAATGGTTATTGTACAGAGAAATAAAATCTTTTCTAACAAATGACTTCCTATACCCCCAGAGTATCCCATAGATTTTCACAAATGCCCAAATAATAATTTTAGGGCTTTCAATCATCTTATACTTTCATTGCCTGCATTATTTTCTTTTCTTAAACTTGCTCCCTGAACAAAATTTTAGGTTTATTCCCTCATATATTGAAAAAGTTACCTGTTCCGATTAGACAATTGCTTTTAAAAGACTAAATCTACCATAACTAGATCAGTGAAAGCCAACGAGAATTTTAGCCTAGAAGTGGGAAAAACAATTGCCCAGAATTCAGGTATATCTCCACTTCATTTTTATTTTATTAATAGTAAGAGCTTGCATTTTTATAACGCTTTAAAGTAAATGTTTTTGTTTTGCCGTTTTTAAAATCACAATAGCCCCTATGTTGCAAGTAGATATTATTGCCCTTATTTTGGCTCCCAGGATCTGTGATCTGCCCAGGATAATATAGATGAGTCTTGTCAGGTGAGAATCAAACCTAAGAATTCTGATTCTAAAATCAATACTACTTCCACTACAGGAAAATAAATGTCAGACAAAAACTTGGATGGATGGCAATGATCCAAAACAGTATCGGGTCCTCAGTCTATTTCTCATTTGATTTACAATATAGTTCCTAGAGTGATCACTGCCCCTTGTAATAGTCTTTCCACATGTTTTACTGTCATGAAACTTATTACTGATGTTAGACAGAGTCTGCTGAATGAAGGTAGAAGCTCAGAGAGGACAAAAATAAAGATTGACATTTATAAGGTACTTTGATCATATGATCTTATCTGATCCTCACAATAGCCCTGTGTGGTAGATAGCAGTATCCCCATTGTATGAGCTTGAAGACTTTGACTTGCACCAAGTCACACAGCTAGAAAGTGCTAGAGGCAGAACCTAAATCTAGCACTATCCATTTGGCCATACTTGTCTCCCTGTCTAAAGAGAAAGCTCTTCAAATGATGCCTGAGAAAAAATGGCAAAGGGGAAAAGATATAACCTAAATCCCTTCCTAGGAGTGCCTAGGAAAGTTTAAAGCAAAGATTCCTGATATGGGGCAATTAGTAACAGAAGCTTTCATAGAGAATAAGAATATACTTTCACTTAAGAATAATGTTCAAAGCTTTCTGCAATTGTAGGCATATGCCAACCATTCACATGTTAAAGCTAACTGCTTTTTCCTACTGAAAGAATGTCTGAAAAACATATTCCTTTCCTTAGGTTCCTAGGAGTTCATAAAAATCGATGGAAAAAATAATCCAAGGAAGGCATTAAAAACAAACAAAAATGCCTTTGAGGAAACAGACTGTCATGAGTCTATCCAAGCTGTAGAATGGAAGACAAAAGTATAAGTTAAAGAAAATAAATTCTGAATCACTAGAGTCAATCAACTAGCATTTATTAATTGTCTACTAAGTGCCAGGCACTGTGCTACATATAACAAGCATTTCAGATCTATTCATTATTCCTGATTACGATTCAAGGCATTTAAAGTATAATAATATAAAAACGTATCTTATTATCAAAAATCACTAACAATTCTCACCTTGAACATAGGTCTCACATGTTCCAGATGAGTGGCACTGGTAAAAGGTGCTTGAACGTGACTTACTGCTTCCATGAGAGCTTTAGCTGTCTTAGCCATTTGTTCCATTTCTAAATTATACAGAAGTCTCCTCTGCTTTTCACTGGCTACATCTGCAACAATTGTATTTTATATATGCATAGTTAATGTTGCTAAATTAAAAATATGGCTTTTTTTTTTTACCAGTTACCATTTTATTTACAACATAAAAAGTAATGGTTACTAGTAAATAAAGTAACAGTTTAGAGGAAAAAGAATCAGGAATAAGCTTCCTAGGTTAAGCTTGGGAGCAAAGAGCATTTGGTTAAAAGGAAAATTGCTTTCCCATCCCAAACGTGCTTGCTGTTTTTCTGGGAGTCGAGAAATGTATAGTAATGAAGGCATTTCAGGGTGCTTAGGTGTCTCAATGCACCACTATAACCATCTTGCCTCCAATTTCTATGAGTTTGATTACACACTTCCAGGTAATGGTAAAGGGCAGGAGGAGAGCCCTTTGAGAATATTATAGAAGAGCCAGAAGAAAGAATATGAAAAAGTAGAGGCTGAGAGTCTATATTTGTGTGGAAAATATAGGTTGAAAGAAGAAAAGTTAAGTCGAAATACTTAAGCATGTTATAACTATAGCACCTCGCAATCATCATCAACCCCAAGTAAAACATTAATGGCCAATCAAGTTCAACATTTTTCTTTTGCCTACTATCTCCTACTGAATGCAAATTTCTAGTTTGTGAATTCAAAGTCTTAAATTACTTCCCTATTTCCATCACCTGCATTATCCTTCTCTAATTATGTTCCCTGGACATCATTGTAACATTACCCCCTCATCTTTTGGAACATAAAAAAGCAGCTGGAGAGTATCTTCTTGACATTTTTATCCAAACACTTTTTTTCCATTCTGTTTTTTGTCTCTGAATAGAATTTTAAGTATTGAGATCACATAAGCATTATTTCATCTATAAAACAGAACTTGGAATTTTCCAGGTATCTCTATTTTCTGCCATATCACCTATGTTTGGGGAAGGATAGAAAAAGACATGAAAAAACATTTTCTAGTCCCACTCTGAGCCTCTAACAAGTGTTAAACTAAGAAACAAGCAAGTGTGAAGCTCCTTCAATATACAATGAAACAAATATAAAGTGTCAATGTGTTCATGACAATGCATGAAAAATCCTGTTCTTGGAATCTATGGCAAGTTTATAACAAAAAAGAAAACCAAAAACAAACAAATGAAAAAAGGAAGATGGGGACTGATCCAGATGTAAGGCATGAAGTTTCAACTTTTTTGGTCAGTTTTTAGACTCATGGAAAGCACAGAGAGATTAGAATACAAATAATTTTTGTGCTTATGCTCAGTAAGTATGATTCTTTGAGAGCTGACCAGTTAAAATTATTTTTCTGATAAGAAAATTTCATAGGGAATAAAGTGAATCCAGTAAGCTCTTTTGTGTCCAAGTATTATGCTGAGACAAGTCTGCTACAGGACTTAGAAATCGGAAATCACTTTATCCGAACTCTGCAGGACATGCTCCTGCACATTTCAGAACTGCCTGATTCTCCCACACCTCACACGCTTTGTCCACATCTGACACCTCACACAGTCTCAGGCCTAGCTATTTGGTTTTCACATCATCTTTTTCTGCACAAGTGCGTACCAGCCAATTACCTGGCCCCTTCCTAACTTTCCAAATTTCTTATTCCTTACTCCCATACTTACACACTCTGTGATCAAGTAACAATGGCCTGCTTGCTGTTACTCAAATGTGACACTCCATCTCCTGACTGAGCACTTTCACCGGCTGTAGCTCATGGCTGGAACACTCTACTTTTCTCATCTCAGCCTCCAAGCTTTCGTTAATTATCATTCAAAGTCCCACAGTGTACAAGAAGCCTTTCCTGATCCCCTTTAACCTTAGTGCCTTCCCTCAGAGACTACAACAATTTATCCTGTATATATTTTGTTTGTGTGTTGTCTCTGTCCCATCAGACTGTGAAGTCTTTAAGAACAGAGACTATTTGGGGCCTTTCTTTGCATCCCTAGTGCTTAGCACAGTGCCTAGAACCTAGAAGGTGATTAGTAATGCTAGCTGATTGGCTGACTGATCTGTGCCTAGAAAGGAGTCAGCAAACTACTGCCTACTGCCTGATTTTGAGAAGAGAATGTCTTTTACGTTTTTAAATAAAGTTTAATTTTAGTTCACTGTTTTGGCCCCCCTGCCATAGTCTGTTGATCCCCGGTCTAAAGCAGAAGCTACGACTCCAAGTGTAACATGTCTTGACTATCTCTCCCATACCTAGCAATGTTCTGTCTGATTTGGCCTCAACATCATGTTGTCATGCAGACTGACCTTAGGGGTTTATAAACATTGTTAAATAAGTATCTACCATGCAATGAGGTATATTGCAGTAATTTATTACAGACCAAGGGGGAACTTATGCATCATACATAATAAAGAACCTTTTTTCCCCACTAACAATCAACATCTGACTAATTCAGGGACTTACTCTGCTTACTTGACTTTGTAGGTATTGCTAGTTCTTTTGTTTCTTTCATTGATATCTTCTTTCCAGCTATTTCGTTATAGATAGCTGACAGATATTCTTCAGGAAGGTCTTTACTGTCATTGATACCTCTATTCATTTTAATGTACTGTTCCTTTGTCATTTTATTCTTTACCTAAACACGAAAAACAGGCAAAAATAAGGAAAATTAAGATAGGAAAATTTCCTATATTTTGCAGAATTCAAATATCAACAGACTGAATACTTTTGTAGACATGAAAGAAAAAATGTCCAGTCATCCATGCATAAGAATGGAAAAAGAAAACAAGAATAATTTGTGTGTATGGATAGAATGATTAGACAGAGACAGAACTACCCACCTATCTATTTATCACTTTTAGTTTATGATATTTTTCTCACAAGAGCAAGGCAAGTAGTATAAGTTTTCCTCCCATTTTACAGATAAGGGAACTGAGGTTTAGGGAGGTAAAGTAAACTACCCTCAGTCACACGGCTAATGAATGTTAGAACCAGTGCTCAGGTCTTCTGACTCCTTCCACTATACCATACTGTTTGACTAAATGTTAGATGAAGTATAAGACAAATTTGGTGGGTTTGGAAAGACACGTGTGGTCCTACACTAGTATGATACTAGGCAATGTGCAACATACATAAGGGAAATGGGATAAAGAGAGAATGGAAATGGCTATCAGGGAAGCCATGTGAAAGAATTTCAAAATTCTTACAAATATTAAATCAATATTAAATAGAAGGATAAAGGATACCAAAAAAGACTAATCCTTGCTCCAAAAAAACACAAAGAGTTTAAAAGCACATGTGTAGTGGAAGCAAAGATGAAAATACATGAAATTTAAGGACAGGAGAAATATCAAAGGGACAATTAAGTGTCAAAAGGTGACTTGGGACAAGGTATCCTGTGAAATTTTTCTCCTATTTAAATGTGCTCTAAGTGAAAAGGACCTTATGCATACCTGGATAAAGTTTTGGAACCAAAGTTAGGCTTTAAGATGGTAGCCCCACCAACCATAGTTGGGAACCTGTACAGCCATAAAACCAGATGACTCTGATGGACAAGCAATCAGGAGTCCAAAAAACTACATAAATTGCAGAAAAAAAAGTAAAATGTGTAATTTTCTGAAACAAAGAAGACATTAAAAGGCTAGATACAATTAGAAGTAACCCTAATTTGCAACAATGGTGGGAGAAAAAGAAAAGCAGTAGCAAGGTGTAATCATCTGCTATACTTTCTCATAAATGAACTTTCTTTTAGAATAACTTCTAAAACTCTAAAATGGAAACCTAATCTTTGGGCAGATTACATGTTGGGAACAAAATATAGAGGGATGAAAGAAAAGAAGTTTGTATGCAATTACCAAACAAAACACAGAATGTCCAAGAAAAGCCTAGTAAATGTTTGAACAAAATACAAACTATGGTAGAAGGATACACAACAAAGGAAAAGAATTTGATGATGGATTTTAATTTCTTTGATAAGGATGGCAAATCATCTCTCTAAAGATAAGGCTAGAGATAAAATTTACATGAGAGTTCATATAAGAAAATCAAGCACTGAAAAACAGCTTCCAAAACTTAAAAAGTTAGAAAGATAATCATGTTCACAGAACATTTTCAGTTCAACTTTTGTTTTACTCTTTGCAAAGCAATGGTTCTAGCAAATCAGGGAAAAAGGAGAGAGTGCTTTCAGCAGTAACTAAGAAGAAACTAATTACAATATAAGTATGTATAGTTTTTAAAAATTATTACTATTGAACACAGGATGAGGGAACAGAATAATTTAGTACACAATTTTGAAAGATGCTCTTTACATTGCAATATAAAGAAAAACTGGTGGAGTGGGAGAGCAGGGAAAGTCAGGAAAACAAGCTGTCCTTAATGTTTTGATGAAAACAACAAAAAAAAAAAATCCTATCTGGAAAACAAAAATAAAAGAGAAAATATTTAAGAAAGCAAAAGGATTAGGCAGGACCACAGTTATTGCTAGAAACCCATAAGCCTGGTGTCAAGTGGTCTCTATCATGGAAAAAGTGCATTTCCTTTTTGGAAAACTAAATTACTTTAGAGAATATAAAGGAGGAGTATGGGGGCATGTAGGGGGTGGAGAGAGAGTGGGAAAAAGGGGAAAGGAGGGTACAGTGAAGGAGTGAGAGAATGAAAAGGAAGGAAAACCCACAGCCTTACTTCTGGGTCCCCAGGATCTTAAAATAAGTTTGTACCCAAAGCTCCAACCAAACCAGATTGGTTAGTACTGAGACTAAATAAAGACCAAAAATAAAGCTTGAATTAAATAGTGCTCAAATAAATAAGTTTTAACTATATTACATATAGTACTCTATGAACATGTTCAGAGAAGAGGAACATTTGAAAAGAGAACAATTTGTTAGAATTCATCTAAATTTCAAATCTGAGAACTAAGAAAGAGGTTTACTATTTTGGGTGAAATAAATACTTAAGTGCAAAAAGAAAACCATTGCTACAGTGGGGAAGACAAAATAGAATGATATATATTCTTATAAATAATTTTCATACATTTAAAAAAGAATGCAGGCCAGAAAATACAGGTAACCTTTCTAATTCCCAAAGTTCATGCTAGTTCAAGTGGTACAGATGGAGAAAAGGCAGCAGCCAGAAGCAGCTACTTAGTGTTACTGAATTTTCTTCTATTTCATAGACAAAACCTATCTTACTGAAGAGGATACTGCCATCTTCAAATATATAGGAAAAAAATAGTTCCTACTACAGAGATCTGTACCTTCTGTGTCAATTAATAAGTTCATAATATCACTATAAGGTTTCAAAATGCTTTACATACATTTTCTGTTAATCTCAAAATTGGTTGTGAATAATAGGTATAAGACATGTAGAAATCATTATGCTAAACGAATTGTATGAATTTTAAACATTTCCACAGAGTGTTTTAATAGAACATACATATGTATATGCAAGCACATAAGGCAACCTAAAATATGCTAGAAGGATATATAAAATAAATAAGAATATCACCAAAGAAAAAGAGGCTACTAGAAATATCAGTCAAAAAAATTTCCACTAAGCACTTAAGCACTTACCACTTAAGCACTTTCCACTAACCACTTAAGCACTGAGCCCAAAATGCAACTAAAGGCTGGATACTATCATTATTTAGCTTTTATAATTGAGAACATAGTTTTTTCTGTAAATAGAAATTAAAAAGTAAACAAATAAAACAACCCAAAGGCAAACATATCTATGAAATCAAAAGCCAATCTAAGAACAACAACTACCGCCATGTAATCTCTGCCATAAGGGTATTAGGAAATAAATTTAAATCTACATTTCACTAGAAAAGAAGAAAATAAGTAGGAGATACATTTTTAATAGCTCAGCAACATTAGTTCAGGAGTCAAAAAGATCTGCAATCAAAAGGCAAAAACAACTATATAAATCCTCATTTGGCAGAATGATGAAAGTTTACGAGTGTATAAATTCCTCAGAGGTCATCCCTAGTCCACCTCTGAAAAGTCCAGCTTCAACCTGAAAACATCCAGTGACAGGTGATTTATAATCTTTATGAAAAAAAAACTTATTACACTTTTCAACCACTCTAATTACTAGAAGTTTTTCCTTCATATTGATCTAAAATCTGCTTTCTTCAACCTTCCAGTCAAATGGTCCTAGTCTATATTCTGTGGCCCAGCATGTGGGGTACCAAAGCCCATTTTATGTCCAAATAGATTTCTAGGAAACACATAAATCTCAAATCTAGGTGTTCATGTATATAAGCAAAAGACTATAAACATGTATGCATCTCTTCCCTCATTTCTGAGGTGTATAAGGAAAACTTGATTAGACAAAGAAATGGAGAACATCACTTCAGATAAGTGATTTTGAAGAAGTTTTGAGAAAGTGAAAGAAAATAGCCACAGAATGTAAAGACATTACAGATATAAGGCATAATCTTGGAAGGAAAAATCAATGAACAAAAAGTACTAAGAGACCTTAGCTTGAAAAATCACTCATATCTAAGTCCAATGGATTTAATGGAATATTATGACAGCTAGGTGGTATAATGGAGAGAGCACGGGGCCTGGAGTGTTGAAAACCTAAGTTCAAATCCCTCCTCAGATACTTACTAGCTGTGTGACCTATGGCAAGTCACTGAACCTCTGTCTGCCTCAGTTTTCTCATCCGTAAAATAGGGGTTATAATAGCACCTACCTCCCAGGGTGATTATTAGAATAAAATCAGACCATATTTATAAAAGAATTTTGCAAACCTTAAAGGGCTATAGCAATGCTAACTATTACCAGTAATTATATTTGTTATTTATTCAATTCCCTCTCATTTTATAAAGTAACTGATTGGCCTAGCTAATATCTAAAATCACTTAGAAAGTTTAATATTCTATTTTTTTTTATTTTGGGAAAAGAACTACAAAGATCATAACGAGTTTTCTCTTTAGTATACATAAGGTTCTGAACATTTCATTGACTGTGTTTGAATGTGTGTGTGTGTGTGTGTGTGTGTGTGTGTGTGTGTGTGTATACATAGACATATGTAACACACATGGCTGTATTGGATTTACTGGTTACTTAATTTGGGAAATGTGCATTTTTTAAATCCATTTTTTTCCAGTGAGGATGATTATTATTAGCTGGATCTCTTTTCAATTGATTTGGATGAGGAAGCTTTAAAGTATTTTTTAGGACTTAGTGAGATTGGTATAAAGTGACCTAAGACTGTCCCAATCAAAAGATTTCTAATTTGACTCCATGTAGATCATCTTCCATTCTACTGCAAACACATTCAATAAGCTTTTATTTTCCTTTTTATAAATAGTTTGATGTTGATATGTAGATAGCAAGTATATGCAGATTAATTTATTTTTTGGTTGTATCTGTTACAGAACCTTCTGATTTTTAACATATGCATGGGAGACACCTTATCTGATGAGATACAAGGCTGCGTTTTGTTCTTATTTAAAATTAACAGTGAATGGAAAGATAAAATTCTATGGTTTCTAAATTACTTCGATTATAAAGAGTTCAACTATAGAAAATCACCTGTAAAAGCTTACTTGTTATATTTTCATGTTTATATTATGAATATGCTTGACTGCACCAAACTTTTTAAAAGATTTTATAGGGATAAAAAAAGCAAAATACTGGTCATTAGCTCCTGAGATCGTTTTTTTTAAACCAAACTTTTAGACATTTGTTTGTATGTTTTGAATTTTCTCCTCTGAAAGGTCTTCAAATTGATTCCTAAGTATCTTTAAATACTTATATAAAGGACAAATTTCTGTATGCATTTGGTCAGGTCTGTCTCCTCTACTTTACCGAGTGCCACTTCTTCAAATATATGGGGATTATTCAATGTATTGTTGTATCTGAGGCTAAAGTGTTTAAATATTGCAGCTCTACTCTCAAAGATGAGAACAGGTATAGAAATGCTGGTGGATCATGTTCTGTTTGCTGTTCTCTCTACTCTCTGGCCCTCTTTTCACCAGCCACATGTCAACAGGAGCAGAGATCATGTCCTGGGAGTTCTTTGCTCTTTTATCTGTCACTGTGGTCCCAGAGCAAGGAGTGACAGGTCAGCCCCACCCAGCCTCCCTTCACTTCTCACCTCCCAGCTACCTCTTACAAGCCTCCCTGCAGCTGTCCGTATATCCTGCCTCCCTCAATCTTTGGAACCATGACCAAATCAACTATGCCCAGGTATGTTGATCTACTTCTGTATGGACTTACCATCCTAGGAACACAACTTATTATTTTGAAGTGACTAGCAAACTGGTAATTAGAGTTTACATGTCTGTTTAGATACAATCCGCTTCACTTTTTGTCATGTTGCTCCCAACATCTAATATTATGTGATTCTTCTTGGTGGAAAACATTTGCAATACATAAACATAGAGCTTCTGGTTAATCTACATATCTTTGCTTCTTTCATTTATTAAATATGAATTTTATTTTCCAATGTATTTTTTGTTATCCTCCATTTTTCACAGATTTTTGTACTGAAGTAACTGAGTATTAAATTATATGTTGATTTAGTTTGGGGGAATATTGTCTAATTCTTAATAGAATTTCTCTTATCCATCACTTACAGTTGCTCTCGCATATGCAGAAATTATCTTTATATAGGTTTATTTGCTTACAGTTAGCATAAGTACTGCAAGATAAGATGACCAATAAATATCCCATGAAATGATGCTTTTGGTTGTCTTTGGTTGCACATTAAAACAAACTCTGCCAACTCCTTCACTTGCCTCTCAAAGAAGAACCTGGGAGGCATTCTTCCATTTAGCTACAACTTATATATGTTCTCTGGCTTCATTTATACTGAGAATGTCCATATGGACGTGATTCAGTATCTCCAGAAGCATATCAACTCACTAGAAACAGGACAAAGACCACACATCAAAGAGCATCAAAGTGATGTTTATCTAGGACTTAAGAACTGTATAATTCTTCGCACCTTTTTGTGGTAAGAGGAATTTTGGGAAACTAAAGGTATTTGACATCTGCCACAGTCTTTTCCACCATTCTACCCCTACTACTGCAGAAAAAAAAGAAAGCTATAGAAGACTGAAGACCATTTTGTAATTTTTTTCCCTATTGCTATGGACAAAAATTTCATTAGCTAGTGGCCAGCCATTTGGTGCCAAAGGGCTCCATACCCAGAGCAGGACTGGTTCTTAGATAACAGACTATGTCTGTCATAGGAAGCACTGTAAAATCCTTAGAGTATCATAGAATCTTTTGGAGTCTATGTTTGTTTGACTGATATAATCTTTAAAAACTCCAGATCACCTCCACCATAATGAAACACTGGACTAGAACTTTTCAGAGGACAAAAGAAATATTTGTAATAAAACAGTCATTTCACCAGAAAGCTCATATCATGTCAAAGAATTCAGATCAAATCCTCAAAAATGAAAACACTTCCCAAGAAATTCAAAGTTTGTGAAGAGCAGAAAATCCACTTGGGAAAAAGCATGGGAAATGTGTTGAGTTTGGGAAAGGATTCATTCAAAGCCCAATGCTGTCTCCTAATAAAGTAGTCTTCCTAGGGGAGAAATTTTACAAATGTAAAAAGTATGAGAAATCCTTCTGTTAAGCCCTATTTTGTTTGACATAGGGTCTATAATGGAGAAAAATGCTACCAATTTAATGGGTGTAGGAAAATCTTGCATCAGATCTCTAACCTCTTCACTCAAGGGAGAAAGAGTATAAAGGAGTCTTTAAGTCTCAGTGCTTCAGGTTCATCAGAGAAATCAACGTAGAAGTAAAAAATATTTACTATGCAGTATTTAATATACTAGCTTACCTTAAGGATAAAAATTAGACTATTTTTAAGAAAAAAGTTCTAAAGAAATTCTTAAAAAGAGAGAATTAATGCAGAGACTATCATTCAAAGATTTCATTATGTAATAGAACCAAAGCCCTAAGCCTACAAGATGAATATTTAAAGCAAAATGTGGAAAAAAATTAAAACCAATAATCTTTTTTTTCACAAATATGTCCACTTTTGAAAATGGAATATAATACAGTCAAACTATTATCACTGTACTATCATCATTAGTATCAGAGAAAATAAATCATAGAATCACAAAGCAGCAAAACTACCTTAAATTTTTATAGCATTTACTATTTTTTAATGTAAAAGTACTTTTATATATTATGGCAAGTGAGTGGCAAGAATGTGAAAATAATCTCAAATGCCTTCATCTGCAATATTCAATTTGGATTAAAATTTACTTTGTACTTTTTACAAATTATTTTTGAGTCAATCATGAGTGCTTAAATTCACTACAGATTTTTTTTTGGATGAGAAACAAAGGCTAAAGAGAACAATCAGGAATGCAATGAGGAAATTCATTTTAAAAACAAATTGGTCCAATAGTGTGGACAAAAATGTAAACAGTAAGAAAGAGAGCCATGAATTTTGTTATGTACTTTTGGTTAAATTCCAGTTTTTTTCCTCTAGACCAAAGACAAACTGGAATAAACAGATCAGAACAAGAATTAAACAGAACAGTGATTTAAGCAGGTGATTTAAATAAGTCAAAATTTCATAGGATCACATTCAAAACTGCTTTTATTCTAAAATGATTACTGGAAAACTAACTTAGAAAAACAATATACCTGTGGGCTATGAAGATCTGTTGTCAACATGATAATTGAGTAAGCCAAAACATAGGCAGTATCTGCACTAGCAAAAAGGGTTTGTCTGAAAAATAATGAAGAACCACATTACAAATTTTGGTCGATTTTGTAACTTTATATAATTATAAATTATATCATCTTACCTACCCTTGGTTACATTCTAAGTATCTTGCAGCAAACTTTTCCATTAGACGATCAATTTTCTGAGCCTCTCCCGGAAGACGAAATCCCTCCAAAAACATGCGGAGGGCTGAAACAAAGTCCTTTCCTGAAAAGTCATGTTGGTCCACATATGCATACATAACTTCTTTGTTAAATTTATCATTATCTCCTAGGAATTCACCCACCTGAGTCTAAAGTATAAACAAAAATAGAATTTGGCATACTAGAATTATGTGACATTTGTCATAGTCATTTCTAATGTTTACAATAAAAGAAATACAAGCCTTATAAACTATTACAATGAAGCATGAAAACTGCTAATCATATCTGCCAAAATAAAATTTAACTGACATTCCAAAATATCAAGGGAAATATTCTGAGGTTAAAAATGAAAATGATTAACTATATTTGGGCTATTTTGGGATTACATATATTTAACTGCAAAGGCTGGCATTTTAAAGCAGTTATAACATACTAAATAAACTTAATTTAAACCAAAGCTTCTCAAAACAAGTCAGAATGAAGTAAAATGTTGTTCTTACAGAATCTAATCGTTCCTCTTGATGTAAAAATTGAGCGATATCTTCAGGTGAAGTGCCAAGCATCCCTTGCTCCTGCAGGTATTGTATTCCTCTCTTTGGTTTCTTGTTAAATCTGGATGTTAATGGCAATATGAACGTGAAAAACAGAAAACCTTACATATGCTCTGAAAAAATCTCAAGTTACAGTAAATTACTTTTCTAAAGGAACTCAACAACACAAGAACTAGGCCACAATATCCAATAACTATCATGTAAAGGATATTTTGTCATACCACGTCACTTTTATTCCTTTCACGGTAAAAAGCCTCAAAATGTTACACCAAGACCACAAGCAGCATCTATAGGCAGATAATCATTACAACTAATACAGAAAATGTACTGAATAGTTTTTCTTTATATGCTACAGATTATTTTCTGATCTATATCAAGAGGGAAACAATGTTGTTTGCCAGTAGCCTTAAATTTTCAGTGTATGAACGATGATAAAGATTTACAATTTGTCTAGTGTTTTTAGAATAGAATTTCCCTTCCCATTTAATTAATCTAAATTCCATTAATTTCACATAGCTATTGTCCTTTATTAACTAACAGCATTTGGCTTATAAAGGAAAGACGTTGAATTTATGGGGACTATTTTATCAACATGTTATTATAGGTTGTTGTCAAAATCAGTAAGAGTTGGTTTTGAAATGCAAAAGGGTATCGTGAGGCAAAGAAGGGCACACAGTAAACTGAAGAGCATGTGGCTGGAACAGTCAGAGGTGTACAACAAGGGGCTCTTAAAAAATGGAATGAAGTAGAACAAAAGGGTGGAGAATCTGAAGAACAGGTATGTGTAAACAGAAGAAAAGCAACATGGTGAGCTCAAGCTGGCAGACAGATTAGAGAGAATAAACACAGGCAAGATAGAAGAGATTATGGGAAAGACTAGATTTCCTTGGGCTAAAGTCAGTTACACATACTAGCCTTGATAGAGTGGAAGGTGCCCATAAGATCAATGCATTAAAACTTTTTTAAACTAGAAATCAAAAAGGTGGGCTTATGACCCAAATAAGGACAGAAGGACTATTTTTGGAAAGGAGCAACAGCTAACATCTAGAAGGCACTTTTATATACTTTAAAAAGTGAGCCTTCACCTGCATTCACACTAATGTGTTGAATGCTTTATTACATGATCTAAGCTAACTGAAAAATGTGAAAATGTACGAATAAATGATTGCAAGGTATATAAGGTTTATATCCCAGAATTCACACATAGTCATGCACTAAAATCATCTGTGTTGGACTACATTAGACAAGGTATAGGAAACAAGGTACCACTATAGTAGCCAGAGAAATAGCTGAGGTCCAGACTAGTTTTCTTTTTACCACTCCTTGGGGGTTTAAGAAGAGGGATGGTGAGATCATTCAATATATGCAAAATTTATAACTCTCCCAACTGAGGTACTGTGGACTGTCCTTCCTAAAAACAATCAACATGTTCTCACATTAAATTTGACACTTACAAATCTATCCCCTGTTCTATGATTTCTTTTTGTTGCTTTAGGACTTCAAATTGTTCTGGATTGTCAGTGCCAGACATCTGTGTACTGTAGCTGCCAATTCCTGAGGATGCTGTAGAATCCAGAGAATTTAAGCTTCCATATCTGTTAATTGTCTCAGAGTGTTTGGTTTCATTTGTCTCTTGCTCTATGGGTTTTTCCTGACCTACAAAAATGAACAGTAAAACAGAAAAAATTATGACAAAAATATGCTATGAAAACCTTTGAATTTTGTGACTATTTTCCCAATATCTTAATCACATAAGTCACAGGATGTTAAAACTAAAAAGGACCATGTAAAGATAAGCTAACACTCACAGAAAAGTGAAGTTACTAGCTCAAGGTCACACAGCTTGTTAACCAGATAGTATCTATTTGTTACAGCATTAGCATAAGTTAAAAGTACCATTATCATAATTACTACACTTCAAGTAATTAAAGTTTTATAGAAAGTTGTTTTGAGAAAGAAACAACAAGTGAGAACATACAATATATGAAATACAATACAAAAATAAAAATCTTTCAAAATAGACAAATTATTGTGTTATAAAAGTATTATTTGCCTTACAAAAATATTTTCACAAGAATTACTTAAAATATCAGACTTTCCTATTGACCTTAAAGGAGGCATTTATTGTTAAGATATGTGCAATTTACATGAGCAAAATTTTAAGCATGTTAATGCTCAATGGATCAACCCAGAAAATGCTTCTGCCATCTGCTTTGTGCTGATAAGCTTAGTGACCCACCATGGGAAGGAGATGCCCTTTGAGCAGGCAGACATGGATCTGAACTGAACCACCTATATTCTTTTGATTCTAAACTTTCAATGACAGGCTTGAGCCTAGTTAACATTATAACTATTAAGCTGGGGGAAGGGTAGGGAAAGGAGAAGAGGGGGAAAAAAGGGAGTCGTAAACAAACAGAATTTTTGGAAAGGGTTTTAGAGATCACATAGCCCAACCTCTACCTGAAGCCTGAATCTCCTTATATAATTTCACGAATGTCTGCCTAGACTAAAATTGAGTATCTGGCAATACCACTACATTTTTAAAAATAGCTCTAATTACTTGGAATGTCTACCACATATTGAGCTAAAATGTCCCTCCTTGTAATTTCTTCCTATTGCTCCTAACCATGAGTCCCCAGATCAAATCAATCCAAAAATCAATCTAATTCCTCTTCCACATGACAGACATTCTGATATCTGTCCACTGACATGTCTCTGAAAATCTTCTCTTTTCCAGACTAGGTATCCTTAGTTCCTTCAACTGACAGACTTAATCAAATGGTTTCAAGTACTTCAACATCCTGCTTACCCTCTTCTACATAAACTCCAGACTGTCAATACCCCTCCTTACATGTGGTATCCAAAACAAAACAAGACATTCCAGAAGTGTTCTGACCAAAATAAAGCACAATAAGTATAACCTGTCCTGTTCTAAATCTAAACAACATATTTCTATTGATGCAACCAAAGATTAAGTTACCTTTTCTGGCTGCCACATGGTATTGTAAGCATATAAAATTCCTATTATTTTATATTGAGATTTCTTAAAGAGGGGATACACCTTTTCCTAGAAGTTTCCATAAATCTTATAACTCCTTGAAATCAATTTACTGTAAAAATCATTTTATAAATGTAATATCAACTTTTGCTAATGTCACAACACTTACACTGGCATATTACACAAATCAATGGCTAATCTAAATAAAGTCAATTGGTCTACCCAAAGAAACACATTAGCAATATTTTAGGTCATTAAAATTAACTAAAATGTCCAAGGTCTTGCAATGTTTTTCCTAAGCTATAAAAAATGTCTCCATATTAACAAGGTAATCAAAGTATGAATCTAAGGGTAATTTAGGACAAATTAGTTTAGATAATTAGTTAGACAACTTGTAATTTTTAAGTTAATGCTCAGTCACACAAAGAAGTAATCAGTGGCAGTGTTTCTTTTAACAAAGTTAAAGACAGATACAATTTCACTGGAGTAGATTAATGGCAATTTCAACTACCCAGAAAATATTACTCAAAATAGTAACTTGAAATGTCACCTTACCAAGGGTTGTCTGAGAATTCGGATTCACATACTGATCTTTACTCCATTCAACCATACACTTCAAAATTGACACTAAACATTCTAAACCCTTTTTCCTCAGGCTTAACTCCTATTAAAAAAAAAATGAAAAAATTCCCTTAAAAAACAAACAAAAAGATAGACATCATTCCTTTGATGTAATTAAAACTTATAAGTATTTTTCAAAGTTCCTACCTGAACATTACTCATACCAAGTTCTTGACTGCCCCGTCCTTGGGCTATTTTTGATAAATCATTAACTAATCTTTCAAATATATTTGCTGCATTTAAGTCACAGTCATAATTTACATAAATGTCCACTACACTCTGAGCATCTGTAAAAACATAACAGTATTAATTTTAACAAGAAAATCCCAAAACACATTAATTTATTTGCAATTATTGGTTAACATTTAAGAATTATTTTTAATACCTGCACAAATCCTTGTTAGTGTCTGGATAACCATCCATTTGTGATCAAATGAGCTGGTAGAGGTTTCCAATATATATAAGAAAATTTCTTTAAAAAATACCTAACAAATAAGAAAGACAAACATTTAGGAATGCATCATAGCTAGTTCCTTCAAAGGGAGTCATTTCTTTAAAAAAAAAAAACCAAGGTTTTGGTATTTACATTCTACATGCTAAGCCTGAATAAGCAGTACTGGATAAGTACAGTTAACATGCAAGGTAATCCCAGACATGCAAAAGAAAAACAGGATTTCTACCTGTGATCATTAGGTTTCTATAGCCCCTAAGACACATTAAAAGAAAAAAAAAACCAAAGAAAGGATCCTTAAACTGGCATATTCCTCTAAAATAAGGCTAATGAAGTAAGGTCCTGGAAATGAACATAGGTGGAATGATAAAGGAAGATGGGGGTGCTAGGAATGCATAACATAGAGTAGCTTTAAAATTGAGATACTTGGAATAATCGATCAAAATGCATTTATTAAGCACTTACCTAGTGCCAGGCACTATGCTAGGTGCTGGGGATATAAAAATAAAAATGAAAATTTCTGTCCTCAAGGAGCTTACAATCTATTAAAAGAAACAACATGTGTACAAACACATGTGCACACACACGCGCACGCATACATATATAAAGTAAACATAAGGTAATTCCATAAGGCATTAGCAGCTGAGGGCATCAAGAAAGGCTTCATATTAGAAGGTAGTGCTTGACCTGAGCTTTCAAGAAAGCCGGGATTCTAAGAAATGGAGGCAAGGAGGAACCAGGAATGGGGGGATATCGAGGCACGGACACAGAAGATGGAATGTTGTGTGAAGAATACGAAGTCCAATTTGACTGGACTGCAGAGTACATAATGCTGAGTAACATGTAATAAGCCTAGAAAGATGGTTTGGAGCTAAGTTCTGAAGGGCTTCAAAAGCTAGACAGAAGTCTGTATTTGATCCTACAGACAGGAGGAGATCACTACAATTTGAGTAAGAGAGAGAAATGAAAATTGCATACAATGAGATGGTATGGATGAGTTATCATTTGCACTGATGAAAGAAATACTCATGCCAAAAGTAATATAATATATAAGTAGTAGAACATTTATATCTCTACACGGCAGTAGTTGATATAATTCTCAAATGCATTTTTAGTGTCCTAATTAAATAAGAACACTAATTTCCTAAAAAGTTACTATTTAGAAAAAATGAAAGGTGAAAATCACCATGAACAGTGATAATACAGAATGTCCCACAATCTATATCAAACTCTCACTGCAATTCATACAAAAATGCTCTAAATAAAAAAGGTGTTGGCTGCCTAATGAACCAATTTTCAATTTTATAGGTAAGTACTCTTAAAGCTCAAAACTAATTGTAGACAAGTTGAATGAGACTTAAATAGGGATAGCTGGGGGATGCACAATAATTCTGGAATATATTTAAAGAAAACAAACTATAATTCAGAGGATCAGTCATTTCTAAGCAGCTTTTTTAATTATGGAAAATCATCACACAATACAAATTTGAGGAAATAAACACCACAATCTCCCTGACAGTAAGCACTATATCATTACTTTCTTTATATAGCCAGTTCCTAGCAGAGTGCCTTTCAAATAGTAGGCAATTAATAAATGTTTGTTGAGTTTAATATCACTGTTGTTTAATGAATACCAAATTGCACTAACTAGTGAAGAATCCTTTTATGCAATAATGTTGGGCTATTTCATCTACATAGCAAAATCAAATTTAAAAAGATTTGCGTGCACAATGTGCAAGACACTTCACTTAATACATGAGTATGACCATTAATTAACTTCTCTTATGCAACGAGTTCTGGAAAAGTTGCCTATTTTTATGTTTCTAACACCATTAGTATTTAAAGAAACACTAAAATTATTTGTTTTGTATAATTTTAATCTTTGTGTAATACATAAAGCTGCAAAGAGGAATATTTAGGCCTGACATAAAGAAATATTTCTTAACTCTTCAACCTATCCAAAAGTCAAACATGCTTCCTTTGGAAGTAGTACATTCTCCTTCACAGAAAGTATAGGCTCAATGGTGGTTTGTTGGTCATATCACATAGAAGACTCTTGGTTCTAGTACAGGTTGAACTAGATAAAGGTGGCTTCTCACTTTCCTATTTCTGTTTCATAAGTTCTGCTTTACCTTCCTTTCATAGGATCATAGATTTTAGAGCTGAAGGAAATATCTAACCTTTCCAATTTACAGATGAGGAAACTGAGGCCCAGAAAGGTTAACTACTTGTCAAGGAAATATAAAAGTAAAGCCAAGATTAAAAGTAGCAAAGTCAAGATTCATATTCAGTTCCTCTGACTTCAAATCCAGTATTCTTTCCACCACACCATGCCAACTCAGATCTATTGTTGTTCTTTAAACAAAATAAAACATGAGTTTCACTAGGCTGATCCTTTTTGGGGAAGTATATTCATATTCATTATCTCATTTAATCCATTTATCAACCTCAAATTTAAGCTGTTTTGTTTTTGTTAGTTGTGTCCAACTCTTTGTGATCCCATTTGGGGCTTTCTTGGCAAAGATACTGGAGTGCTTTGCCATATCCTTCTCAAGCTCGTTTTACAGTTAAGGAAACTGAGGTAAACAGGGTAAGTGACTTGCCCAAGGTCACCTAGTTAGTGGTATCTGAGGCCAGATGTAAACTCAGAAGATGAGTCATCCTGACTCCAGCCTGACATTCTATCCACAGCTAGCCCTAAGCGGTTTAGGGCTTAACAAATAATAGGTATGTATCGTGTGGTAATTTAACAGTGATGCACCTATCAGGGAACTGCTTAGCACTTTTCCTTACAAGTCTATGTTTATATTTGTGTATTTCCATACATTTTAACATATATTTATTAGGATACCAATGTAAACATTTTAACATTAGGAATGACAATTTCAAAAGAGAAGGAAGAAATATTTTAAAGCTCGATCTGAACCCAATTTCTCCCTGAAGTTAATTGTCCAAAGTGTATAAAAATCTTCATATAAATTTTTTTGAGGCAATTGAGGTTAAGTGACTTGTCCAGGGTCACACAGCTAGTAAGTGTCTAGGCCTAATTTGAACTCAGGTCCTCCTACTACAGGGCCGGTGTTCTATCTACTGTGCCACCCAGCTGCCCCCATGTAAATCATTTTTAAGAATTACAGAATACCTGTGTTGGAACAGACCACAGGTCCAAGCTTTATTTGAAAAGAATATCATCTTTCCATCTACAAAATCTTCAGAAAGTGGTCATCCTGTCTTTACTCAGGAATAAAACCTTCATATCCCAAAGTATTGTCAGTAAAAGCTTTTGTCAGTCCCTCTAGGATTATTCAAATATGTGAAGGATCTCTGATGTGGTCCAAGTATGGAACAGCCTCCACCAAAGCAAATCACAATCCATTTAGAATTTGAAGTTCAGTAAAGTAACCTGAAGCACAGAAAAGTTAAGTGACTAGATGTAAAACTAGGTCTTTCTGACCTCAGTTTACATCGTGTACAAAATTTATACTCTAGTCTTCACTGACCTGAAGATTCTACTGGTTAAAAGTATGCCATAGCTCCAGTGGTCACTAAGGAGTAAAAGGGGTTCCTAAAGAGCCAGATTAAAAGGTCAAATGAATATGTAGACTCCAAGACAACCTTTAACTCAATAAACATAAGATATTTTCTATGTATGAGGTCCTAGAGCTAAAAGATAAAAAAATAAACAAAAAATACACTATCTGCAAGTAGCTCACATTCTGATATCGTAATACAATAAAAACAGGTAAGTAAAATAAAAAACTGAGGAAGGAGAGAAGACTAACAAGTGGGGGAGGGGGTCATGAAAAGATTCTCAGAGGAAGTTGAACTTGCTTCTGAAAGGAAGCACAAGACTTTTAAAGGCAAGGAGTATATTCCAGGGGAGGAGGGCATATATTCCAAAATGAGGTACAGGTGGCCTGTTCAAAGCAATAGACATTGGAGATGTAGTTCCAAGCTAGGAGAAAGTCTAGTTGGCTAGTTTGGCTGGGATACAGAGTACCATGAATTACATCTGGAAAGGTAGGTGAGGACCAGATAGTGGAAAGCTTTAAATGCAAGAGTTAAGAGAGTTTTATTTTTATCCTATGAGCAATAGTAAGCCACTGAAAGTTTCTGAATAGGGAAGATATATGGTCATATCTGAGCTATAGAAATATTAATTTGGCAGCTATGTTAAAGATGAATTGTAAAGGAGATAGACTGGAAGCAGGGAGAACGATAAAGAGATCATGATGAGTATCTGAACTAGGGCACTGGCCATTTGAGTAGAGAGAAGGGGAACAATGTTATATTATATACCAAGGATTAAAATCAAAGATTTCTGAAATTCTATAGAGAAATGACCAAATGTACACCTCAAAGATAGGCAGTTTGCAACAAAACACAATTCCAAAGATCCAGAAATAATGCTCATATTTTCACTTACCCAGTATAAAACAATAATGAGCCTTAAAAACACTAATTTTTGACAGTTTTGCTCACCATCTCCTTTTAACAGACATACAGGAAGTATGCAAACTAGCTAACATAGAAGATGCTAGAAACAATTTCTCTGAAAGTTTCCTGTCAAAAAAAAAAGCCTACAGTACACTTTAAATGGTCAGTACTTATTCTATTCTCATATCCATGGATAATATACTAAATCCAAATTCATAGCAGAATATTTATAATTAAACTTTAATTTTTTTCCCACCACCAAAAAAAATTCTTGAAAAATATGATCTTAATGCTTAATTAAGTGATCAACTACTAGGTTGTAAGTTGATCTGTTCATTAAAAAAAAAAAACGCAGATAATGAACTAAACAGGCAATGAAACAACAGAACAAAAAACTCCATACATGTACACTAATATTAAGTGCTATATAGTAGCGAAAAGGGAGCTTGACTTTGAGACAACATACAAGTACCACACCTTGATACCAGACAGTGGTCTAAGTGATATTCCTAAGGCACAGGCGTGACCAAGTCATTCTCCTATTTGATAAACTCAAGTAATTCCTTATTGCCTCTAGGGTCAAATATAAACTTTTCCTTGTGGCACTGGAAGACCATTTCAATTTGGTTCCAACCTAGTTTATCAAGCTTATGTACTTTACTCTTCTTGATGCACTTCAGCCAAACTGGCCACCCTTGTTGTCTCTTAAATACAAAACTTCATCTCCTTTCTCACTATGACTTTGCAAGATTCTCTCCCATGTCTGCAATGTGCCATATCCTTATGTCCCCTTAAGAGTACCTCTTTTCTTACAAAGCTCAGCTCGAGGGCTACTTTCTACATGAAGCCTTTCCTGATTTTCTCCCTGCCAGTTTTTAATGTTTTTCCTCAAAATTACATTGTACTGATTTTGTATGCATCTTGGATATACTTGTATCTGTGGCATGCTTTCTTGCATCCTAGAATGTAAGCTCTGTGAAGGCATGGCCTCTCATTTTTGCGTTTGAATCTCCATAATCTATCATAGGGCCTGGCACAAAGTAGGCACTTAATAAATCCTTGTCGATTGATAAAAAGATCAAAAGCTAGAAGAAATTTCTACCAAAGCGACCAAAGTTATCATTTAGAAAAATGAGATAGTTCTAATGCTTGTTTTGAAAATGCAAATTTGTTACAACGTGATTGATATATTGAGGGAACAATCTGAATAACCCATCCATATTTGATGTGGTTTGTTTCAGATAAGCCCCCTTCCACCACTTCACAATAACTCCCAAATTGCAACCCTTCTGACGCCCACCTCCACAAGTACTCAGATCTTTTTCAAGGTAAAGTGCTATATTCATTGTATATATTCTGGTGCAGTAGGAGCTATGGGCAGAGAAAGGCTGTTTTACACATGTACTTCCACCCTTCCCCCATCTCCACTTTGGCTACAGCCAGGACCCTTGTTCTTGAATTACAACTTTGCCATCGGAATCTGGCTGCATGTCAAGTTGCCACCCAATGCTGCAGAATGCCACCATTATTTATTATATTTATATATTTCTTATATATTTCAACACATATAAAACTGCCCTACCAGTTCCTATCTTTTTTTTAATGTGCCATTGACAAAGTTTCTGTGTTGTGTCCCAATCTCATTTTATCCATAAGTCTTGCGGGTTTTGCGGAGCAATTTTGCAGCTCAATGATTTTTAGGAATGCATATGTCATATTACAGCACAACTGACTGCATTTGGTTGTGAAAATAAATTAAAAAACTATTAGACATTATAACAACAAATCTGAAAATTAAAAAAAAAAAGATAAAACTGAAGGATTTCCTGACAGTTTACATATTCATCTATGAATAGAACTTAAATGCATCATTGATATTATTTTTCCATGTATCTCGTATAAAAACTGTGTGTGTAGGTAGGGAATGGGAAGAGAATACGGACAGATGACTGAAACTCAATCTAGTTTTGTAAACAATTAAATTTACTAGAGACTAGAGCACGATTAAAATTTTTCTTTCAGGACAAACAAATTTACTGTACAGTAGCTCAAAGCTACAAAATGGTTTTAAGCACTACATCATGGTCATATATAAAGTATATAAATACATGTGTGTGGGGGGTGTGTATATATACATACACACCCCCCACACACATATACACATATAATATATAAAATAAGAAAAGTAACAACTCAAACATACAAAAATTTCTGTCAATAATTCTATTTTAAAAACAATCAATATTGCTAAAAATGAGCAGCCACATAACTCACTCTTAAGATGCAGCATGTATATGTTAGCAAACAGCAAGTTTAACCAAGACTTATCTGCAAAACATACCTCAATCTGCATCTTCAGATGTGTCTTGAAGTTTGACAACAAGGTAAGAAATATAGAAAGAGAAAGCTCAAAAACCTCTGGAACAGATGAAACTCCATTTTTAGAGAGTGCAACACAAAGATACTGCTTAATAGCATTAATGAACATCTCATTGGTCCTGAAAACAGGTCCTGCATTCTGTAGAATGGACAGAAGCAACTGCAATGAAAGGATCTTGGATCGTAATTCGTGAGACCTGGAAAGTAAAGCAAAATGCACACTAGGTGACAAAACTGATCACAATTCTCTTGCAGTGATTGCTGAATTGTAACGATTTTTTCTATAGCTGTTTCTTGGTTCTACATGTACTGGGAGTCACTCCAATCATCTAGGCTCCACTTTCCTCACTTCTGAAATATTTTATTTCCTGACCCTGAGTCCAGCACTATTCCATTGTGCTACACAGCCCTCAAGAGATTATATACTTATTTTTTTTTTAATTAGCAAGCACCTTTTTATCGTTCTGAAACTCATTCTACCAACCTTCTCCCCAGCCCCCATAAACAAAAGGAACTCCCAGGCAAACAAAAAAAACACCCCAAAATATAGCTCTTAATACACAAGCTGTATAGTCCAGCAAAACAAATTCCTGCATTAGCTATGTTTGAAAATTTAGGTCTCTACAATTCCAAGTTCATTATCTCTCTATCAGGACATGAATCTTGTATTTTATTTTCATTGTTTTGGACTCATGGTATCACTGAGTTGATAGGAGTTCAAAGGCCCTTGAAAGTTGTTTTTCTTTAGAATATTGTTACCAGATTGTTCTCTTAATTCTGCTTATTTTTATCTGTAGTGGTTCATACAGATCTTCTTAGTTTCCTCCAAAATCGTCTGTTTCATTATTTATTATGGCACAATTAACATTCCATTACATTCATATGTGTCAATTTAGCTATTCCCCAATAGGACATTTCTGAAGTTTCCAATTTTTGGCTACCACAAAAAGAGCTGCTATAAATATTTATATATAAATCCTCTTCATTGGATTTCTTTAGGGGTACATTCTTAGCTGGTAAAGCTAATTCAACAGGTCTGAATGGTTTGGAGATAGTTTCAAATTGTTGGCTGGACCAATCCCACAACCCCTCCAACATTTGTCAATTTCCTCTTTTGCTATCTTTGCCAGGATAACAAGTACAAGTTGAAACCTTAAAGTAATTTTAATTTGCATTTCTCTAATTATTAGTGATTCAGAATACTTTTTCTCAAATGACTGCTGATAATTTGGATATCTCCTTTCAAAAACTATCTCTTCATAGCCTTTGATCATTTGTCTATTGAGGAATGACTCTTAATATTTTAAATTTCAATCTGTACCTTAGATATCTGAGATGTAAATTTTTTATTAGGGAAATCTGTTGCAAAGATTTTTTTTTTAGTTATCTGCTTCCCTTCTGATTTTTACTACATTAGGTTTGTATATTAAAAAAATCTTTTTAATTCAATATATTCAAAGTTGTTCAGTTTACCTCTTGTGAACCTCTCTATCACGTGGTTATCACTCTTCCCCAATACACAGATTTGAAAGATAGTTTCCTCCTTGCTTCTACACACACACACACACACACACACACACACACACACAGAGTATCCACTTGGAGTTTATCATGGTGTATGGTATCAGGTATTTATCTAAATCTAATTTCTTCTAGATTCCTGTCCCAGTTTTCCCATTGTTTATTTCAGTGAGTGCTTCCCCCAGTAAGTAGGGTCCTTTCAACAGATTATAATTTTGAAGAGGACTCCTGGTATTATGTAAACTCTGTACCATCTCTAAACCCTAGAGAAGAGGTATCAAAGTTGTGGTCCAGGTATGGCCTCAAACTCAAAGAATAAAATGTAACTAGGAAATACTTAATAAATAAAAATACAATAAAATATAGATAATGTTAAGATGTGGTTTTCTAAGTCAATATATGGCCAGCAGAAAGCATTATATATGTATGGTTTAATGAGAACTGGTTCCTGTTTCTGTTGAGTTTGACACCACTGCCCTAGAGCACAGTACTCAGAACACCAGAGGAGATTAATAATTGTTTGCTAAAACTAATTAAAAGCTTTTAGTTATTCTACAAGTCCACTAGTTTTATTGACAAATCACAATACTTTTCATTGACAACTATTTTCGATTTATTTGTTGTTTTTCTCTTTAATTTTAAATAAAGCAGGCCATAGAGACTTTTAGAATATATAAAGGAGTGAATACTGTACACACAATCAATTAGATATCTTACCCTACAGGAAAGTAGGGAGGGAGGGGATAAGCAGCGGGGGATGACAGAAGGGAGGGCAGATTGGAGAAGGGGGTAATAAGAAGCAAACACTTTTGAAAAGGGACAGGGTGAAAGGGGAGAACAGAATAAATGAGGGGTGGCACAGAATGAAGGGAAACACAGTTTTTCACAACATGACTATCAGGAAGTGTTCTGCATAACTACATGTGTATAACCTATACCGAATTGCTTGCCTTCCCAATGAGAGTGGGTAGGGAGAGAAGGGAGAGAATTTGGAACTCGAAGTTTTAAAACAAACGCTAAAAATTGTTTTTACACGTAACTGGGAAATAAGATATAGAGGCAATGGGGTATAGAAATCTATACTGCCCTACAAGAAAAGTAGGGAGGGAAGGGAAGGGGGAGGTCTGGGGGGGGTGATAGAAAAGGAGGACAGACTGGGGGAAGGCGTAATCAGAAAGCATGCCATCTTGGGGTGGGGGAAAAATCTGGAACTCGAAATCTTGCGTAAAGTGTCTTTAGATAGTGCGATTTAAATGGAATGCTTGCATATTATTGAAGACAAAAATTCCACACATAAATTCATCTCAGACTTTAAAAAAAGGGAAAAAACAAAAAAAGAAGAGTATAAATAGAAAAAAAAAATCACTTCCTATAACAAAGCTTGGTAGTATTTATTCTTTTATGTAATTTTTTGAAACACAGCTTAATCTAATAACTGCTTGTTGTCCTTTCTTGAAGACGACCAAAATGACATCACTATGTTGGGTTAAGGTACAGTGTGTCCAACAGTGGCTGATCAGACCGATATGAGCTTGGAAGGCTCTACCATAGGTTGGGCACAAAAAGCGTATATGAACACATGGCATGGAGATGTCTCTAAATTTGTGGATCTAACATTTCTTTTGAGCTATTCCAATTGTGCTCTGCTCATAAAGTGCAGTGCATTCTTTGATGTAAGTGCTAGACAGTGCTAGACCATGCTAGACAGTCCTGTGCCAGTATCTCCCATGTCTCACAGTCGAAACGAGAGTTCTTCAGAGAGACCTTGGGAGTGTCCTTTTATCTCCTCTTTTGGCCTCTGAGTGCTTGCTTTGCGTCAGTTCTCTACAGTACAGTCTTTTAGACAGACTGGGTTTGGCAATCAAACAACGTGGCCAGCCCAACAGGGTTATACTCTCTGAAGTGGAGTTTGATATACTTGACAGATCAGCTCAAGAAAGCACCTCAGTGTCTGGTACCATATCCTCCCAGGTGATCTTCAGACTCTTCCTAAGACAATTCAAATGGAAGCGATTCAGTTTCCTGGCATGGCACTGGTAGACTGTCCAGGTTTCACAGGCATACAACAATGAGGTCAGCACAATAGCTCTGTAGACTTTCAGTCTGGTAGTCAGTCTAATACCTCTTCACTCCCAAATTTTCCTTCTGAGCCTTCCAAACACCGAACTAGCTCTGGTAATGCTATCCATCTATCTATCTATCTATCTATCTATCTATCTATCTATCTATCTATCTATCTATCTATCTATCTATCTATCCCTGCAAAGTATACTGCCAAGGTAAGTGAACTTATCCACAACATTCAAAATTTCTCCATGTGCCATAACCAATGGTTCCATGTATAGATGGTGTGGTGATGACTGGTGGAGAACCTGCTTTCTTGGTGTTAATTGTTAGGCCAAAATTAGCAGAAGCAGTAGAAAACTGATCCATACTATGTTGCATCTCAGCCTCACAGGCTGCAGTGAGTGAATAATTATCTGCAAACAAAAAGTCATGCACCAACTCTCCCTCCACTTTATTCTTGGCTTCTGGCCTTTTCAAGTTAAATAATTTATCGTCAGTGCAACAGCTGACCTTGACACCATTTTCACTCTCATTGAAGGCGTCTGACAACACTGCTGAAAACGTCATGCTAAAAAGCATGGGAACAAGCACACAACCTTGCTTCGCTCCATCAGTGACTGGGAAAGCGCGAGAGCATTGTCCATTATCCAGAACCTATGCAAACATGCCATCGTGAAACTGGCAAACGATACTGATGGACTTCTCTAGGCAGCCAAATTTTGCCAGGATTTTCCACAAGCCCCCATGACTGACAGTATCAAAGGCCTAGGTCAGATAGATGAGCACTGTGTACACATCTCTGTTCTGCTTCCTGACTTCCAGTTCAACACTCTATCCACTGTGCCATTTAGCTGCTTCAACTGGATAATGCTGAATTCAAGACGCCTACAAAGCATACAGATAGAGATGCATGCTGGAGAGCTGGTGATAAGTGACAAAGGTAAGGACAGAGATGAAATGGGATTATGTAAATTTGGGAATCATCTGCATAGAGTTGATCATTACACCTACAGGAGCTAATGAAATCACTAACAAGAGAGTGAGTAAAAAAGAGGGTCAAGGACAGAGACCTGAGGAACACTCCTGCAAGACATAAATAATGATACAGCAAAGGAGACTACAAAGAGTCCATCAGACAGGGGCGGAGCCAAGACAGCAGCTGGAAAGCAGGGACTAGCTTGAGCTCCTTGCCAAGTCCCTTCAAAAACCTAAAAAAAATGGCTCTGAACCAATTCTAGAACTGCAGAACCCACAAAATAGCAGAGGGAAGCAGGGCTCTAGCCCAGGACAGTCTGGTCTCTGGGTGAGGTCTATCCCGCACAGAGCTGGGAGCAGAGGGGAGCAGAGCCCAGCGTGGGCAGCGCGGACTGACCAGAACAGGAGCTGGGCGAAGCATGCCCTAGCGCCCTGAATCAGTGAGCTGCAGCAGTTACCAGACTTCTCAACCCACAAACACCAAAGACAACAGAGAAGGTTAGTGGGAAAAGCTGCTGGGGACAGGGACTTTGTGGTTTGGCCACTGCCCCTGGAGGCAGTGGAGGTGGGGCAGCTACAGAACTACAGCTGCAGTTGTTTCAGGCCCCAGGCCCACCTGGTGGGAGGAATTAAGTGACAGATCAGAGGAGTGAAGAGCCTGCTGAAGATCTAAGTCCAGTCCAGGTTGGGGGTTCTTGGGGAAGGAGGAGTGCTGGTGTGGCAGAGATGGTGCATCTCCCCAGGTTTGGAACACAGAACTCTTTAGTCTACAAGCAGTCATACCCCGCTGAAAAACTCAAGGTTCAAGTAAGTTGGCTGGGAGCATGGCCAGGCAGTGAAAACGCACCCAGATTCAGTCTCAGACTTTGGAATCCTTCTTTGGTGACAAAGAAGACCAAAACATACAGTCAGATGAACTTAACAAAGTCAAGGAGCCTACAACAAAAGCCTCCAAGAAAAACATGAACTCAGGCCATGGAAGAACTCAAAAAGGATTTGGAAAAGCAAGTTAGAGAAGTAGAGGAAAAATTGGGAACAGAAATGAGAAGGATGAAAGAAAACCTTGAAAAACAAGTCAATCACTTTCTAAAGGAGATCCCCCAAAATACTGAAAAATATACTGAAGAAAACAACACCACAGACTACCTCAAATGGCAAAAGAGCTCCAAAAAGCCAATGAGGAGAAGAATACCTTGAAAGGCAGAATTAGCCAAAGGGATAAGGAGGTCCAAAAGACCACTGAAGAAAATACTACCTTAAAAATTAGATTGGAGCAAGTGGAAGCTAGTGACCTGATGAGAAATCAAGATATTATCAAACAGAACCAAAGGAATGAAAAAATGGAAGACAATGTGAAATATCTCATTGGAAAAACCACTGACCTGGAAAATAGATCCAGGAGAGAGAATTTAAAAATTACTGGACTACCTGAAAGCCATGATCAAAAAAAGAGCCTAGATATCATCTTTCAAGAAATTATCAAGGAGAACTG
>CM053622.1:238647770-238664117 GCA_028646595.1 Phalanger gymnotis
AAGGGAGGGCAGATGGGGGTGGAGGTAATCAAAAACAAACACTTTCGAAAAGAGACAGAGTCAAGGGAGAAAATTCAATAAAGGGGGACAGGTTAGGAAGAAGTAAAATATAGTTTGTCTTTCACAACATGAGTATTGTGGAAGGGATATACATAATGATACGCATGTGGCCCATGCTGAATTGCTTGACTTCTTAGGGAGGGTGGGTGGGAAGGGAAGAGGGGAGAGAATTTGGAACTCAAAGTCTTCAAAACAGATGTTCAAAAAAAAAAACTTTGCATGCAACTAGAAAATAAGATACACAGGCAATGGGGCATAGAAATTTATCTTGCCCTACAAGAAAGGAAGGGAAAAAGGGATGGGAGGGGAATGGGTTGACAGAAGGGAGGGCTGAATAGGGAACAGGGCAACCAGAATATATGCCATCTTGGAGTGGGGGGGAGGGTAGAAATGGGGAGAAAATTTGTAATTCAAACTCTTGTGAAAATCAATGCTGAAAACTAAATATATTAAATTTAAAAAAATGAAAAAAAAAGAATCCATCAGACAAGTAGAAAAAGACATATGACAGAACATTATTTAAAAAAAAACCCTAACAAAACCAGGATGAAGAGAGCCAGAAAGAAAGGAAAAGGAATTCCCTCTTCTCTGTTCTTTCTCACATCATTCAGATGCCTTTTGCTACTACCTTTCTTTACTCTCCACATGACATGAAGAGATAACCTTTCTCTTTGCCGAGGCAAATTGCTTGCATAGCCAAGTCCATTCCATCCAACTTGTCCAGCAAACTGTTACTTCTATTATACCCATTCTCTCCCTACAGTCATTCTTTGTCCACTGTCTGCTTCCCTATTGCCTACAAATATAACCATGTGTCCCCCACATATTCAAAAAACCCTCATTTGATCCATCCATCCCCTCTAGCTGTCATTCTATCTCTCTCCTCCCTCCCTTTAGTGGATAAACTACTTGAGAAAGATGAGTGCTTTTACTTCCTTTCTTCTCACTCTCTTCTTAACGCTTCTGACCCTCATCATTCAATCAAAACTACTCCTCCAGAGTTAGTAATGATTTCTTATTTGCCAAATCTAACAGCCTTTTCTCAATCTTTATCCTCCTTTGACCTCTTTTTAGCCTTTAACTTTTCAGGTTTTCATGATACTGTTCTCTCCTGGTTATTTTCCTACCTGTCTATTCCTTCTCACTCTCCTTTGATGGATTTTTATTCATGTTGTTTCTGCTAAATGTACTAGGCAGCCCCCAAAGCTCTATCTTGGACCCTCTTCTGTTCTCCCTCTATATTACTTCACTTGGTGACTTTATCAATGCCCATGTTTATCATTTTCATGCAGATGACTCAGATCTACTTGCCAAGCCCTAACCTCTCTCCTGACTTCCAGTCTTGCATCTCCAACTGCCTTTTAGACAGTTCAAACTGGATGTCCCAAAGAAATCTTAAACTAAAAGTTTCCAAAAGTGAACTCTTTATATTTTCCCTGCAACCTTGCCCCCTTCCTAACTTTCCTATTACTGTCAAGAGTACCATCCTCCCAGTCACCTAGGCTCACAATGTAGCTGTCATCCTTGACTCCACTGCAACCATCTTGGTGCAGGCATTTATCAGTATTAGAACATTGGCTGTTGGCTGGTTTCCCTAGCTCTAACTCAAGCATCTCCCTACTCCAAGAGTGGGGAACCTGTGGCCTCAAGGTGACAAATGTTCTTCTAGGTCCTTGGGTCTGGCCTTTTGACTAAGTCCAAGTTTTACACAACAAATCCTCTTATTTAGGTGATTTGTTCTATGAAGTTTAGATTTAGTCAAAGGGCTGCACTTGAGGGTCCCATGTGGCCTCAAGGCCATGGGTTCCCCACTCGTGCCCTACTGTAATCCATTGTCCACTGAGCTGTCAAACTGATGTTCCTAAAATGCAAGTCTGACCATATCACCCACCTGTTCAACCAACTCTAGTGGCTCCTTATTGCCTTCAGAATCAAATATAAAATCCTGTTTGGATTTAAAAGCCCTTTGCAAACTGACTCTTTCCTACCTTTCAAGTTTTTTTACACTTTACTCTCCTCCACAGACTTTGCAATCCTGTATGGAATGGATGGTGTCTGCTGTTCTTCTCAATCTATCTCCTACCTCTGAGCATTTTCACTGGCTATACTCCATGACTGAAACGGAGGCCTTTCATCTTTATCTCAGCCTCCTGGATGCCCTGGCTTCCCTCAAGTCTCAGCTAAAGTCCCACTATCTACAAGAAGCCTTTCCTAGTCCTCCTAATCTTAGTATTTTTTTCTTCTGAGATTACCCCAAATTACTCTGTACATATCTTGTTTGCACATAGTTTTTGGCGTGTTGTCTCCCTCACAAGACAGTGAGTTTCTTGGGAAGAGTGACTGCTTTCTGCATTTCTTTGTATCCCCAGCATCTAATACAGGGCTTTGTACATAATAGGCACTTAATAGATTCTAGCTGATTTACTAGGCAATGCCAAAAAGTGGGTAGGGGTCAAAGAAGCATGAATATTGAAAAAGGTATACTGTATTTGGCAAGGAAGAGACTCTTGGTGACTTTGGAGATGGCAGTTTCAGGGATAAAAACCTAACTGGAGAGGGCTAAGAAGTGAACGGATATGAGGACAGAGTATGGTCAGTTTTTTCCAAGGAATTTGGCAGTGGAATGGATAAGAGATGAAAGGCAAATTGCTTGAGGCCAGAGTCAAGTGACTTTAAGAATAAGTGAGAGATGGCATATCTGTAGACAGTAGGGAGGAGTCAGTGGATAGAGAATGATTAAAAATTAAAGAAAGAGACAAAATGGTCAAAGGGATGGTATCTATTCCTGGGGGCATTGGAAAGGAAGGAGATCAAGGGCACACATCTCTACTCAAGGACTGTCCTTGGCAAGGAGGGATACCTCTTCCTTAGAGTTGGTAGAAAAGGAAGAAAAAAATGGGAATGACACTGAGAAGATCTGAAGTAGGAGGTGATGAAAGCTGGCATCAGCTTTCTCAGTAATTTAGGAGGTGAAGCCTACCACTGGGCAGGCAGTGGAGGAGGTGCCATTGGTGGGGCTTGAGGAGATAATGTTTGAAACAGATGGCATGACAAACCAAGTAGGGATTCTATCAAGGAAGATCAAAATGAATGCAGGCATCAGTGAGGATCCAGGTGAGATGATCTAATTTAAGTAAATCTGTGGTGGACCCAGTTAGCATGGTTATGTGACTTTCTTTAACCTTACAGAGCAGAAGAGGAGGACAGAAGGATGGGTTTGGGTTTAGAAAAGGTTAAAGAGTAATAAATAGGACAAGGAATCAAGGGACTAGTAGGTTATGGAATCATAGATTTAGACCCAGAAGAGACCTCGGAAGCCATTTCCAATAAAAAAAATTGCTAGATGGAGTCAGAGGACCTGGGTTCATAACCTTGCTCTTCTGTTTACTGCCCATGGAACCTTGGGCCAATAACTTAACTTGAGCTTCCTATCTGTAAAATGAGGAGGTCGAACTAACTTGAAGTCCCTTCCAGCTCTAAATTTATGATATCACAATCACATAATATGGTCCAGCTCCCTAATTTTTTATGGGTGAAGAATAAACTGAGGCCCAGAGTATTTACATGATTTGCTCAAGATCACAAAGTTAGCAAGTGGCAAGGCAGGGTTTCAAAATAAGGTCCTCTTCAAATTCAGGTCTCTTCTCAAATATCACAGCAGGTAGAGGGCAAGGACTGGGTAAACAGAGCAGCAGTGCTTATACTTGAGTTTTTAGAACCTAATCTTATTTTCTGAAGCTTACTTTCCCTACCCAATTCTCCCCAGGGGGGAGAAAGCCTGGTTTGCTGAGACTTGTTTTCGTTACAATATAACTGGGCCCCAGTGAGAACAAAATGAACTCTAACAGCTTAACTAGTCTAAATAAATTTAAAATTAAAGAAAACAACATTATTAAATCAGGAAAAGAGGTAACGACTTACTTTGGGTCTGGCGGTCCATCTGACAGTGGTTTCATAGACAATTTACATAATGACCTGAATACTAGAAAGGCATCCTTTTGTAAAATGTGGGAAAACTTAGCACCAGGTGAAGGTCCTGAAGAATTTCCAGATTCCTACATATGGTTACATATAATTATAATACAGACAATTACAATACAAAATCATCTTTTGAAGGCTAGTGAGATATTTCCAATACAAAGAAAATACTGTGCTACCAGAGTATTCTTTTTTAACATTTTAAGGTTTTTTTTTCCCCTCCACACTAAATAACTACAGCCACTGACTTCCCCTTTGAGATTTTCTTCTCCTCACTTGACCTCATCATCTAACGAACTCCAGGCAGGTTATCACATCCATTCCCAGAACCTATATTGTATTTTAGGTTGTTTGCATTATTCCAACTTTCACCTACCCTTGAGCAAGTGTGAGACTGGCAGCTGGGTATGATCATTTCTTTCTTGATGCATTTATTAGCTGATTTCTGGGTAGAACTCTTTAAGGGAGTAATGAACAAAGGACTAAGAGGACCCTTCACCAGCACGTAATGAAAATAAGTCTGTCTGGAATTACGGAGTTTTAGACTAGACTAAATCACTAAGGTTCCTTCTAGCCCTATGGTTTTGTCAAAGAATCTGTGATGACAGCACTTTTCCCAAACACTTTATATTTTATAATTTAGAATATTTGCCAAATTAGTTGATAACACATCACAGAAGCTAATGGGTCAAATTTATATTAAATGGCAAAAACATTGTATTAATAAATATTAATAAAATAAATTTTAAAACTTTTATTATATTAAATGGCAAAAATCCCCCAAATGACACGTCAGGCATCATTTAATTCATTTGTTGAGTTCCCTACTATGTACAAGAGGCTACGCTAGGAGCTAGGGGGGAAATAAAAAAGCAGCCCCTTGCCAGCGAGAAACTTAAGCGTCTACTAAAGATATTTCTTATAAGCACTGTTCAACATTAGAATTGTGAGACCAATGGCTCAATGTGATTCTTCAATTTATACCTGAGTATCATTGGAAGAGACAGACAATCTGTCATCAGGTAAGGATGGTGTATATGCAACAGAAATTGGAGTCCCTGGAATCCCATTTGCTTGGATATTTTCACTATCACTACCGTCCTCCAAAGTTCCGATGGTGCCATCTGCACTTGTATTTTCAGCAGTTCCTTCTCCCATATCTAAAAAGTTAAAATGAACAAAAATGTATAAAATACACTGAACTTGAAAACTGTTTGAAGAGTAGAATTTTTAAAAGTAGCACATTCTTAAAGAAACAGCAGGAAAGCAGTATTAAAGAAATGATAGTTGCTGTCCAATCCAAAAGTTTCCACAATAGATTATGATAAGATAATTAGGAAAAAAATTGGAAGAAAGATTATCTTTCACCACTATTTTTAACTTACTCTAGAATTAATATTACTTTACCAACAAATGGTCTTAGAAAGCTAATCAGCTTTTGCAAGGAAAAGCGAGCTTCAAATTTGCAGTATTATCTATTATAACTAAGTTACAAATAGATTCATTTGAGAAACTAAATATCAAGAGAAGTAAATCACTTCAGGAAGAGCAAAGATAATTCATACATCTTGTCAAGTGGTTTCATCAGCTACCTGGTTAAAAAAAAAAAACCAACAACTTTGTTTTGATAACTGAAAGCGACCATAATATCACATAAGTTAACAAATGAAAATATTCTCAGTAGCACATTCAAATAGTCCTTTACTTAAAAATCACCATATAGAGGGATTAACAATGAATTCTTGAACCCTGACCCCAAATAATTACTATTCCCCACATCAAAAGCAGAAGCAAAAGTAAATGAAAGCAGCACCAGGACTACACACTTCCCAACCCTGAAAATTGAGGAGGCCAGTCAGTGCAATATCGGCTCTTAAGGCAGCAGTCAGAAGTGTTCTTATAGTTTGGAGCAGGTACCATTTCAAAGACATAGTATTATAAATAGCAGTTAAAGGAAGCCAAGATAGTATTAAACCTTATTTTTCAGGTATATTACTCAATAAATATTCATTGATGGAAAACTATGAGCAAGGTAATCTGACAGGTGTCCTAAGTGAAATACAGTTGCATGTAATGGCCTATGAATCAAATAACCATTCAAAATATTATTTCCATAGAAAAATGCATTCAGGGTGGGACATGGTAGCACATGCCTATAATCTCTGCTGCTGGGGAAGCTGAAACTAATGGATTACTCGAGCTCAGCAATTCTGAGATGTGGTAGGGCTAAAGCCATTTGGGTCTTTGCAGTGAATGGCACCAACACAATGAGTGAATAAGGCAAACCAGCCTTATTCAGAAACATAAACATCTAAAGACTGTGTTATGGTTAGCAGTGAGATTAGGCCATGAGTGGCCCACTACATTTTCATCCTGGGTGAGACAAAAAGATCCAGTCTCCAAAAACAGGAAAAAAAAAAAAAGAAAAAGAAAAATTAAGAGTCTCAAATACCAAAAAAAAAAAAAAAAGAGAGAGAGAGTCTCAAATATCTACCTTAAAGGTTCAACCATCAACTATATGAACTTAAAGGCACCACAGACTGAGGATCGAGATGACCTGGGTTCCAATCCTGCCTCTAATATTTAATAGCTGTATGATCCTGGACAAATCACTTAACCTAAGCCTCAGTTTCCTCATCTGTTAAATGGGGATAACAACAGCACCTACCTCAGAGAGTATAGGAATGCTCAAATGAAATAACATGTTGAAGATCCTTGCAAATCTTAAAGTGCCACAGAAACGTCAGTTATTATTACTATTATACCTTGGTCCTTGACGATAGTTAACAAAAGCAGAATAAATCAAGTTCACATCTGCAGTGACTGCTTATCAGTTTTGCGACTGCGAGGAATGTTTCTAGTAATTTTAACAGGTATAGTGAAATTCTCAAAACAAACAAAAAAAAATTCACTCATTTCAAAAGTTATTGTTAATGTTTTTTTTAAACATCTAAGAGGAGAAAGTTTCAAACTTTAAAAATCACAAATTAAAAATGGTTGAGAATCATGGATTTATATAAGTTATTAACATGTAAGAATCACTGAAGAGGTATTGCCTCAGACAAACTGAGACCTGGGAAAGACCTTAGCTTAAAAAGGCCAAGGTCTCCCACTGCATCTGAGGCCAACTCCAGTCATCCTGACCTATATCCTGCCACTGAACTCAGATGATTCTGGAGGACAGAGTGAAGCTAATAACTTTACACAGCCCTGCATCACTTAAATCCAATTCACTTCCAAGACATCAGCCTCCTAATGTCATTGGTCCTTTTCAATGGACAAACAACATGTAAGAGGAGAAAAGGATGGGTATTCAAAGATGTGTAATTTGTTTCTCGTTGATGGATCAACAATTTTCACCAGAATACAAAATTGGAATATTTTAATCTTTACAGTTATCATAATTATAAAAATATTTTTTCTAATCAAATGAAGTTCCACATAGATAACTTACATACAAAATAGTTTAAAGTACGATACCTCCAACAACTATGTTCACCATTTCTTGTACAATACTCTGCACAATATCTTGTGCCTTATCTTCATAGTCATTGTTTTCTCCATCATACAATCCATCACTTTTAGATAATGCTTTAAAATAAAGAAATTCAAAAAATATTACTTTAAATATTAGAAATTGATTTTCAGTCATATATCAGAAAGAACAGTTTTAAATGGTAGCTACACTTTTAAACACAGATGCAATCTAAAGTAGGCAAAACATAAAACAGACACACAAAAAAGATGTAGCTAATATTTAATGGAAAGAACACTAACTCCAAATGATAATTTAAAATTATAGACTTTAAGGTCTTAAAAACCTTTTTTCCTATTCAATTCTGCTGCAGTAAGGCCCAATACTCAGAACACTGAATTTTCTTGATAAATGCTTTCTGAATAAGTTAAGTAATTTATAGCTATCGTTGTAGGGAGATTTTTCCCAAACCAAACATAATTTAATTTTATTCCTGTAAGAATCAAAATATTTTAAAAAATAATTGGAGTGTGACTTGATAAAATAAATCACACTTTTCTTCCTTTTTAAACAGAATATAGGGGCCAACTTTTAACCTTTCCTGGATGATATAAACTGGTCATTTATAACAATATTATACCAGACTATAATATGTCCTCTGGGGCTTTGAGTTGTGTTGTATTACTAGCTCTTAACACTAAATGACATTACTATGTAGTCATTCTGCTGCTTCATGTATCAACTTCCTTCATATATAGATGAGCCATAATTTATTCCGTATGTAAATTCCAACAGTCCTTCCCCCCGCCACCTACCATACCTCAATGTTTAATTCACCTAACAAGTTTAATTCGCCTGCAGTAACCAAGAATGAAATGATGCTAGCCAGAGGAAAGCAGATAACTATGTTAAAGAGACCTTATTCTGCACCCAGTTCCAAATTAATAACCCTTAGGAGAGTAGATTTTTCAACAGCTATTTTCCTCACCTCTTTTTCTCTTGCCACATTCCAGGTGGCTGAAGTTGCCAAAAGTTTAATAAGTGAAAAATTAATGTGACTTTACAGAAAAGGTCATTGGTTATAGTATGGCTAAAAGAATCATACTCAACTATTGATCATATAAGGAATATTCACTTTGCAGACCAACATGGCAAATACTACTTTCAAATTCTAACTGACATCATCTACTCTAAGAGTTGTAGAAATAAACAGAATTTTTATTTTATTAGGTCCTGGAAGTAAAAATCTCCTTCCTTAACAGATCCTTACAACTGTGTTTCAATTTATGGTTGGGGGTAGGGGATGAGGGGATGGCACTGAGAGATTAAGTAATTTGCCCAATGTCACACAGTATTTGTCATCCATAGGACTTGCAATCAGGTTCTCCTGACTCTATGGATAGCTCTCCAGCCACTACACAACACTGTTTTTATACCACTTAATATGGCATAAAAGTTGACCTTTTAACTATAGGACTAGATAATGTCTACTACGAGCAACTGTTTAAGCAGTCGGGCTGAAGTTGTAGAAAGTAGCAAAAGGATAAAAGAATCTTCTATCCAAGCATATAGGCCAATGTCAATGTCTATAGAGAAAAATTAGGATCAATATATATACTAGGTAGACCTATTCATGCAATAAGATACTTGATCTGATTCTAGAAAAGAAAGATCAGTATCAAGAATAAAAATGGAAATTTTCCTTTAAATAGGGCAGCTGCAATTACCTGAATAAAGAAAAATTTTAAAATTAGCTAGGAGTCCCATCATATATTTGCAATTAGCATTTTCCTGATTTTTACCTTTTTTCCCCTCAACATGCTCTTTACATTTCCCATGAACAGTGATTTATGACAACTGTACTCAGTTCTCAGAAATGACAGGCAAAAGTTACTATTGTTTGGCTATTTGCAGTGAATCTACTCCAGCAGAGTAAAAGTTCCACACAACCTAAAACATATTTGCAGCCTTCTTTAGAGAGGGGCATAAATCCCCTAGGAATTATTGCATAGCTCATAACAATTTCTTTGCCTGGGATAAAATTTGCCTTATTTTGTACTTAATACCACATTACGGTCTTATTTTTTTCCTAAAATTTCTTCACCATTTCCAAGTGTGCGAAGTGTTTTCCATTTATGAACATACTCTAACCCTTCTCCACATGCTTCCCCCCAATTCCCTTTCACAACAAGATTACTTTCTGCAGCAGTAGCCTGATCAGCTTCAGTTTGTTCATTCTCTGCGCTGGAAATGTCAGATCCATTTTCTGGCTCTGTATCATCATGAAGGCTCTTATCCACATCATTTGTGTGGGGGTCAAGTTCCCCTTCATGCTCTTGGGGCAAAGTATCAACAGTCCCAGGTGGCAGATGTCTCAGCTGAGGTGATTCAGGCTCATGATGGCTCACAGGGGATTGTAATAGATGATGATGCTGACGATGTCTTTCTTTCTCCATTTGTTTGGCTTCCTGTAGCTGAAAACATCAAGTATGAAAAACTTCCATGTACTGTCTCAAGTATTGTTAAAATAAAATTATTTAGAATTTGGAGAAAACAAAGTTTGGCCAATAGTAAACTTTTAGCAGAGATGATAAATTTCTACCTTGGCTCATAAACTGTAAACTAAAATTACGTGACTATTAGCATAACACCAAAATATTTAAAATATGCCAAAGGAATAACTGAATTGATGCTCCTATGTTTTCTAGGTTTTGTTTTGTTTTTTCTTAAACTTCAAGTGAATATGGAATACTTAACAGTGAAGTGGAAAAAGCCTTAGACTTAAAATTAGAAGACTTGGGTTTGAGTCCCAGGACTAAAACTTACTGGCTAGGCATCACGGGGCAAATCACTTCTTTGAGCCTATTTCAAAAGGAAAAATGAGAGAGCTGGACTAGATAATTTCTAAGATCTAGCTCCTGCTATAATATACACAAATTATAAGAACTTGGGAGGCACCTGGATTGGCCCATCTACTTAAAACTAGTACCCAGATCAGAATTCCCTCCACAAACATTCCTAACAATTTCATTTAGCCTCTCTGAATACAAACATTGAAAGGGAATCCTCTACTTTGCTCAGCAACCCATTTCATATTTGGATAATTTTAAATAAGTAGTTTTTCTCTACATCAAGTCTAAATCTACCTCTCTGCAAATTCCATCAACTGCTACTAATTCTGCTCTCTTTTTAATCAAATATGTATGTATTTCCCAAACTGTGACACCCAGAACAGATGTAGTCTGACCAGGAAAGAGAAAGAGTACAGCACAACTATTACCTTCTCTGAAACTGGACACTAGGTCTCTTTTAATGCAGCCTAGGATAGCTAGCATATTGAATTTATAATCCACTAAAATTCCCAAGTGTTTTTCACAAGACTGATTTCTAGCCATGCTTCTCCATCCTGTACTAGTAAAGCATTTTGTTTGTATTTTGTTCAGAAACTTAAGCATAACTGTTGGTGGAGCTGTAAATTGGTCTAGCCATTCTAGAAAGCAATTTGGAAGTATAACTAAATAGCTATTAAACTGCATATCCTTTGACCTAGTAATACAACTACTAGCTCTATACCCTAAAGGGATCAAAGAAAGGGGAAAGAGACTCATATGTACAAAAATATTTATGTAAACTCTTTTTGTGGTTGCAAAGAATTGGATACTAAGGGGATGCTCATAAACTGGGGAATGGTTGAATGTATGAATTTCATGGAACACTGTTGTGCTGTGAGAAATGATGAAGGGGATGGTTTCAGAAAAACCCTGGGAAGATTTGTATTAACTGATGCAGAATGAAGTGAGCAGAACCAGGAGAATAATTTATACAATAACAACCAACTTTGAAAGATTTACGAATTTTGATGAATACAATGACCAATCACAATTTCAAAAGACTCATGATCAAACATGCTATCTACCTCCAGAGACAAAAGTGAAGGACTCAGTGCAGGAAGCATATGTTCTTTTCTTTCTTTGTTACTTAAAAAAAATATTTTTGGACATAGTTAATGTGGGAATTCATTTTGCATGACTTCATATTTGCAGTATTTCCTTTCTCAATGGGACAGAATAGAGAGAATTTGGAAGTGGAAATAAAAGAAAATTAGAGGAAAAAAAAGAAAGTGACTTGATTTGATCTTTCTCAGGGAGGGGAACAGGGTCTTAATCTTTGTGCCATGGGGCTCTTTGGCAACAACAACCAGGAATCTAAGTACAGAACTTTATGTTTATCCTTATAATTAATTTTAGTTGACTCAGCATTCAAGTCTTTTTGGATCCTGTTATCTAATTAACCAATCAATAAGCATTTATTAAGTCACCGTCCTAATAAGCCAAACCTAGCCAAACCCCATTGACCTATTTGCAGGGTTTAACACTGTTGACCACTCTCTTTCTAGGTACTCTTCCCTTTCTGGGCTTTTGGGACATTACTTTTGCCTGACTCTCCTCATACCTATGTGATCATTACTTAGTCTCTTTTACTCGCTCATCATCCATATTTCCCCACCCAACTCCAGGTGGTCCTAAAGGTTCCATCCTAGTTTCTCTCCTCTTCTTCTACACTCTTAATACCTTCATCAGTTTCTACAGGTTTCACTATTACCTCTTTGCAGAAGACTCTAATCTCTGCACATGTGTGTATAAATCTACACACATGCACACAGATACACAAGCCCTAATCCTTCTCCTGTGCTTCAGTCTAGTCAATGCCTATTAGATGTTTCAAAATGGACATCCCACAGATACCATAAACTTAACATGTCCAAAACTGAATTAATTCCTTCCAAATCCTCCTCTCTTTAAATCTTCAGTTTCTGTGGAAGGCACTATCATTCCAGTCCCCCAGGTTCATAATCTTGGCAATATCCTCAATTCTCTATCCTTTCTCATCCTATATATAAAATCAGCTGTGAAATATTTTTTCCACCTTCATAATATCTCTTGAATCTAACTCCTTCCATTCACACAGCCATCACCCTAATTCAAAGCCTCATCACTTCTCGCTTACATTATTACAATAGATGGCTAAATGCTCTCAGTCCACTCCACTCCTTCCTACACACTACTGCCAAAAGCAATATTCCTTAAGTACAGGTCTGACCAAGTGACTCTCTTACTCAAACAACACCAGCAGATTCCTATTGCCTCTAGGATAAAACATAAAACCTTCTCTATTTATCTTTCAAAGTCCTCCACGACCTGGCCTGTTATTTATCGTTCCAGCCTAAATGGCCATTCATTACCTTACCTCTCCTCCCACACTATGTGATCCAGGCAAACTATTGGACTTCTCTCTAAGTCTTTCATCAATAATCTTCCATTTGCCTCTCCAGGCTTTTACACTAGCTGTACTAGCTGTCTCAAATGCCCGCAATGCCCCACCTCCCCCATCTCTGCCTCAGAGACTCCCTCTACTTTTAAGAAATAGCTCAAGCACCACCTGCACAAAGCTTTTCCTCATCCCTCCCATAGTACCTTGTGTATGTCTGCATGTTACCTTTATATTTATACTGTATATATTTACATATCTATCAGTTATCTCCCCCAATAGAATGTAAGTTCCTTGTCAAGTGCGTATTGCTTCTTTCTTTGTTATCTGAGTCTCCAGAGTCTAGCACAATGCCTGGCATATTAATTGGTGCCTAATAAATACTTGTTGATTTACCGATTGGGATATAATTCCAAAGTGAGACAGTCCTTCTCCTCAAAGGCTTAATGTTCTATTAGGATAAAACAACATGTTCATATACATAAATGAAAAATATACATAGTGAAATACAAAATAAGGGGGGAATATGATAACTTCCTTTTTTGTCTTTTGACTTCAAATTTTACTCTTTAACACTCTTAGGATTACTGGGATTAACTGGTTATCTTCAGAAGCTGTCTACAAATGTGTTTTTTCCCTTTTCACTGCCTACTATTTTGTTGATTTGGGAATTTTCTAATTAATTATCCATTTTTAAAAAGATTTTCAAATCTCTTAGCATAGGGCTATACGAACCAGCCTCTGATGATTTTCTTGTTTTTATCTTGTGATATCCCTTTTCTCATTTTTAATTCTGGTTACTTGGTTTTCTTCTGTTTTTATCTTATTAAGTTAGCTATGTTGTTCATTTTTTCTTTTGTTTTTGGTTGGACTTGTGATTTTATTGGAACCATGACATTAAGGAGGGAAGGGAGAAAAACCCAAACACAAAGACAGCTTCTCTATAAACGTATAATGAGTTAACTCTATCTACCAATGCATGTTGGTATCTGCTCTACAACTTACAGTCTCAGGTGTTTGGGAGATTAAGCGACTTGACCAGTGTCACATCGCCAACAGGTCCTTCTGGCTAGCTGTCCAGTGCTACTATACCATTTTTCTCTCAACTAATTTTATTAGTCTTTTAAAAGAATAATGGTTACTTTTCTTTATCACTTCCTTGTTTTCTCATTATCAGCTTTTTTGTATTATTATTAGCTCTTACTTTGGTTATTTCTATTTTTCTTGTCTTTTGCTTTATATATTTTCTAAGTGAAGTGAAGGTTCAATTCAAGTTTCTTTTTCACCTCTCCACCCCAGTTTTGTCATCTGCAAATATGACAAGCATGTCTTCTATGGCTTCATCCAAGTTACTGATAAAAATGTTGAAATGCACATATTCCTAAGACACTTCAATGGAGCCTTTCCTCCAAGCTGATATCAACCACTGCTGACTATACTTTGGAGCCATTGTCATTCAACCAATTCTGAATCTCCCTGACTATACTATTTTTTAAAATTTCTCTTTTTATTAAAAAATTAGGAATCTAATTGAGGTCTACAAATATTAACATTTTGATATACAAATAGGAAAAGAAAAACAGTTTTGTATGTGAAATTGTGAATCTATGTACAGCTTGGGTTTTTTAAAAATACGTATTACATTAACATGATAGTATCAATATGGCTTCTCTATTTTCTCTTCTAATCTTACTTTTGCTCTCCTCTGAATATTTTCTTTAAGTCTTTCATTGAAAATCCTTTCCTTTTTTTGGGAGGGAAAGGTATCATTATCACTGTTCTTCCACTCTCCTCCCCACAACTCTCCAAACACACAATTCCACCACCCAAATAGAAGATCTCCTTTTAACAAGTATAGTAAAGCAAAACAAATTCACACAATGGGTGTTTAAGAATACGTTTATTCTGCACCTCTGGTTATCACCTCTCTGCACGTTTCATCGTTACTCTTCTGGAGTCATGACTGATCACCGTCTAACTATACTATTATTTAGCTTGATATCCCTTTGTCTACAAGGACAGCATGGGAGATTTTGTCAAAGGCTTTCATGGAATCCAAATATATCATATCTACACCATTTTCTTGATTTCCCAATCTAGTTAGTAACTCAAACACAAAAATTAAATGAGGGTTGACCCTGTTTTCTATGAATCCACATTGGATTTTACTGACTGCTATTTACCATTCTAAATTCTATGAATTATTACTTATTTCTTTTTATTCTATATGTTCACATTAACTTAAAAAGCTCTAGCTCAGGATGTGTGCAACTTATGCAACTTAGCCGTGTATCTGACATCAAGAATTAGTACTTTTTCAGAATTAAAAAATCATGGAAATTCTTTTTTATACAATAGAACTAGATATTTAAAAAACACAATCTGGAGATAAAGCTATATTAGGCCATAAGGTATTTGGAATAAGAAATCATATTCAGAAAAATTAGAAATTTACATTAGATAATTGGGTAGATTAATTTTAATACTTTTATGTAATTTCTCTCCATAAATTTATAATCACTAAAAATATTAACAATGATAAACCTCATTATACACTGTTGTACAGCATTTTATGCTTTCCACTATTTTTAAACATTTGATCTCAGTTGATTTTACACAGAAGTCAATCTACAAAGATAAAAAAACTGCCAGTATTACATGGTAACAAAGAAAAATGTTTTAAAAGCATAAAAAACTGTTCTAAAATGAACTACTACTGTTTTTAAAAGGCAAATGTCGGCATCATGGGGGGCTGAGCCAAGATGGCGGCTGGAAAGCATAGACCTGTGTGAGCTCCCCGTGAAGTCCCTCCAAAAACCTATAAAAAAATGGCTCTGAACAAAATCTAGAACTGCAGAACCCACAAAGTGGCACAGGGAAGCAGGGCCCCAGCACAGGACAGCCTGGATGGTAGCTAAGTGAGGTCTACCGCCCACAGAGCTGGGAGTGGAGGGGAGCAGAGCCCAGTGTGGGCCGCGTAGAGCAACCAGACCAGGACCTGGGTGGAACAGGTCCTAGCACCCTGAATCAGTGAGCTGTGGCAGTTACCAGACTTCTCAACCACAAACACAAAAGACAACAGAGAAGGTTAGTGGGAAAAGCTGCCGGGAGTGAAAGGAGTTTGTGGTTCAGCCTCTGCCCTGGAGGCAGTGGAGGTGGTATTGCTACAGAACTACAGCTGCAGTTGCTTCTGGCCCCAGGTCCACCTGGTGGGAGGAATTAAGTGGCAGATCAGAGCAGGAGTGTAGAACCTGCTGAAGATCTGAGTCAGTTCTGGGTTGGCAGTTCTTGCGGAAGGAAGAGTGCTGGTATGGCAGAGCTGGCTGCATCGAAATAGCTCTGTAAAAACCAGCATATCCCTTCAAGCTTGGAACAAAGTACTCTATTCTCTGCAAGCAGTCATTCCTCGACCAAAAACTCAAGGGTCAAGTAAGTTGCCTGGGAACATGGCCAGGCAGCAAAAATGGACTCAGATTCAGTCTCAAACTTTAGAATCTTTCTTTGGTGAGAAGACCAAAACACACAGCCAGAAGAGGTCAACAAAGTCAAAGAGCCTACAACAAAAG
>CM053622.1:238664617-238715235 GCA_028646595.1 Phalanger gymnotis
GGCCCTGCTTCCCTCTGCCACTTTGTGGGTTCTGCAGCTCTAGAATTGGTTCAGAGCCATTGTTTTATAGGTTTTTGGAGGAACTTGGTGGGGAGCTCACGCCAGTCACTGCTTCCCAGCCGCCATCTTGGCTCCGCCGACAGATTGATTTTTTTTTGAGTGAGTAAAAGAGGTCATTGGCCGGGGGTGGGGGTGGGCTCATTTCTCACCTAGCCTTAATCACTGTCTCAGACAAACTGAGACTCAGGAAAGACTTTAGCTTAAAAACACCGAGGTCTCCCATTGCATCCAAGGCTGTCTCTAGTTGTCCTGATCTACGTCTTGGCATTGAACCAAGATGGCTCCGGAGGAGAGAGTGAGACTGGTGACTTTGCACAGCCCTGCCTCACTTAAATCTAATTCACCTGCAAGTCAAGACATCACCTTCCTGATGTCTCTGGTCCCCTTCCAGAAGGAAGGACAAATGCTGACAAAGACCTCTAAATTTCTCAGCCAGGGACTTAGGCTAGTTCTTCAATCCCCTACATTACAGTGACTGGTGAGTACCTTCACTTCTACCTTCTTTCTTTCCTTTTTTTCCTCCAATCCACTGCTTAAAGATTCTAAGAAAACAAAAGCTAAAAGATACCTTTGGAAATAGTCAATGTAGGTGAGGTTGTGGAAAGACAGGCATACTAATGCATTCACTAATTGGTGGAGCTATGAATTGGCACAGCTATAGTATAAAGCACTTTAGAATTATTCATATACAGTGACTAAAAATACCCACATACTTTGACCCAAAGATTCTGTTGAAAGTACATACTTCAAGGTGGTCAATGACAAAAAGAAAGGGCCTGTATAAACCAAAATATTTATAGTAGCTCTTTCTCTGGTTGCCAAGAATTAGAAACAAAGTACATGTTCATTGACTAGGGAATGGTTAATTAAACTGTGGTACATAATGTAATGAAATATTACTGTGCTATAAGATACCAAAAAAAAAATTACTATAGAGAAGCATGGAAAGATTTATATGAACTGATGCAAAGTGACATAAGGAGAGCCAAGAAAACAATATACACAATAATTATAATAATATAAATTGAAAGAACCATAAAATAATAAAAATGCTGCAAAATTACAATAACAAGCATATCCCCAAAGAAGAGATATGAGAAGACATCTACCACTCCTTTGTAGAGGTGGAAGGGCAGGGTTTACAGATGCAGAAAATTCGTATGATGAACTTTTCAATAAACTGATAGATTTTGATGATTTTTTTTTTCCAGCTTTAAAATTCAAATTTAGAAATACAAGTAAAGACAGGACAAAGTAAAGCCTTCTCTGTTAATTTCTTTCTTCTTACATCTCAATTTTGCTTATACTTTAAGCATGTTTTTCTAACATTCCTGATTTTTGTTCTTAGCCTTCTATAGGAAGAAAAAGTACTTTGGATCATCAGTCCCTGACCAAACTGGTGAGTATTCTATAATGTTTAGATTTTGTTTTTGAAAAATCCAGGAAAAAAGACCTAAGATTATTCTTGTCCACTGGATATCATATAATTAGATTTAGATATTTAGAGCTGTAAGATCATATATTTCTAATCCAACCCCTCATTTTACAAATTAGAAAACTGAGGCCTGGGGAGATTAAATGACTTGCCCAAGATCACACAGGCAGTACAGAGTAGAGCCAAGATTTGAACCAGGTTTTTTGACTCCAAAGTCAGAGCTTTCTCTTACTGTACCATGCCATTTTAATTTTTTAATTAAAAATGTCCCCAATTATCGAGCATTTATTTTTTTTCTCCTCACCTCCCCACTGCTACCAGAAAAAAATTAAGACAAAACCCTTATAAATAAGAATAGTCAAGCAAAACAAACCAATATATTGCATGGCATTTTACTTTGATTTGGTGAGGCAGAAAGGTTCAAGCCACCTGGCTGAAGACAAGAAACCATAAACTGAACCCTTTTTTTGGAGGGGTGAGGGTGTCTAGACCTTTAATATCATTAGTATAGGGAAACTCCTGGTATGGAAATGCCCCCTAACTATGAAGATATGCCAAATGACAACTACTCTATAATATATAGGCTTAGAAACTTGACGTACTGAGAGTTTAAAAGTTGCTGTGTAAAAATCAGAACTTGAACTCAGGTCTTTTTGAATCCAAGAAAAGGTTCTCTATACACTACTCCAAGCTGCCTCTAAAACCATACTAAGGGGAAGGCAAGTATCTTAAGAAAATAACAGTAAAAGAGCTGATGTACAAAAAGATTAGTACAGTTTTATTATTTTCAAGTATTCACAGAATCACTTTACTATAGAAAGGATGCTTCACTTAACAGATGCAGAAACCAAGATATAAGTTAGTGGCATAATCTAACTAGAATCAATCAACAAATATTTATTAAGCAGTTACCAAATGCTAAGCATTGCTAGGTGTCAGCTATAGAAAGACAGATGTGAAAAAGTCCCTGCCCTTAAGGAGCTCACATTGTATATGGGGAGACAACACAAACGCAATATACATACATACATACGAATCTATATGTGTCCATACATATATATATGTGCAAAATGTATACAAGGTAACTGGAGAGGTTGAGGGAGTCATCTACAAGGTAAAGGGGAATATGAAGATAGAATTTGAGGGGAGCTTAACAGGTCTCCCAATTTCCAGTCAAGTGTTCTTTCAGTTTCCCCAATTAGAGACAATAACAGAAACTGAGTTATGAATATAATGGCAAATAGTAATCTTATCAGCCAATTTTAATGAAAAAGTCAACCTAAGAATGATTTTATACTTTCCTAATAATTTGAATGTGAAAGGATGCTTCCAAAAATTTTTAAAAAGCAGTTTTGTTAAGTAAACAATGTTAAGACCAGCTTTACATTACTAATTTGCTCAGAAACCAGCTATAGCCACCCCTACCCCCTCACTGATATTCTTCCCATAGGTGGCTCAAGGTCAATTTCAAGGTAGCCCACTCAGTCTAAGTCAAAGGTATTACAAATTTCAAATTAACGCATTCTTGCCATATGTGACACAATAACAGACCAGCATCAATTTGAATAATTTGTCAATTTGACATTTTTAATTGGAACAGATGTATTGATATTTGTACATAGGAAAGAATACAACAAGTAAGAGAATAACCATTCCAAAGTACCCAATATGTACATAGCTGTATGTACTTACAAAGCTGTTCCAAAAAAGCTAACATAACTAGAGGGTTCGAGTTTGTCCACTAAGTCAAAATAAAACTTATTTAACAATTTTTAAAAAGCCTACCAGAACATGGGTGATATGTGTGTGTATCTGTATGTGTCACACATACACACACACACACACACACACACACACACACAAATATACTTGTGTGTCCTTCGTTTTCAAATAGGACCAATGACATCACAGGTGATGTCTTAACTTGTTCACGAAGTGGATTTAAGTGAAGCAGAGTTGCACAAAGTCATCAGACTCACTCTGAGTCCAGTGGCAGAACAAACGATGATTAGTGATGGCCTAGCATGCAGTGGCTTCCTTGATGTCTAACCAAGCTCTAAATATTCCATAGTGCCTGCTTTAGCCACCTTCCTGGCTGTCGGAACAAACTGTTCTCATCTACCCATTTCAGAGGGAAAGTTTTCACATACTTGGGGCTGACATCCCCCTAACTCACTGACGTGTTTGAGGCCTGTTGATTATCTTCAATCTGGTTTAGCCCATCTGCCAAGACGGTATACTAGGGCATGGTTGCTGCAAGTGCTACAGCTTCTTGGAACCACAGGTGAGAGTTGGGCGAAGGTGGACCAAAGGTGGATGAGCAGCCCTGAAAAGGGCTTGGCAAGCCATCACACCAGAAGTGCTTGTTCTCCCTATACACCCCACACACCATATACATACAATTATATACTATATATAGTATGTATAAAATATATTATATTAAGAGTATGTGCATGTGTGTATTTCACCAACTCTGCCATCACTAGAGTAAATTTAGTGCCTGAGAACTAGATGTCACTTTGTATGTATATTTAATATTCACAACATGGTCCATTATAATATTCTATTTAATACAAACAGAATGGCAACAGATACTATTACTGGCTATACAAAATCACATAGAATCCCAATGAAGTGAAAGTAGACTTAAAATACTTCACTTGGCATTTATAAATCCATCAGATATTTATTACCCAAAAGGTGGTCTATTTCTCTTTATCTAAATATCTGATACAACCCATTTAGAGAACTATATTAATCATTTCAGGTTGAATCCTGTGTGGGGACTAGTGTAGCTATTTCCTCTCTCCATATGTGAGTTATACATTAGTAAGTAAACCAAAAGTTACCCAAAAAAATTACTATTATTCAGTATTGCAATTCTGAAAAAAAAGATGTGTGAATCCTTGGTTTTAATTCAAATTTATCTGCAGATCAAAACCCTAGGAACAGTCTAATCATTCAAAATGCCTTTCATTGGCTCTTAAATGACTAAAGGAGAAATTTTTGATTTCATAATTCATTACTGAGACATCAATTTACAATGCAATTCAAAAATATGTATCAATTTTGTAGATACTGGTAAAACCATTTTTTGAATACTTCATATAGCAAGTCTATCAAGAACCTATATTCTCCAAAAAGTCCACAACTGTGGACTCAAGAAGTTTGCAATCTGGCTGAAGATATAAAACTTGAAGAAGTAATTACGGAACAACTAAAGTACAGCCACAAAACAGGATTATGTACTTAACAGAACGATGCAAATTATTAAATAATTAAGCAGCAAGGAGATATCTATTCATTTAATAAATATTTACTGAGAACATCAAATGTGAAACACATTGCACGGGGGCAGGGGGAGGTGTGAGTATAGAGAAGGGATACAGAGAAAAGTAAAGGTTATTCTGCCTTCACAGAGAAAGGGTACAGATTATGGGCATGACAACAAAGAGAGTCAATTAAGAAAATCTTCTTGGAGAAATAAGAAAATTACTGCTGTGGATTGGTGAAAAAATGAAAAGGTGGGCCAGGCAGGAGGAATAAAATGAGCAACTACAAGGTAGCAAGAATGGATACAATATTTATAGGAAGAGTAATTAAACTGGCTTGTATGAAAAGGCCATTTTAGCGTACACTAACAATAACCACTTTAAAGTGTATCAAGGGAGAGAAGCACTTTGACTACATTATCTCCTTTTGTGTCCAAACCACTCTAAAAATGTAAAAAGTATAATCTGGAGGTGTTACTCCTATTCTACAAATGTGTGTGTATATGGGTGTATACATATGTACGTGTGTGTGTGTGTGGGGGGCATGTATATACATTCACAGACCCACAGGAGAATACATAAGGAAAGTAAAGAGTTCCAGAAAGAAAGGCCTTCAACGATGAGACTGGCAATTACTCTTAGGTCACGGGTCGGCAAACTTTTTCTGTGAAATGCCAGACAGTATTTTATGCTTTGCGGACCAAGAGGCAAAACTGAGAATACTATGTAGAAACTTATGTAACAAGAGAAAATAAATTGCCACGAATTTTGTATTGACAAAGCTCAAAACAATAGCTGAATACAATCTTTTCTGTTTTTATAATACAAGTCCACTAACGAAAAGAATGGCATTTTTTTTTAGTGTTCCATATCATCAAAATTGATAGCAAATGTTCACCTGCTGATGCTAATTTGTTATTAGATTTTATATCTTTCATCTCTGAAAATGTCTTTTTACACAGATAAGTACTGCCAAATACTCATGTCAACTGAGAAGTATAGGAATTTACTTGAGCATATTCATCACCTGAAAGGCATTTATAGAATTCTACTAGATTCTTCTCAATAGTTGCCTTTTAGCATGGCATTGTAGGTTAACTGCCTCCAAATGAAAGTTAGCTAGAAGCTCCCTCACTGCACACTTGAATAAGTGGATTTTGGAATATGGATATTTCTTTTGTACTTGCATCAAGATCAGAAAAGCACTGCTAGAGTTTTATCTTAGAAAATATATCTGTTGCAAATATTTGTGCAAATGGAGATCTGACTTTTTGTTTTAACTTTTGACATAGGAACTATACAATAAAGCAGCTAGATATTACATGTGATTCGAATGTTGTTGGCTGATTTGACTGAAGTATAAATTTGGCACATAAACAATGTTTTGCCTTATAATTTTAGGTTGGATTCATTAAGAAACACTATCAAGTCAGCAAAAGCTAATTTTCAAAGCCATTTAGTATTCAACAATAGCGAGTGAAAGGAGTTCTCATTCAAAAAAATTTCAATCTTGGCTCTGAGCTTAAAAAAATTTTCTTCCTTTGTCATTTCTTGTTTTGACATAGTATGCACTTATTATGTACATTACATAGAAGTAGTAATACCTGTGGTACTCAAAACACTGTCAAGTTATAACTTCGCACTGTAATTTGTAGTGAGCCAAGCAGTAATGTAGAGCGATGAGAGCACTACATATGGTCTCTGTCACAACTTCACTGTGTAGCTGTAACACGAAAGCAGTAACAGACAACATGTAAACGAATGAGCATGGCTGGGTTCCAATAAAACTTTATTTATGGACACTGAAGTTTGAATTTCATATAATTTTCACATCACAAAATATTAGTTTCCTTTTAATTTTTTCAACCATCTAAAATGTAAAATCCATCTTCAGCTTGTGAACTGTACAACAGGTGGCAGGCTGTGGATCAGAGTATGCTGACCCCTGCTCTGGAAGAACATTTGTATTGATAACTATGTTGAATATGGGTTGTAAAAACAATAGAGACCAGGCAGCAGAGAGACTGTGGTGGTGGTGATGACGATAATGAACTTGCAATGAAATAATGAGAGAATATTTGTAAAGTGCTTAGCACTGTGCCTAGCACATGGCAGTTACTCAATAAATGCTTATTCCCTTCCCCTCCTTTCTTGATTTAGGGTATTAACAACTGCTTTAGAAATGTAGAAAATTGATTGACTGGATATATCTTACAATGACAAATACTTCTTGGTTATCTGAAATACTCTATCATGAAAATTTGAGTAGTTTTAGATTTTAAAATTATGAGTATATAAACTACTTGAGAAAAATTGTCAATGAAACAGCCTGGTATGTTTAAGAAAAAAAAAAAAGCCCAGGATTTGGAGTCAAAGGATCTAGGTTGAAATGATATGTTTTACAACTTAAGCTATCTGGACCTCAATTTCCAAACCTATAAAATGAAGTTTTTCTAGAGAAGCTCTATCTTTGTCTATGATTCTACAGTTATTCCAAAACATCCCAGTTACTTTCCGGTGAAAGTATTTCTCCAAAGACGTAAAGTTCCCTGGTGGGTACATTAATGCACTGTTGATGGAGTTGAGAATTGGTTGAGCCATTCTGGAAAACAATTTGGAATTGTGACCCCAAAGCTGTGCCTATCCATAGAATCAGAGATACCACTACTAGGTCTATACCCCAAAAAGACAAAAAAAGAAAAGACCTATATGCACAAAAACATTTGTAGCAATTCATGCTTCAGTGACAAAGCATTGGAAATCAATTGGGGAATGGCTGAATAATAGTATATGAATGTAATAGAATACTATTGTGCTGTAAGAAATGATAAAAGGGATGGTTAAAGCAAAATCTGGGGAGACTTATACGAACTAGTGCAGAGTGAAGTGAGTAGAACTATGAGAACAATTAATAATACCAATAATATTAGAAAGACAATTATGAAAGACTTAGGAACTATGATCAATATAATGACCAATCACAATTCCAGAAGATTCACCATGAAATATGCTAACCACCTCCAGACAGACAGGTGAAGGACTCAGAGTATAGAGACATTTTTTTTAAGACATTTTTAGCTAATATGGGAATTTGTTTTGCATCACTACATAACTGTAACAAGTTCTCCCCACCCCCACCTTGCTTTCTTCATGGGAGTGGGAGGAAAGAAAGGAGAAAGAGCAGATTTCTGTTGATTTAAGAAACAAAATTTAATTTTTAAAAAGAGATCAAACTGATTACCTAAGTGGTGCTTTTAATGACCCTTCTTCCTTAAAACAAAAGTCCATCTTTTAACATGTTCTGGTGAAGCTATATGGCTGGGAATCAAGAAATAACAACAGTCTCTGGAGTGTTAAAGTTATAAGCCACCCAAAGATTAATACAGAGAAGGAAGGTGGTTGTGAATAGTCTATGCTCTACAAAGCATAATGAAGAATAATATGCAAAAAGAAAAAAAGCGAAAGGAAATAATGAGAAAGAGGTATGCCTGGGAAATAAGGGCTAGTCATGATGTGAAAGCAAAACAAAATTTAAGGACAGCCCACCTGCGCCCCAGTATCAACAAAATGTCAAGAGGAATGTGACCAGCATACTGGATAGACCCTACTGTGGAATATTTATAGACAATATTACAAAAGTTACAGATAAGTTGCTATGTATACTTTTGTAAGAAGTACCCACATTGATGAGGTCACAGGAACTATCCAAATACTACGTGTAAGGTACTATAGGTAAATGCTAAAGGACGATACATTATAGGGCAAAACTGTCCCTGCTCACGGAGCTTGTTATGGGTAAAGAATAAAAACCTGTACACAAATAAAATATAAAATAGTATGTGAAAAGTGAACAAGGAACACAAAGTACTATCAATTAATCAAGGGCCTACAATGTACGAGGCATTATGCTACCTGCTGGGAATATGAATACAATGAATGAAACAATCCCTACTCATAAGAAGCTTATGTCCTAAAAGACGGGTGTATATTCGTGTTTATATATGTGTGTTTATATAGAATATATATCTATAAAGAAAGTAAATACAAAGTACTAATTTTCAAAGGAGTTTAAAAAGGACACTAGCACTTAGGAGGCAACAGAAATAGCTCCATGTAGAAGGTGGTATCTGAACTACATCCTGAAGAGAAAAAGTATGCTTTGATCTGCATTCAGACTCCATCAGTTCTTTTTCTGGAGAAGGATAACATTTTTCATAATAAGTCTTTCCGAATTTTCTTAGATCATTGTATTGTAGAGAATAGCTAAATCATTGACAGTTGTAAGTTTTTCCAGGTTTTTCTGAGAGCAACTTGTTCATCATTTCTTAAAGCACAATAGTATTCCATTACAATCATATACAACAACTTATTCAGCCATTCCCCAGTTGATAGGCATTCCCTCAATTTCCAGTTCTTTGCCTCCTTTACCTCACCTTTACCTCCTCACCTTTACCTCAATGAATTGTTTTCTTTTACAAAGTGACTAATATGGAAATATGTTTTACATAACTATGATTGCATATGTATAACCTATATCAAATTCCTTGCCTTCTCAATGAGGTGGAAAGGAAGAGAGTGAATTTGGAACTCGAAAATTTTAAAAACAAATGTTAAAAATTGTTTTTTTATATGTAGATGGAGAAAAATATTAAATTACAAAACAAAAAGAAAAGAATTGCCATGTGCTAGAGATCTAAAGTATTTCTTCAACTTTATTAGTAGTAGTTTTTATCTTCATGGTATCTCTTTTGTCGTTCAGTTGTTTTCAATCACATCCAACTCTTTGTGACCCCATTTGGGGTTTTCTTGGCAAAGATACTGCAGGCAGCGGTGGGGAACCTGTGGTCTCGAGGCCACGTGGTCCTCAGGTGCAGCCTTTTGACTGAGTCCAAGTTTTACAGAACAAATACTTTTACTAGAGAAGGCTATATGTGGCCTCAAGGCCGCAGGTTCCCCAGCCCTGTATAGTAGTTTGCCATTTCCTTTTCCAGATCATTTTACAGATGAGGAAACTGAGGCAAATACATATATGATAATCCTAAATATTCTCACAATCTTTCCTCTAACCAACTAGCTCAACTCAGTCCAACTTTTTGACATCAAAATCTTTATTATTTGTTAAATTCAGTTGAACATAAATTCCTTTCATTTTCACATTTTTAGTAAATTACTGGTAACACTATGGGTTTTGCATAACATAATATTGAGGATTGTTAATTGGTGTAAAGCTTTGTAGTAGTAGTTAGAATGTGATTGGATAAAAGGGAATTATTCAGTCTTCTATCCCTTTAGTATAGCTACTATGATAACATGAGGAAGCACAGGGAATGCAGAATATTTTGAAAGAGATTAATGTGGATGTATGCCCAACAGGAAAGTTGATAAGGAAAATTTTATAGTAATACAATGAAGCCCTCAAATTAAGCAAAAATTCAGCTGCCAGATGTCAATTAGATTTGAAAAAGATAAGATCAAAGCCCAGTTTTTAGATACATCAAATTTCAAAATTCTTAATATTCTAATAAAATACAACATAAAACTAGAGTCAGATGTTTTGCTAGATAATGATGCACCTATCAAAGATGTAGAGGAAATTCTGAATCAAGTGGGCTAGATCAGGGTTGGACAAATATGCTTTTAAATACTTCACAGAATTTCGGAAAAGTAAAATATATTAGCCCTTAAAAATCACCTAGGTTCAACTGCCTCATCTTATAGCCAAGGAAACTGAAGTCACTTGCCATAATCATCCAACCCTGAATTCTCATAATTCAATGATCCCAATTCAAAGTGTACCACACCACACTGGGTTTTCCCAAGCTCTAAGGTCCCTTACGGCTCAAAGATTCCACAATTGCTCAATGAATGAATGCAAAATGGCAGCCAGAATAAGTCATCTTTTCCCCATTCAAAACAAGCACTAAGATATAAATATAACAAAGCAGAAATTATTAGAGATTTTTAGGTGCTTCGTTTCATAAAACTTTGTTTTTACAAATTTGTACTCTGGCTACAGCAATTTATTTCAAATCAGTTTAACTATTTAAAGTAGAATGAGGTACTTTTAAAACACATATTTAATTTCATCTAGAAACTCTGCACTATGTTTAGGTAACCCAACATTGAGAAACAACATGCATCTGACAAAATTCCAAGTTACTGTCAATGTGATTTTCCTGTGGAAAAGGTATAGTCTATGATTTCAGTACTATGAATTGGGCTCACCATCCAGTTTTTTTAGGTTGATTATGCATTACATTGATCTTCACTTTCCAAAAAAAACACTTACACTGTGACTTAGCCAAAACATAGCTGGACTCTGAAGTGAAAAAACCTGATTTCAAATCCTGCCTCGAACACATACTAGCTATGTGACCATAGACAAATCAACATTCTCTGCCTCGTTTTCTTCATCTGTAAAATGGGGAGAATAACAACATTTATCTCAAAGGATCGTGAGAAGTAAATGAGATGAAATGCAAAAACTTTAAAGTATTACATAAGAATCAGTTTTCTCATGAACAACGAGGATACCATTATTTTGCACTAGGTACTCCAAAGGGTTGTGATGAGAAAAGTATCTTTCAAACCTTAGAATGTAATGCCATATATATGCTGTTTAGAAGCAGCTGGGTGAAACAGTAGTTTGAGTACCATACTTGAAATCACAGACCTGAGTAAAATCCTGTCTCAGACCCTTACTAGCTGTGTGAGCTTCAAGCACTTAACCTCTCAGCCTGTTTCCTCATTTATAATTTGGGTAAATAATAGTACCTACCTCAGAGAGTTACTTATAAGAATCAAATGAGATTACACATGTACTTTGCAAACTTTAAAGGACCCATAAAAATGTTAGCTATTTTCATTTATTTTCAAATTTTCATATATTTAAGTTACTCTTTTTGTTATTATAGCTGAAAAAACTGAATGGAGATTTCAGAACACAAGAATCATGAAAAAATTTTCCCAGTAACAACACTGGGTCACCTTGTTCTGAAATAACTTGGATCCTCTACATATCCAAGCAATCCTGATATCATTTGAAGTTACCAGCTGATATAACTGTTTACCTTTGGGAGAAAATGACTCTTACTAAAATGTTCTAAATGACCTAAGGAAAAATAAAAGTGAAAAATAAGAACTATGCACAAATGAAGATAATCTATGTATATTCTGCAAACTGGAAAGAGAGCAAATACTTTTATTCAGTATAGAAACACATTGCAAATTCATGGTAGAAACAGTAAATAGCCAGCTTTGCAAAAAGTCAACCATCCACATACATAAAGTAAGTAACAAGTAGAAATTGATCCAACTTAATGACTGATGTATGACAGGAAGATTTAAAAGAAAAAAACATGTATAAATCTGAAAAAAAAACTCAGAAAATATTAAGCTGCTCTAAGTGTTACAGGTACTAGAAATATTTCAAATATAACAGATGTGCTTCTTAAAGGTATATGTGAGCTGGATTTTCAGAAAGGATTTTAAAGCCTTTTAAAAGGTCCTAAAGGACAAATCAATGAATCATAATGCAATTAAAATCACTGTCTATTTTATGTTTAAATTTTATAGAGCATGTTCTTTAAGAGATATACCAACAGAGGAAAATAAAATATTTTTATGATGGTGATCTATATCAACAATGTTCCTAGCAGCTGCTGTGGTGAAAGACCAACAAAAGCACACAGGAAGGCTGCTAGCACAGGTTCTTTGATCTGCTTTTTAAAGGAAAGCAACTTTAAGGGGTTAACAATCTCATTTTAATTAAACATACATATATCGTTCACTTAGTTTAGGGGGAAAAGTCAGCACCCTGAACTTCAGAGCAAATATAGACATAAACTACAAACAGATCAACAGACAGGCTTTGTCTGATCAAGACATCACATAATAGTTACCAAAAAGAGAAGCACCAACATCTGGGTTTTCAAAGACAGGTAGCTCTTAACAATGGCTACCCAGAGTCTGATCTGGCCAAATCACACAACACTCTTCCAGTGAGTGAGAGCCCCAAAACAAAACGCCAATCTCAGATCTTATATACCCTTCTCAGGGTCAGAGGGCATCACAACCATGGGAGTCAAACCTATATGAATTAGGGTTTCTTATTTCTTAAGCAGGTCTAAGACTCTTGAATCAATCAAAGAAACAAAAGACAACAAAAAGTCAACTTTGCTTGCCATTATATTTGAAAGGCAAGACTCATCAAAGTTACTCGATTACCTTAGCATTCTAAAAGATAAAACAAAAATGGTCCCACCCTAATTACCATAACATGATTTTATTTTAATTTGATATCAAGCAATAATTTGTGATAACTTGCCAATAAATTAGTATTTGTTAAGTGGGACTAGAACTATAAAAATAGCAACTCAAATTATTTAAATATTAATTTTTTTCAATTAACATACTTCTCTGCCTCCCCTCTCACCTTGCCCCCCCCAAAAAGGAAAAAAAAACCCCTTGTAACAAATATCCATAGTCAAGCAAAGCAAATTTCCTAATTAGTCTTGTCCAATCACTTGTACCCTTAGTCTATCACCTTTGTGTCAAGGGGTGGCTAGCAGTCTTCATCACAGTCCTCTGGAATCATGGCTTGTCATTGGTAACTCACATTTATAAAGGATTTTTGCTCATAGCAATCCCTGAAAGGTAGGACAAGTGCTCAATTTTACAAGAGAGAAAAATGATGCTCAAAGAGATCTAGTGACTTGTCCATGGTCATAAAATTAAGACGTAATAGAACTAGTTAAACCTAAGTCTCATGACTCCACACTCATGGCTCTTAGAAGAACTTAGAAAAAAATGTGGACTTTTTTTTAAGGAGCAGATAAAAAGGAGCCAGTGGAGAGGAAAAGGTTGAAAATATTAAGTTTATCAATTTGCAATGAAAGTAATCTTAAGAATTTATCAATAACTTAGTGTTTAAGAAAAGCAGCATCAAAATTAAGGCCAAAAAACAATTTACATAGCACTTTAGTCATGGTACCCTCATTTTATCCTCTATCCAAAAAAGGATCATCAGGAAGAGTCTTTAGAGAAATTAGGTGCAACTGTCCCCTCAGTCCCTTTGTAAATGTTTACTAATATTTATAAATACAGATATTCTTCCAACTCCAAATCTAATACTCTTTGTGATATATTATGCTGCCTCCCAAAGGCCCTGGAAATTATCTGCATAAAAATGACTAAAGAGCCAAGAGGAACAAAACACATGAAATTGCCAAGGGGGAAAAAATATAGAGAAGAGGAAAAAATATGATATGCAGCCTTGGAAAACATCTACCTTAATGGAGTGAAAGGAAAATAAGGAGCCAGTAAAGAAGAGAGCAAAGGTTCAAGGTAAGAGCATCACAAAAGTACAGGGTCATGGAAACCAAGGTCTCACCTTCAGCAAGAAACTTTTCCTGGTCCTCCTTAATTTTAGTGCCTTTTTTTTCTGAGATTACTTCCAAGTTATCCCATATATATCTTGGTTGTACATAGTTGTCCACTTAGTGATCCTGAGAACAGGGGCTGGTTTTTTTGGTTTTATTTTTTGCCTTTCTTTGTATTCCCTGAGATAAGTACAGCAACACAGTAGGTGCTTAATAGGGGGAGCAAGGTGGCAGAAGGGACAGAGTGTGGGGTCTGGAGTCAGGAACACATGAGTTCAAATTCAGCCTTAGACACTTGCTAGATGTGTGACCCCGGCAGCTCACTTGACCTTGTTTGCCTCAGTTTTCTCATCTCTAAGATGAGCTGAAGAAGGAAATGGCAAACTCCAGCATCTTTGCCAAGAAAACCCCAAATGGGAATCACAAAGAGTCAGACACAACTATAAAAACGACTGAACAAAGTGTAGGGGTTTTTTTTGTTTTGTTTTTTGTGGCTTTTTTTTTTTTTGGCAAAGATTATGGAGTGGTTTGCCATTTCCTTCTCCAGTGAATTAAAGCAGAGATTAAGTAACTTGCCTAGGGGTCACACAGCTAGTGTCTGAAGCTAGATTTTAATGCAGATCTTCCTGACTCTAGGCCTAGCACTATCCACTGATTCACCTAGCTGTCTCCAATTTGGAAAATATATATTATCATATATTTGGCTATTGCATATTACATTTATGACTTCTTATGCTATTTTGTTTTCTCTTAGGGGAATATAAAAAGGCAACCTAATCTTCAAAATAACACATCCTTTAGGGACAATATGTTGTGCAGATGGCAGCACTAGACTAGACTACCTCCTTGGGTTTATTGACTGTATCTACTGAGGTTCTGTAGCATTCCTCCTGCTGCCCCTGCACCAGCTGCCTTAAGGAAGGCTTATTGGTCATTCTAGAGTAAGGCTTTCCATGAAATATCCTCTTGGTTAGTCAACATTTTTAGCTCTTTCATTAAAAAAAAAAAGTGTCACTGTATCAACCATATTGATGCACAAAATGACTACTCAGGCAGCTGACTAGTCTCCCCTTAGTTATCTCTAAGTTATTTTGCCTTTATTTGCCTTCATCCCTTTTCCACCTTGGATTACAGGCAAGCTGTCACCCCCTTTTCCAACAGGATCAGTCATTTCCAATAAGTCTCTTTGAGCCTGGGGAGAAAAACTTACAAAGTTTTCCATTTCTTTAATGTCCTTTCTCTGAGAAACCTTCAGAAAGCACTAAAAAGAATGGAGAAAAGGTGCAAGCTGTTTCTATCTGCTGATATTCATGGGTCTCAACATAGGTCCCTGACCTCCATAAGTAAAGAATTGTGTTCAGTCAAGTGCTCCACTTAGCAAGTATTTAGAAACTAGCTGGAAAACAACCCATTAAGGACAAACTGGATGGGCCTGAAGATGGCAAAATATGGGTATCAATGGAGGCCACTGGTGTTATTTAGCCTATTTAACATAAGTCCTATTTGAATAGGATATGAAACACAAGCATTCATTCTGTTCATTTAGCAAACATTTATTAAGTGCCTGTTACATGCAAAGGTATAGGCAGATCCAACTGAGACCTTGTGTCGAGTAACTTAACAACCAAGAAAGGCAGCAAAGTACAGTGGAAACAACATTTGACATCTAGGAGATCCAGCCTCAGACTTTTTTATTTTTATTTTTTATTATTATTATTATTACTATATTTTATTAGCTGTGTAACCAGTATTCTTTGTTGTGTAAATCCCTTTAAACAAAATGTTGTGAACCCCCAGAATATTGTAATATACTATACATTGTAGCTACATTATAGCTACAAATTAAAATTTATATCACATAATCATAATTATAATGTAAAATGTTACTCTACTTATAATTATTAAAAATCAAAATATAAAATTTAAAACTCCAATTATAAAACAATTACAAATATTTTATGTGGAATAGTCTGTAAGAATTAAAAGCAATCCAGCAAGACCTCATATATTTATCTGTAATAATTCATATTAATTTCTATATTTTATTGAATACGTATAACATTTTAAGGAAACTACAACTTGGAAGTTGTCTAAAATAACGATCATGTATAAATTTAATTTCAATATTTTGGACTTTTTAATTTGAACACATGGTTTAATTCTTTTGATTTAAAAGATGAATAAAGTAAAAATGTTTACTCTTACAAGTACGTGGTAGAAAACAGGAAGCGGCTTTTAAAAGCTTTGTTGAAAGATGGAAATTCCTTTTTTTTTATTTTTAGCTACCTAACCCATCAGTGAAAATGAATGGGTTATGATATAAAATACTTTTCTACTGGCTATTGATAAGTATTTTAAATGACAAATGCATTTAAAGTGTTATTGCACATACTGCTTTGTTTTTAAACAATTTTGCATGCAAACTAGCCTTTGTAAGGACTGAATCTCTACAGATATTCTTCTCTTCTACCACAGGCACACCATTCTACTTTCACAGAAAGTCTACTGAATGACAGACTAGTGCTGCCACCAGTTCATTTAAAAATTAGCAGATAGAAGAACAGTATTATAAGCAAAGGGGTAAGTTCACATCAGAAAACAGCTTTAATAGCAGAGGAAATAAAAGGTTTATTTTCGCAGAACGTCTGTGATGGTTTCAGGATAACTTATAATGTGCATGCCCACTGATCATGGTTTTCAAACAACCCAACATTTGTGCTGTAAGAATACAAACATTTTTAACATCTTGATCACATGATTGCACATCTAATAAGGTATCACTGCAAGGTAACAGAGGGGAAGAAAGGAGCTACTCTGGTATGACATACAGAACACAAACAAGGGTATGTACATGTATCTGACAACTGGAAATTAGTTTGCCCTCACATGTAGAATTCTTGTGCCAGTTTGGAAACAAACTGATGACACACTGAAGAACTGCATGAACGTGCTATGGTTTATTAGAAGTGATCAGAGTCTGATGTGATCACTGCGTGAAAATCAAAAACACTGCATACATGGCCAATGACATTTTGAATCATTGTCACCACAGAAAAATATGTTTACAATGTAACCAGTCAATTATTTACTGCTTAACTTCCACTAAATAATTTTACTGTGAACCCCTTGAACCACTTATCTACTTTAGAGTTGTAAGGAAAGTGCTTTATAAATCTTAAAACACGATAGAAATATGAATTATTATCACCACAGTCTAATAAAAAGATTAAGACTTAGATTTAATTACTCTAGATTATTTACAATATGCAAAAACTAGTAATCAACAAAAAATGTAACCTATTAATAACTTTATTATGCTTTATTTCCTGGAACCAAAATTGGAACCTAATTTCAAATTTATCTCAGAATCTAGCAGACTTCGACTGCTAGACATGTGGAGATAATTAAATAAGTAAGTTTTACTATGACTACAATTCCCAGAGGCAGAACCTGAACCCAGGACCAGAATAAGTAATTCCATTTTAGTAATACTGTATAAACCTTCATTCAAATTTGACCTATATACATTCCAAGGTTGAATATTTGTTGAATGGAGTTTTCATCTTTGATCTCAGCAACATTGTACATATTAGTTTTACTTTCTAATTAATTGTAAAAGCCAATGTTACTCCTTATTTTTTTAATGTAACTACTTTAGGCTTGTGAAATAGACCACATTTTATACTATTTAAAGAATCCTTTTAAAAACATGAAATTGTTGATGACAAATTTCTAAATGATTACATTCCACATTCCTTTAACTGAAAACAAAGTTTTAATATTTAGCACAATGAATTTTGACTCCGAACCCATTTCTCTCTATTAACAAGCCAGAACTTAAAAAAAAAAAAGAACAAAAATCTTAAAAAGTAACAAGGGTTAGTTAGCATTCATATCTGCCATTTAGAAGTGTTCTTCTGAATTAATGCTGAGATTAAATAAAACATTTTTGAAAGATAAAGGAGAAACATGGGGAAAGAAGGTAAAGACTGCCTTATCGAAAGGGATAACTCATGGTAAAATACTTAGGGAATTTAATTTGCTGAATCAACAGAGCCTTTATGTTACAGAGCTTGAATCAAGGCTGAAGTGTGAGAGATGCTTTATTCACAGAACATTCCATTAGCTATGCATATATAGCAAAATCAAACAAAGCTCCTTATTTGTTATTACTGGAAGATTCTCTCACTATTGTAAAAGATGGAAAACTACAATATTAACAATAGGCCCGGGATGGTACAAACCTCTTGAGGGAAAATGGGGAAAAAAATAAGGCATCCAATGAAACAAATTAGGTTTTAAGTATAATCCTTAAGGACACAGCAACAAATTTTGTTCACAGGGCTCTAGAAAGTATAAAAACAGAACAGCCAGTTATTCTGAAATATAACACTTTTCTATGTCACTCTTAAGGAGAAGCCTTTAACATTTCATTATATTATTTATGCATATAAGAGAAAGACAAGATACTCTCAAACAGATCACAGTTTTAAAAGTTAGCAACTTTATCAAGTATGACTTTGGAAACATAGAGAAATGTTAGCAAACAAATAAATTACCTTATAAATTTTACAAGAGAAAATAACTCAAGAAACATACCAATGGTATCAACCTCAAATAGGAACAGAGGCCACTAAATCATATATAAGATCCCTATGGGCCACATATTGACTTAGATTTTAAGTGTATTATTATCTATGCTTTACTGTATTTGTCAAATATTTCCCAAATTCATTTTAATCTTGTTTGGGCCACATTTGGGAATGCTGTGACCTGCATTCAGACCACATGTTTGAGTTCTCTGGCCTAGATACACATTGGACTTCCACTAGAAAAACATGCTTGCTATGAAAATTTTTTTCAAAGAAACAAAAAAGGCACAGAACAGAATGTTTCTGGTATACTTATGCATATATTTTTATTCTGAAGTACTGTGATGTTAGACACTGACAGGCTCTAACCCAGTCACTGATCCATGGTATAGGCAACACAATTTTGAGAGCTCTGAGGAATGGATACTCAAAGTATCTGAAAGAGATCAGGATGCCAAAGGTTTAGGAAAAAGCTTGGACTCTACTGTTGATTAAAAAAAAAAAGTATTAACAGCTATTGATCTATATGGCTACTTTCTCATCTTCAGCAAGTCACTCTCGAGCCAAAGTCAAAACAGTAAGATTCAGGGAAAAGCTTAAGCACAGAAATAACTTGACCCTCTGAACAAATTCAGTCAAGAGACATTTGTTAAGCATCTACTATGTTCTAGCCACTGGACTAAGCATATAAAGAATGGCAAAAGCCTGTCTCTGCTCTCAAGGAGCTCACAGTCTAATGGGGAGACAATATGCAAAAAGTTATTTACACTCAAGCTAAATACAGGACAAACTGGAAATAATCAACAGAGGAAAGGCACTAGAATTAAGGAGGACCAGGTGGGATTTGAGCTGGGACTAGAAGAAAAACAGGGAAGCCAAAAGGCAGATATCGAGAAAGGAGAGTGTTCCAAGAATGGGGGACAACTGGCAGAAATGTTCGGATTTGAGATGGAGTGTCTTTTTCAAAGCACAACAAGGAAGCCAGTGTCATGGGATCCTAGGATACTGGGGGTGAGGGGCTAGCAAAGTGTAAGAAAACTGAAAAGATTTGTAAGGGGAAGAAGAGCTAAGAAGGGCTTTGAATGCCAAACAGAACTCTTATATTGTATTTGACACTGGAGATGATAGAGGGCCACTGGAGTTTACTGAGGAGGAGAGAGGGGTAACATGGTGTTATTGGTAATTTGTATTTGAAGACCTTTCCCACTCATTAATAGGCCCATGTGACCTCCTTATGTCACAGGAAGCCTAAGTCACATGTGGTAAGCAGAGCTTGGATGGGTGGGACTTACTGGTTTGGGGATCTGGTTATCTGGTATCTGAATAAATGGTTTACTTCTTCTACCTTCTATACACAGAGTCTCTTATTGTCTTGCTAATATACATGGTCAGACCTTCAATTTAGGAAGATTATTTTGATAGTTGAGTGGAGGATGGACTACAGTAGAGAATTAAAGTAGGGAGAGCTCCCAGCAGGCTACTGCAATAGTACAGATATGAGGTAATGAGGGCTGGTACCAAGGTGGAGGCAGCAGCACAGAAGAGAAGGGAACATATAAGAAGGGATGGTACAAAGGTAAAATTAAAAGGCCTGGCAATGACTGGATATGGGGAATGAGAGTGAGGAGTTGTACATGATACATAGGTTGTGAGCTTGGGTGACTAGGAGGAAGGTGGTACCCTAGACAATGATAGGTGATGTTAGGAAAAGAGGAAGGTTGGGGAAGAAAAGATGATTACTTGATAATGTTGAGAAATGTCTACAGGGCATATAGCTCACGATACCAGAATGGCAGTTGGGGACAAATGCAAAGACTCTCCAAAAAAGGTTAGGACTAGTTAAGTACATTTGAGAAGCATCCACATAGAAGTGATAATTGAATCGATAGCAGCTGATATGATCACCAAGTGAAATAGTATAGAAAAGGATCTAGGACAGAGCCCTGTGGGACACCCATGGTTAGCAGGCATAACTTGGGTGTGTGAAGATCCAGCAAAAGAGATTGAGAAGTCAGATAGGAAGGAAGATAGTAGGGTCCTGAAAACCCAGAGAAAAGAGAAAATCAAGGGGTAGGGGTGTATGTGTGTGTGTGAGATCCACAATGTCAAAGGCTGCAGAGAGGTCAAGAAGGACGAGGACTGAGAAAAGGCCACTGGGGTTGTCAATGAAGAAGTCATTAGTAACTTTTGAGAGAGTCGTTTTGGTTGTCATGTGGTAAATAAGCAGACTGTAGATAGCTAAGAAGAGGGTGAGAAGAAAAAGGAGGCACCTATTATCAATGACATTTTCAAGAAGCTTAGCCACAAAAGGCAGAAGAAAGATGGGACAATAGGTAGAGGCTGGGGGGACATGGAGACACTGGCATGTCTGTGGGAAGAAAGAAAGCAGCCAAAAGACAGAGATGCTGAAAATAAGTGAGAGGATGGGAATGACAGAGCAGTAGATCTGCTGGAGAATATGGCATACAATGAGATCATCTGTGCATAAAGTAGCTTTGGCCTTGGCAAAGAAAAGACCACTTCTTCATATGAGACAGGGATGAAGTGGCAGAGAAAGTGGCAGAAGGCAGTGGGTGATATTAGATGAAAAGAAGGGAAGAAGATGGAATTCAAGCAAAATGGTGTCAATTTTTTTCAATAAAATATGAGGCACCTAAGAGGGAAGAAGGAAGGGGAGCCATGGGAGATTCTGAGGATGAAAAGGTTTGGAAGAGCCATTATGGTAAGGGGATAGTATGTTAATTTAGGAGGTGTAAAAGGATTACCTAGCAGCAGTGAGGGCCCAGTTGCCTGTTATGTAATTTAAATTTGTAGTGGATCCAGGCAGGAGAGCTGTGTGATTTTTTTCATCTTCATTCATGGGCATGTTTGCAAGAGAGAAGGTATGGATGGTGGGAGTATTCCAGGGCTGAGGCTTTGAAGATCAAGTCTGCCAACATAATAAGACAGGGAGAAGACAGGGAAGGCAGCCTTGGATAGGATGAGATGGTATACCCACTATATGGAGACATGACATAGATGAAGATACAGGAAAGGCTATTGAGAAAGAGCAGTTAGATCAGCAGGAGGAAAACCAAGAAAAAACTGTCACAAAAATCTATAAAGAGAGAATATCCAAGAAAAGCAGTTGTTTAGCAGTGTCAATGCTGCAGAGGTCAAAAAACACAACGATTGGGAAAAGGCCATTGGATTTGGCAATTAAGAAATCATTTGCAAGTCTGGAGAGACCATTTTCAAATGAATGATGAGACAGAAAGCCAGATTGCAGAGGGCTTAGAATTGAGTCAGAGGAGAGGAAATGGGGGCTTTTTCAATTTTAGGTAAGGAGAAGGGAAGTATAGCTAGTAGAGATAGCAAGATCAAGTGAAAGTTTCCTAAAGATGCAGGAAACAAAGGTGTGTTTGTAAGAAGTAGGAAAAAAACCCAACAGACAGGAAGACATTGATGATTAAAGAGAGTGGGGATCATAATGGGGGCCATCTGCTGGAGAAGTTTAGTAGAAGCAATGGGAGCAAGGGTGTGATGTAAAAGGCCTCTCCTTGGCCAAGAGGACCACACCTTCAACAGAGACTACAGTGAAAGAGATAATGGTAAGTGAAAAAGATATTGCAATATCTTTTTATTTGCAATGAGGATAAAAGAAAAGAGGTGGCTCTAATGAAATGGCCTCAATTTGGTCTCTCTCTTCTTTGTCTTCCACACAGCTGCCATATTAATTTTTCTGAAGCAGCCAAACTACATCAAGAAGCTTCTTGCTCAAGAAACTTCAGGGTCTTTTCATTGTCTCTAGGATAAAATACAAATGCCTTTCTTTGGCATTTAAAGCCCTTTATAATCTGACTCAAGTCAATTTTTCCAAGCTTATTACATATTACTTCCCTTTATATTCTCAATATTCCAATTAAATTGGTCTACTTGCTCCTCCTTACATAAAACTCCATTTCCTACCTCTGTGCCTTTGTAAATAGGAGATCCATCACTAGAATGCTAGCCTTCCTCATATATTTCTTGGAACATTTACACCCCTGCAAGGTTCAGCTCAAGTGCCACCTCTTTCAAGAGAGCCTTCCTGATTCCCCTAGTTGTTATCCCTCAAAATAATTGTCTATGTATTTTGTGCGTGTGTGTGTGTGTGTGTGTGTGTGTGTGTGTGTGTAGGCACAGTGCCTACACATAGTAAACATTTAATAAACGTTTACTGATTGAATAAGGCTTGTATGTCCCAGAAGACTAGATAAAAAATAGATGCTTAATAAATTCTTTTAAAGTCAATTTACCCCCTACTCAGTCCCATTCTTTATAGCTTTGTTTTTTAGGTCCTACATTCATCATGCCTTACTTTTTTCTTTCCTGCCTTGGGCGTGGTTGACATTTTTCTACTATATCACCGAGTGGGTACCACATCTCTTTCTCCCAATGCTACCATTTCTAGAAAATGGTCAAACAATTTCCCAACTTCATTCACCTTCCCTGACCAAATCACCCCTCCCCAGCCATTACTCCTCTATATGTGTTTTCTTCCCCCTTTACAATGCAAGCTCCCTAAGGACATGGGCTATCTTTTTGTATTTGTATCCCTAGTACTTAGCACAGTGCCTGACACATATAGTTATAGCTTAACAGATGGGTTTTTTCCATTCCTTTGTTCATTAATCCTCAAAGGTATTATTGTCAGAAGGGTTATTTAAATATTTCTTTATGTCATTAATTATAGTTGGTAAAAACAAATTTCAAAACACTATGTGTATGAAGAAATTAATTTTTTCTCCAGACTTTTAGAAAATATATACGGTAATATGTCTTTTTATCTGGAAAACAGCCAATAACCTGAAAATAAGCATATAAAAAAAGCCTCTCAGCAGCAAAAATAAAGGTCTCATATGCAGTAAAGCATTTTACTCATAAGAGTCCCACAATACATCACTAAGAATTTATTTTATATACAATTCAAAATTTTTTTTTTGTTTTCTTGTTTCCTGGGGACAGAGATCAGATCTGTGATTGCACTGGTATAGGGACTCCCACCTAGATGATGAAATTTCCTCTGTCAGTGCAGGCTGGCATTTTCTCAGCCATTAATAGGCTTAGAGTTTTGCTTAAGGCACTGGAAAGTGAAGTGACTTTCCCAGGATCACACAGTGATTATGTGTCAGTGCCAAGACTTGAAGCTAGCTCTTTTTGGTTTGAAGGTTTCCTGGTTTCCAAGCCTCCAACAAGTCGGAGGGGAAGAAAGCAGCTGCAAACACAGTGACATCAGCAAGAAGTCAAAACTGGGAAAGAGAGAAAAATGATGGAAAATAGACATGAGAACCTGAAAAGTGGAGTAATCTATGTTTATTTTGTTTATTTCATGTAGACCAAACAGTTCTATAATATGTCTCTAGAGAGTTTCATGGTTTCATTGTATGCTAACAGTCATCAAGAAAAGGTTAAGTTATGTAAATCTTAATACTCTGAGGAGCTGTGATTTCTGTGGTGTGGGTACTTTCCCCACCAACCTGGATTCTCCAACTTTGTACATGGTCTTTGAAAATTGCTATGGCTGCACAGCTAACCTGGTGATGAACTCTTCTGAACTTGCCAGGCTGCTACTTGGAAAACGTGCGTAACCTGTAGCCTTTCCAGTCTGGTAGGACCTAACAGAGCCTGTGCTCTGTTGGTTTAGTCTGGAGAATTTAAAGTCATCTCCATATTACAATAAAGCATCAAAGTGTAACTTTAGTAGATGTATATGTTCAATCACTTTTTTTTAAAGACAATGAAATAGGCAACATATTCTGGAATAATTTCCATCAAAGAAGGGAAAAGTAAAGTTTGGGATGACCCTTAACTGTCCAGAAAACTGCTAGCTAGATCAACTTACTCCCAAAGAATGAATGACTTTTTTAATCTCAACATTTTAATACCTTTTCAAATTCTGTAACAAGTTTGAGTGAGCTGAATATAATAAAGGCTTAATAAATGCTACTCAATCATTCTAAACCCAGCAATTTAGACGTGGTGCTTAATGCAACCCAAAGAGAGATGAATTTAATCCTTGATGAACTATTGTTTCATAGAGATAGTGATAAAAAATATGCTAATAATTTAAGAATACCACTGTTTAACTGGAATAGACTGTAGAGTTGTTTTAGTGAACACAGTAGGTAGCCTTTGTAGTTTCTATGTTTAAGATGTTTTTGAGATTTGTGTACTTGAATTGAGGAAAAACTTTATAGTAAATACCATCTCTGCATCTGTTCTATAGCTGTTACAATAATAATTTATGAGTGGAGCAAAGAAAATGATGCTGCTAGCATAAACTGAATTTGATTCATTCATATCATCATCTGACTGGATATGTTATGTTATCAATTTAAGTTCTCCTTCCAGTGATGTAGATCACAACTCACATACCTTTTCATCTTAAGCAATTTATCTGTGTTCCCCTGTAAATCCTTCATAGATGGTCACGCTGGAGGCCTTCCACTAGATCTCTTGAAACACTGAGGATACCAACGTGGCACAAAGGCTCTTCTTTGTTATTTTACCACATGACTGGCTTCCCTCATCTTATTATCTGTCTCTCTGATGACATCTTTTACACTGCTCCAGTTAAGCAATTCCTAGTTGGGAATGTGTTGCAGCCTCCTCATGGTCACTATGCACCTCTCTAATTCTTTGAAGAAAATAGTATAGTGTGGTTCATAGCTAGCTACACAACATCACCAGGAGAATATTTTTGTTTTAAAAAAAAAATTCTTTTTCTTATGGAGAAGCTTGAAGATCATTAAAAGTACCACGCCAATCATCAGCCTGTCCTACTTCTTCACCTCCTTATTTCTATCTGTTCTCTTTCATAAGCTGGTGTTGCAAGACTCTGGTTTCCCAAGTACTAAACAACCAATCTCATAAAGAGACACTGTAGATTTATAGGTAAATAAGCCCAAATCCTAAAAGTTAAAGGAAACCTTAACATAAATACTATCTTTAATTACTAAATCATTAGAGAATCCACCTTGTAGAATCCCTCTCTTCCTTCAAGATAGGGCTCAAGCACCATCTTACTCTATATGAAGCCTTTTCTAATCTCCTCACTTGCTAGTGTCCTTCCTCTGAAGTACCTTTTAGCTAATTGTTTTGTATTACATACATGTCCTTATGTTTCTTCCATTAGAAGGTAAGTTCTTTACAAGCAGGAATTTTTTCATTTACTCTACTTGTATTCCTAGGACCTAGCACACTTCCCGGCACATAGTAGGCGCTTAATAAATGCTTATATTGATTGGTTGGTTGATGATAATAGCTAGCGTTTATATACAGCTTTATAAGGTCTGCAGAGCACCTTACAAGTATCTCATATTATCTGTAAAATAATCCTGGGAGTATGCTATTATTTTATAGATGAAGAAACTTGAGAGAATTGCCCAGAGTCGCATAGCTGTTAAGTATCTAGGGCCACCTTTGAATTCAGGTCTTCCTGACTCCAAATCTGGCACTCTATAGGTGATTAAAGTGTTAAGAGCCTGGAATGTGATATCAGAGGACCTGGGTTTGAATCTTAGTCTCTGTACTCTGGGCTTCCCTCGGTTCTCTGAACTTCTTTCTCTATTCAGCCTTTTTCTCTGATTGGTCAGTTCCTCCTAGCACTTCCATTTTAAGTAAAGTGCCCAAGCAAGCCCTGTTCACTCCTTCATTCCTCTAAGGCTCAGCTCCTGACTCTGCAGACTTCTTTCTCCACCATGACCCCATGCCAATATCTTTTTTTGCACTTTTCTTCAGCTTTCTTTTATATGTTGTCTTCCTCCATTAAAACGTAAGCTCCTTGAGGGAAGATACTATCTTTTTGCTTGTACTGTATTCTCTGTTCCTGACACACAGTAAATGCTTAATTAATGGTTATTATTTTGACTTTACTAGTCTGGACTTCTGTTTCCTCATTTGTAACATGAGGGATGTTCAATAATCTCCAATGCCTGCCTGTTACCTATAGGATCAAAAACAAACTTCCCTGACATTTAAAGTACTTCATGACCTGGCTTACATAGTGCTGGTCACATAGTTAGCTTAATAAATACCTTATCTATCCTTCCATCCTTATACATTACTCCCCTTCACATGTTCTATGATAGAGCCAAATTGGGTGGTTCTTCACACATGACATAATATCTCTTGTCTCCATGCCTTTGAACAGGTAAGTTGACTGTGCCTGGTATTCTCTCTTGTACCTAGAATCTCCAATTTCTTTCAAAGCTCAAACATTGCCACCTACATGGGGCCTTTCTTACCCCATCAAAATTACCTTATATTTACTGTATATATACTTAAAGGTATACATGTTATCTCCTCCTATAGAATGCATATTCCTTTAGGGTAGGGACAAAGACATATTTGCTTTTGGATCCAGAGTGCTTTATTCAGTGCCTGACCCGTGATAGGTACTTAACAAATGTTTATTCATCCAATGACTAGATGATCTCTAAGGTTCCTGCTACCGTAGCTCTAAATTTTATGACTATGTTTTTCCTTCCCTATCCTTCACACTGAAGCCTTGATTAAAAGGAACTGCTGAAAAGAAAAATGTTCTAGAGTAGATCTGGATTACAATTTACTTTGCTTCTGATGCCTGTGCACTTCTGGGTGAGTCACTGTTCTTTTGATTGATGGAGGTTGCTAAGGGTAGTAAGAGATCATGGTTCAGATGCTCATGTAACTCCTTTTCCACCCCACTCTCCCATCTCACGTCCCTTTTTTAGAGAAGAAAAATTAAAGAGAAGACAGGGAATCATGTAAGTATAATATTTCCATTTTTAGGCACACTATAGCTTCAGTTAATTAGACTATCACATTATACATATAAGAAAAGTAAGTCATAAAGGGAGATAGGTTAGGAAGGAGCAAAACATAGTTAGTCTTTCACCACATGAGTTTCGTGGAAGGGTTATACACAATGATACGCATATGGCCTATGTTGAATTGCTTGATTTCTTAGGCAGGGTGGGTAGGGAGGGAAGAGGAGAGAGAATTTGGAACTCAAAGTTTTAAAAACAGATGTTCAAAAACAAAAAAAAAAGTGTTTGCATGCAACTAGAAAATAAGATACACAGGCAATGGGGCATAGAAATTTATCTTGCCCTACCAGAAAGGAAGGGAAAAGGGGATGGGAGAGGAGTGGGGTGACAGAAGGGAAGGCTGACTGGGGAACAGGGCAACTAGAATATATGCCATCTTGGAGTGGGGGGGAGGGTAGAAATGGGGAGAAAATTTGTAATTCAAACTCTTGTGAAAATCAATGCTGAAAACTAAATATATTAAATAAATTAAATTAAAAAAAGAAAAGTAAGTCAACAGAATCATTTTGGAAAAAGTATTTTAGAAAGTAATGCAATAAATAATTAGAATTTGTATTTCGCTTTACTCACAACAGCCCTGTGAGAGAAATATGACCAATATAATAATTCCCTTTTTACAGTTAAGGAAACCAGAGGCAAAATTGCTTTCCTGTGGTCACACAGGTAACAGTTAAGGATTTGAATCCAGGTCTTTTCTGACTCCAAATCTATTGCTCCTTCAACTGCACCAAGCAGCATATATAGAGATTTTTTTCTCTCAATCTCACTTTTGCCTCCTTTCTATCTTGTTGTGAATAAAGCCTTCTCCTCCTTTTCATTCACTGTTCTTATAATCTCTCTCTAAAAACTTTTTTTGGGGCACCCTCTTCCCTACAACCTAACGCTTTTATTCTCTTTCAATGTTAGCTCCTTCTGCCAACATCTCCACACTCCAAAACTCGTTACAGTATCTTCAGCTCACCTTCACATAAAACTTACTGCTGAATATAAAGAAAGTTGCTGAACTAATGACAAACCTACAGACTTTTAAAAAAAAAATCTCATGAGGAGTCAGTCATGTACCTGAGTTTGCAAGCTTGGAAGACTGGGGAGGACTGCTGGTGCTTTCGATATTAAACAGAAGTGATATTAAATGATGATGCATTACTATTTGCTTTGGCTTTACATGCTAAGTAGACCAGGAGGCCTCCTATAAGCATTGCATCTCCCTATTACAATGAATGTGAGCTTCTTGAGTGCAGAGACTGTTCTTTTTCTGTTTGTATCCCCAGCACTTAACATAGTTCTTTGCACATAATAAGTATTTAATAATATTTTTATTTAAAAAAAAAATCTCATGATACTTAAAGCTCTAAGGAATACTCACCACTCACTCCCAACTCTCTCCCACCTTCCCGTGAAGGGAAACAATACCATCTTCAAGCCCAAAGTAGCAGTACTCCTAAATTCTCTGAAACTAAAAATAGCTCCGCTGCTGCCTCATCTGCCAGCAGATGGCCAGACTATTTTTAATTCAGGCTTTTAGGGAGCAGGAATGGATTAAGCTAAGTTCAATGGCCAAGGTTCATCCTCTAGCTCAAGGATGAACAGAGGAAAGTCGCAGTGGAGTAGGGTACCACCAGAGGGCAACATGCATGCATTTAAAGCAGTTTTGGGCTTCAATACAAGTTTATACTAAACGTGACAAGTAGATTTCTATGATCTTATATTTTAAATAAGTTTCTCGAAACCAAAGAATCAAACTAATAATATGACTTTCAATAACACTGTAGGAACTTAGTTTCTTTAGCATTTCTTCTTTTCTTTTTTTTCATAGGATTAAAGCTTTCTATACCTTGATACACCAAAGACAGGCTAGATTTTTTTTTTTACAGGTAAACTCATTTTCAAATGTAGATCTATGTGATTTTCCTAAAAGTTTTATACTTGAGGAAATGTGTAGCTTTATTAAGAATAGATTAGGTGTATTTTATTTTAGTAAGATGGTTATCAAAATCTTATTTATAGTTAGATATTCTGTAAATAACATGTGGAATGAATTTTGAATACCATTACTTTTCACCTAATCCTAACTTCGAGCTAAACAACAATTTAAGAAAGCTGTTTCTCTACAGATTCTAATTCTTCATACATGATTTAATTCACTAAAATATTTTCTAATACAGAAAGACCCAAACGACTAAATCAGGCAAACTTACAAAACCTCTAAAGATTTCACAAAATAAAGCCTCATACTAATATCAAAATAATTGTAATTTCATTTCCCCTACTTTCTAATTTCATGTCTATTTCTATTACACTACTAAAACCATTCATACACACACACATGCACATACACCCTAAAAAAAAGTGTGCCAATAAATGGCTAACTTCGATCAAGTGGAAAGAAAAAAAAAGTTCGTATCCTCAGATCCAAAATATTTTAAGCTTTTCAAATGCCATCTACTTAAGGATCAAAAAGAAGAAAAAAAAAACACTTGCGACAAGAAATTAGTGTTGGTTATTTTAACAATCTGCAAAGTTAATTTTACAACATCCTGGCAATTGACAGCAAAATGTTACCTTCCACTGGCTTTTTTAATCAATGAAAATAATTGGAGGCTTACTTTTTACAACAATCCTAGTTTTTTCAAAGGTCTGTCATCCAATGTGCATATTTTATAACAAGTTCCTTTTTTCTTCTCATCAATTTTACTTAAATCAATTTCTAACAGCACAAAGCCTAAGCACTGGGCATTCATCTGTGTTAAAACTACATGTCTGTGTTACAAACATCTCCAACCTTTAATAAGTACAATATAAGAAGAATTTCCCCCTCTACCTCCTGGCTTCAGTTGCTTGTTTTCACTCCGGGCAATTCCAGTCCTCGCATTCTTGATGTCGGTATTGTTTATCATTTTCGCCAGCTATAGGGCTTCATTACGCTGGCTTTCTCAAATCATAATTCGAGCTTGAGAGCAGTGGCCACTGAAGGCACATGTGTGTCGTTGTCTTTTTCATCTTTCCCGTTCAATCCCACCTCTTGTGGTTACTTATCTGATGCCTTCCTCTGGTTCTTTCTTTCCTTCCTCCCCAACACACACACACACACATAGACACAAACAGTTAAAGAAACAACAACCACCACCTTCAGTTTACTTCCAGGTCAGCACCGCCGGTGACAACGCTACTACATCTTCCCAGTAGTATTGCAGGCAGAGAAACGTCAGGACTGCATCAACCAGGGAACAACTTCTAACCGCCTTCAACCTCCCCAAAATAATAAACTTAAGTGCCAGGACAATAGACGGTCCTTTCCACACCCGAGCTTGACCTATCATTTCCACCTCCATTGCAAAGCTAATAAAACAGCGCTCATCTTCTGCTTCATCACAAAGGGCAGTATCCTGCCCTCACGGTCCTCGGCTCTGGCAGACCAAGATCAAAAACAGAACCGAACCGAACCGAACCCCCTCTCCTACAGGCAGCTCAGTCCATCCCTCCCAACCTCGGGAGCCGGGTCCACAATTCCTCGATTCACTTTGGCTCCCCCTCCCCCCATCCAGCCGAGTTGTCAACTCCAATGAGGAAGCAGAAAAAAGGGGAAAGGGACTCGACATGCGGTCAGGGCGGCGGTGGAGGGGTCCTACACACCGACACACACCCCTCTCCAGGTGTGTCCCCCTCCCCCAGCCTGGCCCCCCGCTCACCTAAGGCCACCTCGCAGGCTTTGCGCAGCTGAGAGTGATGCGCCTTCTTCACTTCCTTATCCGCCAAAATCTTCTCCAGGGCCCGGGTCAGGAACATGTTCTTCGTCTTCTTCCCTTCATACATGGACGCGGAAAAAGGAAGCGGCGGCGGCGGCAGCGGCTCCGGACCGGGGGCCGGAGGAGGAGGAAGAGAAGGGAGAAAGAGCAGCAGGAGGAGGAGGGTGGGGGCGGGGAAGGAGAGAAGGGCAGGGGCAGGAGCAGGAAGGGGCGGAGGGAGAAGGGGCAGAGCCGGGAGGTCGGGCCGGGGTGGGGTGCGATGTGGGGAGAGCAGGCTCCCGGTCGCCCCGCTCCGGCTCCCGGGGCCTCGGGCGCCGCAGCCGCCGCCGCCGCTGCTTCCTCGTGGGGAGGAAGAGGCTGACAACTGAGGCCGGCGCGGGGCGCTGGGGGGCCCGGGCCTGGGCCTGAGGGACGCCGGCCACTCAGAGGCCCGGCCTTGGTGGGGTCTCCCTGGCTACTGTGGGGATCCGCGCCCGCTGCTGCCGCTGCCGCGGACCCGCCTCCATCACCACCGACCCGTCCCGGCCGCCATGTTGGGAGGAAACGACGCGTCACGCAGCGGCTGAACGGAACGGCTGCACAGGAGGAAGCGGCGGCGGCGGCGCTGCCCAGCTCCAGAGCAGCCGCGGTGGCAGCGGTGGCGGTGGCGGCGGCGGCAGGAGCCGGGAGCTGGTGGGGGGGTGCGGGGGCAGGCTGAACCGCAGAGCTACGGTGGCTCAGCAGGGACTCCCCGCCCCTCCCAGCGCGCGTTCCGGGGCAGGGAAGAGGCGTACGGAGGGTGTCGTGAAGCGGCCGGCCCCGGGGCGGCGGGGTTCTGCGCCCTCCCAGCGTCTCAGTGATTCACTGGCACAGCCGCCCTTCCCTGGAAAAGGAACCGCGTGGCCCCATCGCGGCCGCTTTCCTCTGCCGCTTCTCCAGCTCCGCTGCAGTCTTAGCCTCTCAGCACGTGGAGGGGTCGCCCCACCCCCACGGCCGCCCACGCGGTGGTCCCGCCGGCTGCGCCTCCCTTCACCCCTCCCGAGGTCTGACCACCTCAGCCGGTGCGCGTCCTTGGGAAGGGCAAAATAAATCAAATTAACATGGATCCAGGGAGACTCTAGCCTTCCGCTCCTCTTGGCTCCTTAATCTGTGGGGACTGGAAATGCGCTCCCCGAGACTGTGGGGTCCCCTCCGACTCCAGTCTGAAGTTGGGCGGAAGCTTGGGGTCGCCGCCGGGGGATGAGCCCCCTTACAATTTTGTCATTTGCCTTTTAATAGAGGAGAAAGTCGTTCCACAGATTTTAAGGCAATGTCAGAATCTCGGTGTTTTGCAAGCGTACGAGTTCTCAACTGAAACAGCATCTGGTGGAAGGAAATCAGAATATCTTTCACTGTCTGGAGTTGGTGGAAACAATCATAAGTAAACAAGTCAAACTGCAAACTAAAATCAGAATCCAAACTATTGCAGCGTTACTTCCTGGAAAATGAATTCCTAAAAATACCATAAGGAAAATATATATAAGCAACTTACATGGTAGTTTACTGGCAGGATCCTTCCTTGAAGTCTCATGCTGCTGCTGGTCTATTACCCTAAGGCTCCCTATTGTTAGGAAGTCACTCAATTCCATTCATTTTTTATTCCACTCCAGTGCCTTGATTTGTCAATTGTGTGGATTAATTTCTGCCTTAAGTCTCATGCAATCATACAAACTCAAGATGAGAAGGGTATAGCCCACAAGGAATTAGATCTTTAAAGCCAGGGAAGACTGGTTATGGTGCAGTTGGGATATTGGGGAGGGGGTGGGGAGAGGGGAAGAGGAGAGAAGAGATGAAAAAACAGTGGAAGGTGACCTTGAATTAGAGACGAGTGATGCTCTAGAAAACATTTTCTAAATGTACTAAGAAAAATGTAGGCATAAAAAAATAACAAATGGAAAAAGGAAAAGTGAGGATGTTTATATGACAGAAAATACATAAGCAACAACTGAGAATGGCTAAATGATTATTTTTTTTATGACATAAAGTGAATAAATCTGAGTGAAACTGTTTAAATAATTTTGGGGAGTAATTTTGTGCATATATTTAATGAAAATGGCTCTCAAAGACGACATGAGGTGCTCATTCAACTAAAGTAAATGAGAAAGCCTTCCAAAATGAATATTTAGATTATCCTGTTATTAAGTCCCGCAAGTGAGTTTATAAATAAGTATCTGTCTCTCTAGGTTCCTTAGGGCTACCAAAACAACTGCCCGCAAGGTTGGATGTAACAATATTGATCTCTAATATGTCAAATTAAATTTATGGTTTATTTTGAGATACCATAATTAATGTATTCTCTTTCAGATTGTTCTTTTTTTATCCTACCCCATCTGTCTAAATAAGAAACATGATCCTGGTATCTGCTTATATCTGGATCTTTACTGTTTTCAAAATACACAAAATCTGCAGATATGAAATCACCACCTTCTGTTTTTTAAATTATGTTTTCCTTGCTTTTGTTATTTTGATTAGCCTTTTAGTTACTGATTCTATTTTGGCTTTCAACATTCTCAGCCTTCTATCATTAAATATATCTTCATTCTCCTTTCATTTTCAGCTGTGATCTACATATGCAGTCTCAGGTTTTCCTTTCTGATATGTTTCCCTTTTTTTGGTCCCTGATGCTCAAAGAATTATGCAGTGTTGCAAGGAGGAAGCTTTAGGCTTGATATAAGGGGGGGAAATGCAACAATTACAGCTAATCCATAGTGGAATGAGTTGCTGTTATAGATAGTAGGTTCCCCCTCACTGTAGATCTTCAAGCAAAGGTTTGAAGGCTGGATTAACTGCCAATCTCTATGTCCCACAGGCACTTTAAACTAAACATGTGAATTCTTTCCCCCAAAACTCACCCCTCAGTCCTAACTTCTCTATTTCTGTTGAGAGCACCATTAAGGTAACATTCTCTTCTGGTTACCTGAATTCAAAACCTTTAAGTCATTCTCGATCATACTCTTATCTCACCTTCCATAGCCAATCAAATATGGATCTTCTCCACAACATCCCTTACATTTTCCTTCCTTCCTTCTTTCCTTCCTTCCTTCCTTCCTTCCTTCCTTCCTTCCTTCCTTCCTTCTTTCCTTCCTTCCTTCCTTCCTTCCTTCCTTCCTTCCTTCCTTCCTCCCTCCCTCCCTCCCTCCCTTCCTTCCTGCTTTTCTTTTTTCCTCACTTTTTCTTTTTCTTTCTCCCCTTCTTCCTCTTCATTACTTCCTTCTTACCTACCTCCCTCTTTACCTTCCTTTTTTCCTTCCTTCTTTTATTTCTTCCTCAATTTTTCTTTCTTTTCTTTCCCTAATTAATAAGTGATCAAAGGAAATAAACAGGCAGTTTTCAGATGAAGAAATCATAGCTATCTATATTAACATTAAAAAATGCTCCAAATCACTGTTGATTACAGAAACACAAATTAAAACAATTCTAATGTACTACTTCACGCCTATCAGATTGGCTATTATGACAAAAAAGGAAAATGACAAATGTTGAAGGTAATGGAAAATTTGGACACTAATGCACTGTTGGTGGAGTTGTGAACTGATCCAACCATTCTAGAGAACAACTTGAAACTATGCCCAAAGGGCTATAAAAATGTGCATATACCCAGGAATACCACTACTACTTCTATATCTGAAAGAGATCATAAGAAAAGGAAAGGGACCTACATGTACAAAAATAATAGCTCTTTTTTGTAGTGGTAAAGAATTGGAAATTGAGAGGATGGCCATCAATTGAGGAATGCCTGAATAAGTTGTAGTATATGAATGTGATGGAATACTATTGTGCTATAAGAAATGATGAGCAAGATGCTCTCAGAAAAAAAACCTGAAAAAACCTACGTGAACTGATGCAAAGTGAAGTGAGCAGAACCAGGAGAACATTGCACATAGTAACAGCATCATTGTGTGATGATCACCTATGATTGCCTAAGCTCTTCTCAGCAAAACAATGATCCAAGACAATTCTGAAAGAAATTATATCCATATCCAGAGAATATGATGGAGTCTGAATGTAGATCAAAGCATACTATTTTTACTTTATTTTTTTGTGTGTGTTTTTTTCCCTTTTCTGTTTCTTTCACAATATGTTTTACATGATTGCACATATTTAACCTATATCAAATTGTTTACCATCTTGGGGTGGGGGAGAAAATTTAGAGCTTAAAACTTTAGAAAAAAAATGAAGGTTAAAAGTTGTCTTTACATGTAATTGGGAAAAAAATGAAATGCTATTTGAAATGTTTTCTTTTTCTCTCCCTCCCTCTCTTATTTCTTCCCTTCCTCCTTTCCTGTCTTTCTCCCTCCCTTCTATTTCAGGCAAATGTCTACTAGAAACAATTTTTTAAATTTAACATTCAAATTTAAGTATTTCTAGACTGTTGAGTGAAGCAGCTAGGCAGCATAGTGAATAAAATACTGAGCTAAGTTTATCATAGTGGATCATCACACAATGTTGCTGTTATTGTGTACAATGTTCTCTTGGTTTTGCTTACCTCACTTTGTATCAGTTAATGCAGTTCTTTCCAAGTTTTTCTGAGAGCATCCTGCTCATTATTTCTTATAGCACAATAGTATTCTATCACATTCATATACCACAACTTGTTCAGCTATTTTCCAATTGATGGCTTGAGTTCAAATCTAGCCTCTGACACCAGCTGCATGACCCTGGGCAAATCACTTAATCTTTTTTCTACCTCGGTTTTTTCAACTGTAAAATTACTATAATAATAGTACCTACCTTCCGGGATTGTTTTAAGGATCAAATGAGACAGTATTTTTAAAACACTTAGCAAGTTCCTGGCACATAATAAGAATCTGATAAATGCTTGCTCCTGCCCCCTAATGAGATAAATATTCAAATTGATATAGTCTTCATTCCCTCCTTTCTTTACACTGATATGCCACCTTCTTCACCACCTCGCACCTGGACTATTGTAACAGCCTCCTAATAGGTATTTGATATGCCTAAAACACAGGTCTGACCATGTTACTCCCCTATCGGGAATCTCTAATGGCTCCTTAATGTATCTAGGATGAAATATAAACACCACTAACGTGGTATTTAAAGCCCTTCACAGTCACACCATAATCTAGCCTATCTTTCCAAACTGATTTCACATCGCTTCCCCTTACATACTCCATGTTCCAAACAAACCAGCCTACTTGATATCACCTATGTGTGACATTCCATTTCCTCCACAAACTGTCTCTAATACCTGGAATACACTCCTTTCTTACCTGTACCACTTAGAATCCCTAGTTTCCTTCCAGGTTCAGCTCAAGTACCAGTTGAAAGTACTTTAAGTCCTTCCTAATACGCCCCAGGTTCACTTAAACCTTTCTGGGCCTCAGTTTCTCATCTACAAAGTACAATTGAGCTAGATATCTTCTAACGTCCCTTTTAGCTCTAAGAACCTATGACTATTATTCTAAGTGCATAAGAAATGTGTCATTGTGGCACACAGTTCTCAAATTCTGTGCCAACAGAACACAGTCTGGCAGGTCCTCCCCAACTGCAGAGACTTCAAGTACAGACCCAGCAATAGACTGTGTTTGCTGTATTAGTACCAGCCTAGATAAGTTCAGAAATTCTTTTTAAAAGACTGGCAACCAAATGATAATTATTTTGGCCATAGAAAGTTGTAAAGACTACCTAGCTGCCTGGAAAAAGAATGCCTATTGCACAGACTTTGATGTGCATCTGGTGGACAGCCTGTCAAGCTCATCTATCAATATGTATGTAATATGTATATGTGTGCACATATACACACATGTACAGACAGACACATATATACCTACATGTGCATATGTATACCTATATAAGCATTGTGCGTGTATGTATACATATATGTAAAATGTGTGTATATGTATATCTTGAACAAACACTGCAAATGAACAATGAATTGGGTCTAGAATTTAGCAGGAGAAGAAAACACTAGATTGCTTTTGGAAAATTCCAAAGTATTTTATTTTTATATTCCTAACTTCTTCCCTGAAATGAAAGCCCATCTTTTTGATGCTGATATATTAAAGGTAAATCTATATCATTGAAATGTGATTCCATTGGACTACTGCAATATGCCAGCTGTACCTCCATAAAAGTCATTAATAAAAGTGTTGAGCACAATCAAGCCAAGTCAGTGAATCAGTTTGAAAGACTGTCCCACTCCAACCCCAACCCATGGTTAACTTTGGTCAACACAGTCAACCCCATTTGATTCCAGCTAGTCAGACAGCTTCCTATCAACTATACTACCATGAAACCTGTACCTTTCTATCTTCTACCCAAGGCTAACATGAGATTTTTTGTCAAATGCTTTGTTGAAATCTTGATATATGATGTCTCCAGCAATTTCCTGATCTACCACTCTATTAGCTTTGTCAAAAAAAGAAATTAAGTTGGTTGACACAAACTGTTATTAATGAGCCAATACTGGCTTGACATGAGTGCTTCTTCCTTTTCTAAGTCCCTTAACACCACTTTTTAATCTGCTCTAGAATTTTACCAAAAATGTGTATGTTTATTAGTGTATAGTTTAAAATATCTACCTTCTTTCCCTTCCTGAAAAGTCAGCAAACATTGGTTTCTCTCCAGTTATATAGCGACTTTCTCCTCTTCTCCATGACTCCTTAAAGATGTACAGTTTTTTATAGTCCGCATGGATGTAGTTTGCATTGGCCAAGTGACCCAAATTCACTTAGGATAGTTAAATGCTGGTTTTCTATTTCATCACTTATTCGGGCTTCAATTCATTATTAATCATATTTGTTCTATCCTTCCTTTCTTATAACAATCGTGGATTCAAATTTTCAGTTGTTCTCTGTTATCTGTCAAATTAATCATAAATTCTTGAACCTGGCATCAAAGCCCTCCACAAGGTGTTTCTACTATCTCTTTTTACAGGTTTATCTCATTCTATTTCCCTTCACCTACTCTATATCCCCGCCCAACTATAGCACTATTTAGGCCAAATTCCATCTCTATGCATTTGCTCTTATCATCTTTTATACCTGGTGTCAACTCCCCCCAAACTCTCTGTTGAAGTCCTTCCCTTCCTTAAAGGACCAAGAGCTATCCCTCCATGAAACCTATACCAGCCCACACCTTTTCACATTTCTCATGGCTTGCACATTTCCTTTGTTTTTATCTCACCCTTTTGTGTCATATTTATTTGTGTACTACTCAATTAGATTTTAAGCTTCTTGAGAGCAGGATCTGTGTCATATATATCTTCATATTTCTATATATGTGCACAATACCTTGCATATAATGGATACTTAATATATGTTTATTAAGTTTTAATTTGAATTCCCAATCTAAGGATCATTCGTTAAAGGTAACAGAAACAAAATACAAGTTGCTGATTCTTTTCCTTGCATTGTCTAGTATCTTCGTCTCATCTGCTTTTAACAAGGGTCTTATCCTTTTCATTGATCTTTTTGCTCTACACATTGCTTTTTAAAAAGCCCTTTTTGTTGTTGTTTTGCAAGCCTTAGTTCATAACAGGTTTTTTTCCTTTTCTGATTTACCCTTGTTCTTACAGGACCTTGTCTTCAAAAGTCTTTCCTCCTCCCTTGGTAGGCCAAACGGCCTGCTAATTTAAAATGTTGGCATCTATAAATGTCAAAATGTCAATCCTTCATCTTTGAGAAGTTCTCCTACATGGGGCAAAAAAAATGGTACCCTTTCTTCCTAGCCAGGGATGTGCAAAATAGTTCCAAAGGAAGAAGGGAAGGGAGAAGGGGACTCTATTATTACTAATAATAGCTAATTTTCATGTAGTAAGTTATAATTTTAAAATGTTTTGTATGTATAACTTCATTTGATTTTCATAGAAATTCTGTGATCTAGGCGATGGGCTTTCATTATTATTCCCATTTTATAGTTGAGGAAACTGAGCCTTATAGATAGTAAATGTCTTATCGAAAGCCACTGTTTCAGCAAGGCAGTAATGGCAACATCAACAATAATTGTGAATATGCTTGTGTAGTTCTGTATCGCAAAATATAAGAGACTCTCCATATAGAAGGTAGAAGAAGTAAAACATTTATTCAGACAGCCAAAAACCAAATCCCAAAGCCAATAAGTCCAACCCATTCAAGCAGCAACCAACTCCCCAAACCAGTAAGCCCACTTTATCATAACAGCAAGGAACTTAAGACACAATATCACAGCGTGGAGCCTCACCATTCCATTAGCCTTCCCCCCCAGCTGGGGCCTTCCCACAAACACATTCACAGCACAGCTAGCATGTGTCTTCTCTCTCTCTTGCTCTAACTACTCTGAGCATTTCCTGCTCCGCTCTTTCTTGTTCTTCTCATTCAGCAAGCTCTTCCCATCACATGTGACTTAGGTTTCCTGTGACTTAAGCAGGTCACATGGGCCTATTAATGGATGGGGAAGATCTTCAAATTTATATTGCCACACAATGGCAAAGCTGAGAGATAAATCCAAGTCTTCTGACTCTAAGTCACATATTCATTCCGCTATGCCCCACCTTTCATTTAGACTAATTTGGAACTTCTTGATAGAGTAAATCATAAAATGGGGACCATCTCCAGTTGTCCTAATCTATATCTTGCCACTGGACCCAGATGGCTCCAGAGGAGAAAGTGAGGCTGGTGACTCTGCACAGCCCTCCCTCACTTAATCCAATTCACTTGCAAGTCATAGCGTCAACTTTCTGGTGTTATGGTCCTCTTTGAGAATGAAGGACAAATGGCAGCAAATCATAGAACAATAGGATGTAGAATCACAGCATTTAAAGCAAAAAGCTACCTCAGTGGTCACCTGTCATCCCTTCATCTTACAGATGAGGAAATTGAGGCTTAGAAAAGTGAAGTCAGAAGTCATATAGCTTGTAAGCAACAGTCAGGATTCTAACTTGGGTCCTATGACCTTAAGTTAACTACTGTTTACACTATACTACAATAACTCCTCATGAATATGAAAGCACTTGATAAATGCCATTTTGATTCTCTATTCTCAAATTCTGAAATTGTAGTGTTTTTAGGCAATACTGTTTTCTTTTGATTTTTTTGCAAATATTTTGTAAATATTCAGGAGCAGTCTGACAACTAGTAAAATATTCTGTATAATAAACTTATAAATGTAGAATAAATATGAAATAAATACTTCTATATGATCCTCATTTCCATGGAAGGGAATTTAGTTGTATTTTCATTGCTTTGTATAATCTTTGTATAATATTTATTGAAAGTTTATGGTATACTAGTTACACATATAATTAATCATCATTATGATTCAACAAATCCCTGTTAATAATACATCTAGTTTATTTTTTCTCCACTGCAAATGTGAGGAATATTATAGGGGGAGGCAAAGGAATCCTACAAGCTTATAGTTAATATTGAAATAAGTAGAAATAAAATATAGAAGAAATAGAAATAGGGCACAGAAGAAACAGAAAGAGATAAAATATAGGTTTCAAATCACAAAATGGGTAATTTGTATCCTAAAGCTAATTTTTTGGACAATATTTTGCCATTTGCTCCTTCACTGCACCCTTTGGATTGCTGAGCCTTTTATTCTGTCCTATGATTTGACTTTCTTTTATATATTGTCTCCCTCAATTAGAATGTGAGCTCCTTGAAAGCAATATTGTTTCATTTTTTCTATTTGTATCTTCAGCACAGGGCTTGCAATGAGTGTTTAACCAAAATTGGTTGTATTTAATGAAAGTTCATCAATAAATACCAAAATATATGTATAACAAAATTCTATGGTAATAATGAATTATATAGCTCTGAGACTCATTCCCTCAAAGATGAATGGGTAAAATATATGAACACTTATCAAAAGAATCACAAATTATGATTTGCTATTTGAAAATATGCTCCAAATCACTAATACTAAGAGAAACACTAATTGAACTCTCTCCGAAGCTTCACATCCTGAAAACTGGCAAAGATGACAAAAAAACAGGAATGGTTGAAAGGCTGTGGAAATAGGAGCAAACTAATATATACATACATACATACATACATACATACATACATATAAATATATATGTATGTATGTATGTATGTATGTATGTATGTATGCAGGGATAGCTAGGTGGTGCTATGGATAGAGAGCCAGGCTTGAAGTCAGCAAGACTCATCTTCCTGATTTCAAATATGGCCTCAGGCACTAGCTGTGTGACCCTGGGCAAGTCACTTAACCATGTTGCCTCGATTTCCTCATCTGTAAAATGAGCTGGAGAAGGAAATGGCAAAACACTCCAGTATCTTTGTCAAGAAAACCCCAAAAGGAGTCACAAAGAGTCAGACATGATGACATGAGTGAAACAACTAAATAGCAACACATATATATGTGTGTGTGTGTGTGTGTGTACACACACACACACACACACACACACACACTCACACACACATCTCCTATCCAGGGCACATAGGCAGAAATAGCTAAAAGTAGGGGCATCCTTCCTTGTCCTCCTCCTCCCCTCCTCTGACCCAGGCCACCCATAATCTGTCTGGCCTAGCTGGGCAAGAACTACTACCAAGGTCAAGCCCTTCATTCTTACCTTCCTCTCCATGCAGGCCCCATGGGGTACAGAATGTACCCCTAACCTTCCTACCAATGTCTATCTCACCCTCATACTTTCTGACTGAATACTAATCCTATCCCCATTTCTACCTATGTGGGAGGGAATCTAAAATTCCCAATGTACTTGGACCCTCAGGCCTCCTTCCCAACATCCAGTGGTAATTCTCTGAGCCCTTTCAGTTAACCAACCCTCTACCAGACGTGATGGTTCACGCTGTTTGGGTGAGCTGAGAGTCACCAAATACAAACTTTCTGATAAGATAGAAGACTATTAAGCCTTACCATTTGCCCTGCTACTATCTCATTGCATTTATTGGGCCTTACCATCTACCGTTCTGATGTCCTTCAGATCCCTAAACACTGTCATTTAGCCTGCCAATACACTTTAATGATCTTTGGACTTGCCATTTTCCTCCATTCTTTACTTATTTAGCTTTGGAGACTTTCTGTCCACTTTGCAGCTGACTTCTTAAGTGTATTTGTGTTGTCTTCTCCAATTAGAATGTGAAATCATTTTGAGCAGGTCATGTCCTGTTCTTTCTATTTGTATCACCAGCACAATGCTTGGCCCAAAGCAAGTGCTTAATAAATGCTTTTTCCTTCCTTCCTTCCTTCCTTCCTTCCTTCCTTCCTTCCTTCCTTCCTTCCTTCCTTCCTTCCTTCCTTCCTTCCTTCCTTCCTTCCTTTCTTCCTTCCTTCCTGTATATAGTATATGCCCTATACATAGGATTGTATGTCTGTATATGTGTGTGTATATATATATACACACACACACACTCATACATGTATGTGTATATCACTAGTATATATGTGCATAATATCGTGTATAGTATGTGTTTGCAGATATATGCATAGACATGCATATATATTCTAATATATTATATATAATGATATATACACACACTTGTGTGGTATATGGGTAGCTAGGTGGTGCAGTGATAGAGTGCCAGGCTTGGAGTCAGGAAGACTCCTTTTCCTGAGTTCAAATCTGGCTTCAGACACTTACCAAGTATGTGACCCTGGGCAAGTCACTTTACCCTATTTGCCTCTGTTGCCTCAATTGTAAAATGAGCTGGAGAAGGAAATGGCAAACTACATCAGTACTATTGCAAAAAAACCCTGGGGTCACAAAGAGTTGGACATGACTGAAGAAAAAAAGACAGTATAATGATATATACATACACATATACATATATGTAGTATATACAGTATAGTATGTATATACTATATATAGGATAGTATATGGAGCCGTGAATTAGTCCAACCCTCTGGATATCAACTTAGAATAATGAAAGAAATGTGACTTACCCATTCAAATTTCTTGACTCATGTCATGAGGAAGCAAAAAACAAAAATGAAAGTTCAATAAATACCAAAATATTCATAGCAAAACTCTGTTGTACTAATGAATTGGTAATGGAGTTGGTACCCATTGATTGAAGAATAACTAAAAAAACCATGGTATACACACAAGCACACATAAAGTAAAGTAATGCAATATTTCTGTGCAGTAAGAAATGATGGGTTTCATGGAGACTCAGGAGACATTAAGACATAAAGGCCTACAGCATGTTGGGTTGATCTCCCAGTGAAGTTGTGGGAGGACATAGACCAGTATGGCATAAGATGGGCAGGTATGGATGGTTGCTTTGGAGGGAAATTTTAAATCAATGGGATCACATGTTCATTTGAGCATATGAGAAAGAAATTGTAATTATGTGGAATTTAGAGAAATACTGGAAGGTAATGATGCAGAGGGAAACAACAGAACAATGAGGACAGTATCCACCTTATCTACCACAGTGTAAGTGAAAAGATCACAGAAAAGTAGATGGATTCTGAGTAACTGAAAAACCAATGGTGGTCCTAGGGAATAGATAAGTCAATTGTGGAAATTTACTACAGAATGTTGTGTATTGTCAGATACATTAACTGTGTCTCATTCTATCTGATATTCTTTCCTTTGTTAAATGGGATAGGGTTGAGGGTTAGATTCTTTTTTTTCCAAAGAAATTTTGGTGCTGTATAGATAAAAGGCATCACTAAAACAGAGTAACTCCTTAAAGGGAGAAACAAATCAGTGTTTAATATTAAAATTTAATGTAGATCAGCTATTATTATAGTATAGTCTTGACTCACCAGTTTAGTAATCCTGTCAAAAAAGGAAATATGGTCAGTCTGGCATGAACTGTCCTTGAAGAAGCCATGCTGGCTTTTTTGATCACTAATTCCTTTTCTAGGAGTTGTTTTTTAATCATTTCTTTAATAGTGCATTCTAGAATTTTCTCTGGCATTGAAGTCAAACTCATTGGCCTATAACTTTTCATTAACTCTTTCACAAAGTTCTCTCTCATCTGTGCCCTTGGAGGCCATTTTTTTTTAGTCAAATGAAAGCATTCTTGAAACATTCTTGTGCCATTGTAGATGCTAAATATAGTCAGAAGCTAGGCAGTGGTGAATAAAAATTGCCACATAGTCAGTCCTAGAATATTAGGTCGGTTGCTGGGGTTTCATTTTGGGAAGGATAAGGGAGAAACATGGGAAATAACTGGAATTTATATCAGACCTCAAGGGGATGAATTGCAAAGATTCTCTGGAAATAAAGATCAGAAGGAATTTAGTATTTCAAAGCTGTAAGGCACCTTAGATCAAATGTAGCCCAACCTCCTCATTTTATAGATGAAGAAACTCAGACCCAGAGAGATGAAGTGATTTTGATAACAGTAAATGGAAGAGTCAGAATTCAAAGCCAGATCTCCTGGCTCCAAATATCTTTCTACTGCACCATGCTAGATTCTCAGTGAATATTGTCTTCTTTGTTTCTCTAGCACCTGGCACCATCTTACATGTAAGTGACACTTAATAAATGCATGTTGAATTGAATAAACATTTGCCCTACAATCGGTTTAATAATAGAGCTGGCCATAGAACCCTACAAATCAGAATGTTTCCTCTAAGTCTAAGCCATTGGGAATCTCTATTGCCAGCCCTGCTACAACCTCTCTCCATGCCACCAGTTAGGTAATAAATCACTAGGGAAAGTAGACAGGAGAGGACAAAGAGGCGGCTCTACAAAAATCCCTTACGTATACACATATGTACATATATAGACACATACAATGTTGTTATTGTTGTATTTGTCCTTTGTTCTCGAAGAAGACCATGACATCACTGGAATGATGCCATGACTTGCAGTTGACTTTGATTTGAGTGAGGGAAGGCTGTTCAAGGTCACCAGACTCCCTTTCTCCTCCAGGACCATCTGGGTCCAGTGGCCTGATATTCTTCAGCATGACTAGAAATGGCCCAGGATGCATCCTGGACATACAATGTATCCAACCATACCACCATCCATTCCAAAGCAAAAAAGGTAGGGTGGTCCTCCTGTCCTTGCTCATACCCCTTATATTAGATTGTATATTTTATGAAGTCTTTTCCTTTTTTTAGGATCCTCTGATGCTTATTTCAGCCTGATTTCAGCTTTATTAAAATGTTGGTTGAGGAGGTAAATTAGAGAGGGGGAGCACAATATGATTTGCACTGGGCTTCAAACTTTGGCAGATTCTTCACAAACAATATGCTTTGGACCATAAAAGCATTCAAATGGTTGAGTCCAATTCTGAAGTTTTAGAAACCAAAATTCGGGGGCTATAATTAATGCTCAGTTCTATATCTTGTTTATATTGCAATTTGTGTAAAATATTACTTGATACAATGTAAAGTAATTACAACTGTTATGAAATTCTGCATGTCGAAACCACAGACTTGTACAGAAATATTTCCTGTTTTCCAACTATCTACTCAATAGGGGAAGTATTGGTAATAATGTGTGTAAAACAGAAAAACTTAAACAAACTTTATTATTGCCTTGGTGATATAAATCCCCTCAAAATAGAGATTAAGTAGATATATAATCTCTGAAGATATTACTCTCTTATCCTTGACTTGAAGAATGTAGAATCATGTAGAGAAAAATGAACAGGAATATTGTATTTGAGATTTTCCTCACATTTTCCAGCAATATTTTCACTCTAAAAGAGGAAGCAAGGGGCTCCTGTCCCACCAATACTCTTGGCAATATTCATTAATCTTTGAGATTTTAACCTTTGTTTAGTAAATAAAAATGGCAAAGCTAATTACAATCTAGGCATTTTAAAATGTATTCCTTTTTTAGAAATTCATTGTTACTGGAAAGAGCTACTCAAAAACAGGAGACTTTATGCCTAGGTATACATAAGTGTTTGAAAAGCATTATTCACATTTAAGATTTCCTTTCCTTTTAAGTTTCAGGTTTTAGACTTAAGCACTCTAGTTTTCAAAGGAAGAAGGATAAGGTACTTTTGTGCCCAATCTTATAGCTGGCATTTCTCTAGGATTTTGAAGGGGCATTGTGGATACTGATAGCCTGATAATACTGGCCATGAGGATGGGAACAAGGGACTCCATCCAAGAGTTCTTAAGTGGACTCTGAGGGTGGTAGGATGGGGAGGAGGTACAATTATTAAGTGCTTAAAATGTGCCAGGCACAGTTCTAAGCCAAACCATTTACAATAGTAATGGTTCTGGCTATGGAGTACTGGAAATCAGCAGTATCAAAGGGGTGATTTTCACAAAGTGGTCAGTGGGGACCAGAGGCAGCAGAGGAAACAAAAGTTTGGGATCATGGGTCAGTAGAAGGAACTTAGTGGGATACATAGAGAATCACAGGAAGATTTGTATGAATTGATGCCTAAACAGAACCAAAAGTAAGGTATTCACAAAGACTACATAGAATTGGATGTTCAAATGGGTTTGAGCCCATATGAAAGGGGTATTTCCAAATTTGACTCAGCACAGTAAATGTGCTGATATTCTTTTGAGTGTAAGAACTTGGAGCTAGCCTCCCTCTTCCTGTCTTTTATAGACAGCTACTCACTGCAGGTAGCATTATATGTAGGGGAAACATCTAAGTCCTTTAAGCACTGGACATTCATTCACTCAATCTAGGCAAAGTAGGATGGTAAGAGGTGTCTGGGTGGGGAGAGAAGAATGAGTATACGTACACTGCTCTCCCCCTTGCTATCCTAGAAAGTGGCCAAAAAGATAGTTTCACCTTTAACCTTTTTCTTTTCAAGAAAAGAAAAAGAAATTTAAAAAAATCTCTGTTCACAGAAAGGTTGCTGCAATCAAGTAATAAAAATAAGTGAAGGGTGGAGAAAGGAGAGGGAAGAATTATTCAGGGAAAGTATTGTTCTTGATTTCCTTCTCAAAAGCTGTGTGTTTGGCTGCATAATACACGATTATATGCAGGAGGTAATACACCAGTGCCACAGATCACAGAGTTAGATAATATGCTAGGGGAATTTGAAAGCAGAGGAAGTAATGCTAAACTACAGATCTGGAGGTATTCTTCCTGGATAGAAAGTTAGGGGCTTAGACTTTTATTTGGTAAGTACTCTTAAGTTGGCAGTAAACTAAGTTAAAAGCAAAGAAAAACAACAAAAGAAATACCCTGTCAGGTTAAAGGACATATAACCTTTGGATCAATCTTCTAAGATGACTTTCTCAAACATCTTCCTTTGTAGAACAAATAGTCCAATTGACTTTCTAGTTAATTGAGGAAGTTTGCTTTCATTTCATTCACATAATTCCTGGCCCCCAAATGGATTCTGAAACATTTCAGTAACTTGATAAATTTCAGGACCCTTGGTACTTCCTGGGTTAAGGAACCTCAGTTATTTTATTAGTAACTATTTAAATGTAAAAACAGACAGGTTAAACCAGTTCAGTAGATTCTATTTCCCAGATGATTTCCACAGTGGAGGTTTGTCTAGGGAAACAGGTGCTGGTCTTTGCTTTGTTTGTCGAAGAAGCTAAGTGAGTGTTTCTCAGTGCTGTCTTTCAATTTATTTCATCATTAAGCTAACTCTTATTTATGCCCCCTATCACTACCCACCTTACCTCAAAGACATAGAGTCGTTTCTACAAGTTTCATTTCTCCACTTTATTTTGTAACTTACATTGCTAGTGACTGTGATGGAATAGTGGGCAGCTGCAAGAGCAGTGCAACAATTGCTAGAGAAATATTTCCTAATTTTTTTCAATCTGCAACATCCCTGTGAGTTTTCCAGGGTAGATTGCAGTTGTGGAGGTTGGAGGGAAGTCACCACCCCTCCTTCATCTATAATAATTTACCACTCTAGCCATCCAGATGGAGGGGAGAGGGAGAGAGAGAGAGAGAGGCTGAGAAACAGAGAGACATGCAGAGAGGGAATGGAGTAGAGATAGAAAGATAATTAAAAATAGCCACTGTTATCATGAAGCTCACAATGTAGTGGTAGATAGGTCAGAGTTTAGGAGACTTACATTGACAAATAATCAATAACTATAGTTTATGATGAAAGGCAGTGCAGCCAAGTGGATTGGGAGTCAGTAGAGACTATGTTCAAGCCCTGTACTAGCTGTGTGACCACAGGAACTTGTGTAACCTCTCAGGACCCCCAGACAACTCTCTAACACCTTAAGTTACAGATGAGTTACCAATCTGCATTGGTGGAGGAGGTTTTCAAGCTGATAAAATCACAGGAACAGGCCAAAAAACCAAAGTGAAATAGTACAAGATAAAACATGAGAGATACAAAACAAGGTCATTTTATTGCAATAAAACATGCATACAAATGTGCATATGTATCCATCACCACCCTTCCTTTCCACCCTTCCACAGTACCATGGAACCCACTACCTTGGTCCATTCACCTAACCAAAACTTGAGAAAAAAGAGCAAACAAATCTATATCATTCATCCATTCAAAAACCATTTATTAAATATGAGTTATGTATGAGGTGCTCGTTTAAGCACTTGTAACAACAATGCTGCTAGCAGCTGCTGTGGAGGTGTGAGACCAACAACGCCAGCACACAGGATGGCTGCTAGCGCAGGTTCTTTGATCTGCTTTTCTAAGGAAAGCACTTTTTGTTGTTTTTCAGTTGTATCAGACTCTTTATGATGCCATTACGGTTTTCTTGGCGAAGATACTAGAGTGATTTGCCATTTCCTTCTCCAACTCATTTTATGGAAGAGGAAGCAGAGACCAACAGAGTTGAGTGACTTGCCCAGGGTCACACACCTAGTAAATGTCTGAGGCCAGATTTGAATTCAGGAAAATGAGTCTCTCTGACTTCAGGCCCAGCACTCTATTCACTTTGCCATCTAGCTGCCCAGTCTAGGCACTAAAGGGAGATTAAACAAATTAAAACATGGACATCACAACACCCACAATTAGTGGGAAATGTGTGGGGGAATGGTGCGTGCCCATATATGCAATAACTACATAATTATGATCCTCATGTACATGAGGACAGAGTACAAAATGAGATCATTTTGTTACAATAAAAGAAAGGTGTCTTTTCAATGTACCTGAAGTGTCCTGAAGAGTTTGTTAGGAAACAGTTGGCCCCCTTTTCCCTGCTGCTACTCCCATCACCACCAAAATTGAGAACAGATCAACAAAGATGATTCTCAGAAAAAAAAAACCACATAATACCACAACAGAGAATGTAGCTACTTGTGCAAGAAAATCAAAGAGTTCTATGAAAGAAAATCAAGGAGAGATATAATGTTGATGAGGTAAGAATAAGTATGGGAAAGTCTAATTAGCACAGAAAAATTACTGAAAGTACCATGTTTTTATTTTATTCCCTCCAACCTATCCTTTACAAAAATCAAGAATAAACTTCCCTACGTAGTTCCTATCATTTTTTATTCTTTTTGAAACAGCAATCATGGCTGCCAACAAAGGCTTCTATAAACTGAACTTAGTTTGTTCTTGCCAGGCAGACAAAGGGTTAAGTTAAAGGCACAGTTTCTTACTTGCCACTGGCTGGGGGTGGGGGAGAAGGGGGCAGTTAATATTTCCTCTTTTATATAGTTTTAACCATCTCTTACTTCCCTCCCTCTTTATCTTAGCCTCACTTTTTCTGTCTAGGGTGTTTGTTAATACTCTAAGTATTTTCATTGGGGGTGGGTGGGAATGATGTGTAAAGATAACAGTAGTGGGCAGTTGGTGAGAGCAGTTAAGAGCAGAAGGAGGGCGGGTCAGAGCCAAGATGGCGACTGGAAAGCAGTAACTGGCGTGAGCTCCCCACCAAGTCCCTCTAAAAACCTATAAAAAAATGGCTCTGAACCAAATCTAGAACTGCAGAACCCACGAAGTGGCAGAGGGAAGCAAGGCTCCAGCCCAGGACAGCCTGGATGGTCTAGGGGTAAGGTCTATCCCGCACGGAACTCCCAGCCCCCAGCTGAGGGGAGCGGAGCTGAGCCAAGCAGAGCCCAGTACGCAGACGGCAGACTGAGGAGACCAGGAGTGGAGCCGAGAGTGCCCTAGCATGCTGAATTACTGAGCTGTGGCATGTACCAGACCTCACAACCCACAAACGGCAAAGACATCAGAGAAGGTTAGTGGGAAAAGCTGCGGGACTGGACGGAGTTTGCGGTTTGGCCACTGCCCCTGGGGCAACGGAGGTGGGGCAGCTTTAGAAATTCAGCTGCAGTTGCTTCTGGCCCCAGGCCCACCTGGTGGGAGGAATTAAGTGGCTGATCAGAGCAGGAGTACAGAGACTGCTGAAGATTTAAGCCCAGTCCGGGTAGGGGGTTCTTGGGCAAGGAGGAGTGTTGGTGAGGCAGCGCATCCGCCCAAGAGTGGAACATAGAACTCTTTGGTCACACCCCGTTGAAAAACTCAA
>CM053622.1:238715735-238736177 GCA_028646595.1 Phalanger gymnotis
GGAAATTGGGGAGAAAATCTGTAATTCAAACGCATGTGAAAATCAATGCTGAAAACTAAACATATTAAAAATAAATTTAAAAAAAAAAAGGAAAAAAAAAGAATCAGGCCAAATCCAGTCAGAAGCCATGATCATCTATACATTTGACACAGGGTCAGAATGAGTCAAGACAGGAAAAAATTATAGGCTACATGCCACAGCTTGTATGCTTATGGTCATTAGGATCACTTAGCCTAAATGATTCCATATTGTAATTCTATCACTTATAACTACAACATCAGACAATGTATTTCAAGAAACATAATTATTACCGCGTTCCCCACACTGCCCCCAGCTTTCCCTCATATCTATGTCCAGTATTCTTCTTCTTGACTATCAGGAACTCTAAGGTGACTTTCTAGCAAGATTCCCAAGACTTTCCTTTCACCAACCAATTCCTCCTTGATGGTCAGAATGAAGTTTACAATAATAATCCCTCCACCTCACTTTGCCCTTAGCCTTATGAGTGATGAAATGATGAACAAGAAAGGGGTGTGCTGCTTTTAATAGAATAAGACTTCCAGTAGATGTGCAGATGAGTGAAATCCCACACTACTGTATGTTCTCAAGTATGACAATTATGGTATAGGCATTTTATTCCTCCCACCATTAAAAAGGAAGAAACAGGGCCCTCTGCACAACTCTCCAGACTACTGAACTGACTCCTTGCCCACCTAGAGATTCCATCACTCTGACACTAACTTTCCTGATTAGTGAATCTCTAGTGGAATGACCATTTCATGAGGGGCCCTAGACACACTTACTTCACTCCCAGCTCAACTCACTCTCTGGACTACACCATCTTCTTAACATCAGCCTTGCCCCTGAGCAGGTTATTGTCTACCCCACCAACATTTTCTGACTCCCTTTTGTGTTTTGTCTTCCTCATTGGAATAAAAGCTCTTTCAGAGGAGGGGCCATTTTGTTTTTTTCTATTTGCATAGTCAGCACCTAGCATCATGCTTGGCACATAGTAAGCACTTAATAAATTTTCTTTCTATCTACCTACCTACCTACTTATCCCTAATAGAGATTATTCAGTTTACAAGTGCTTTGAAAACCCTTGAGAAGTCATGTAACGATGGCTCCCTCCTGAGCATTGCATTAGGACAGGGTGATCCTATCAACAATTCTTAAACTTTAAGGACTCCATTTCTATAGCATTCTTTCCATTAGTCCAAAAGAACTCACATTTCCTGGCCCTCAGGGTGCTAGTGACAAGTCCTGTTTTTGAGTCAGCCTTTTTCTGAGTGTTCTATGCTGGCAATAAAAGGAACTCATTAATTATTGAGCTGATTTCCCCCCACTGGCTTCCTTTTCATATTTTTGCAGCCAGGGGCATGGCAATTTATTAATAAACTGGAAAATAAATGAATAAATAAAATCTTACTCATTTGTAAAAATGTGAAGGAGCATGTTAAGTAGCTTACAGAAGTAACCATTGGAAAGCCTCCAAGGTAAGGAATTAACAGGAACACAGACATCTTTCTAGGTAATGATGAAAGGTCAGCATCTCAAGGTGCAACCCAGAGTTAATCTTGAATGATTAGAGGTTAGTCTTATTAATGAGCTAAGTGTGAAAAAAAAAGCAATTCCCGCATGCCCACAGAAGTGGCTAACAGAATAATTTATTTCATTAAATTTAAAACCCAGCCAAGCATAGGCTTATAAGGGCCTTGGGAACAGCACTGCCTCCCAGATTGCTGGCCCAGCTTCCAACCTGGAAACCAAAGATATTATTGAAGGGAACAACCCCTGTGAAGAATAGACCTGCTTTCAAAAATCAGTCATATTATTGGTAGAGCTATGAATTGGTCCAGCAGCTGATTCCACTTTGGAACTATGCTCCCCAAACCATTGACATGTGCATATTGTGTGACCCAGACACCCTGTAACTGACCGTGGGCTCCTTAGATGTGGCAAATTTCTCCTTCCGTTCATCAGCCTTGCTCTTGGACCAACTCTGAGCAGGTGGTTGCTCATAGTATTACTACTAAGCCTATGCCCTAAAGAGGTCAAAGAGAAGAAGGACCTATATATGCAAAGATATTTACAGCAGCTCTCTTATTATAGCAAAGAATTAGAAACTAAAAGGGAGTACTCGTCAATTAGGAAATGGCTAAATAAATTATGTAATATGAATTTAATGGAATGGTATTGTTCCATAAGAAATAATAAAAGGGGCGGCTTCAGAGAAACTTGAGAAGACATGTATTACCTGGTGTAGTATGAAGTGAGAAGGACCAAGAGAACAATTTATATAACAACGAGTTGTAAAGATAAGCAATTTTGAAAGCCTTACAATCTCTGATAGCACAATTATCAACCACAACTCCAAAGAACCAGAATGATAAACTTCCTCCTAAAAGAGAGGTTGGAAGCAAGATGCAGAATAAGACATGCATTTTCAGACACATCCAAAGTGAATATTTGTTTTATTTAGCTGTACGTATTTGTTACAAGAGAGAAGCTAAGGATAGGGTTGCCCCCCCAACCAAAAAATAGAAGAGAGCCACTGAAGCCTTTTCTTAATTGTACAGAATGAGAGCAAAAGTCTAGAAAGAATCACAGAAAAGTAGGACAGCTTGAAAGTTACTTGTTGAATTTCTTATATGTTTAAAGAGAAGAGCAAACCATACATGATGGAAGATTGCAGTTTCGTGTACAACGTTCTTTTTCTGTTCTGGTATATATATTGAAATGCTCGTTTTATTTGGTGTTTGCCAAATTTAGAATTTAAATATATGTATATAATTATATGCATATATAACTGTTTATATAAATTCAAATATATATAAATAAAATCTGTGGACTATAATCAAAGTTAGACTTGGAAAAGTCTAGCTTCATTCCATCCTTCATTTCCTATCAGCTATACTCCAGTTATTAACAGCCCCTCCTGCCCTGGAAAAGCTCATCACCAGGAAACTCATCCTCAAACTCATCATCACAGAGACTGCATCAACTTTGGTACTCACGCCTCATTAAGACCCTCAATAGCCTCTGCCCATCTACTTGGAGGCTGAAGCATGGGGCCAAAAACTCCTCCCAAAGCCTCCATTTAAAGAGGGCTCAGAAGCCCAGACAACTCTTCATTTCCTATCAACTGTACTCTTTGGATTCAACTCCACCATTGTCATCCCCTGCCTGCCACTCCTACTCCCCAACCCCCCACTCCCCCCCCACACACACACACATTGGTACGTCCATCCAAAATGGATACGGTTTTATCTTTGGAAATGGCATTAAAGAAGATGCATTACCATCTACTTTGCTAATGGTCCCCAAGGCCCATAGAACTACCTGGGTGGTAGGCTGAAATCTTCTACATGTGTTGCTTTCTCCGATTAGAATTGAAGCTCCTTGAGAGCAGGAATAGTATTTCTTTCCTATTTGTATCCTCAATACTTAGCACATAGTAGACTTAATAAATACTTTTTCATTCATTTGTTCATTCATGATTTAGTGGAGAAACAGACCTCATACAACATCTAGTCCAACTTCCTCATTTTACAATGGGAAGAGGCTGACACTCAGAAGAGCTAAGTGACTTATGTGCCTGAAGCTGCATCTCTAGTTCAATGCAACAGCCATTTCAATCAATATTTATTTAAGTTATCTATCACATTCTAAACACTGTGCTCCATGCTAGGGATACAAACATGAAGAACAGTCTATGTACATGCTACTGACCATCAAAGGCTCTGATGTTTGAGTTCAGTTTACAGTTAAGTGTAGAATTTTTATATCAAGTAGCTACTTAGTAATGCTGAAATCATTTATTCTAGGAAAATATGTCCTTGATAAGAATAATATATAACCCAGGAAGGAAACTGGAACTGACTAAGAAGGAATGACCCTCAGGTTTCACTTGTGACAGTAGAGGGCAGCAGATGCTTTCCTCTACTCCTACCCCCATGCCACCGGATATTAGCTGAAGAATCTTAACTCAATTTTGATAATAGAGATATAATAACAGAATGACAGTAGGCAAATCAGAGTCCTGAGTATGGGACCTGAGAGGGTATACTGAACTACAGAAGATTAAGGGAGCAGATGGAAGAGATCATCAGAGGCACAAGTAAGGGTCAAGCAGGTGGCTACTGGTCTGACCAAACAAGAAGCCTCAGAAAGGTTCGCATCACAGGCAAGAGGTTGGAATAAAGGCAGCTACATGATGAAGGGCATCAAAGATGAAAGGAAAATCTAGTAGTAACCATCTGCTTTGCTTGTGGCAACTATCGTGTCACTGGCCTTTGACCACTCCATGAAAAGCTCTGGACATGCAATCAGGAGACTTGGTTTCAAATCCTGCCTCTAATACTTACAAGTTATGTGACCACAGGGAAGTCACTTAACATCTCTCATTTCCTCATGAGTAAAATATGAATAGTCATATTTGCTCCAGCTAACTCATAGGAATCATAGACCTAGAACCAGAAAGAATCTCAGAGACCATCTAGTCTCATTTTATAGTTGAGGAAATTGAGCCCCAGGGAAAGTTAAGTGACTTGTCCACGGTCAAACAAGTAGTAAGGGTCAGAGGTAGGATGTGAGCTCATGTCTTCTAACTCTAGAGCCAGTGTTCTTTTCACTATACCACACTGCCTCCAGACTATTGAAAGAGAAAAAAGTCAAGTTGAGGACTCTAGGCAAATATATGATTAAAGTCTATTGCAAAAAGAGTTAACTTTGTTCAAAAAAGCCTTAGTTAAATTAATGTGTAAACTATAGGCGCACCTGTGTTACTTGTGCACTAAGAGAAGAAAGCCAGTTATACCTACTCAGAGTACAAGCACAGCATTTGACACTAGGTGGCAGACTGAGCTCAAGCTGCTCCAGCTCCCAGGTCCTTTTCAGTACTTCTTGCACATTAACAGATGTACACTAACTGTAACCACGAACTGACTAGCCTGGATTCTCCTCAGTTCTTATGTCCCAAGTGCCTTAGAAATCATCTCAGTTTCTATTTTTTCTCACTTGACCAACGGCAGAAAATTTGAAGACTATCAATGACAAGGTTTATAAAAATAGCTCAGTCCCCTATAGCCTTTAAGATTTCTGTCTCCAACCCAATTTTGAATGGCCTGAAGGAATATACATGTACATTACAGATTAGAGTGTGTGTATTGAACAAAATAGAAAATAAAATATATGACATTAAAATTTTTAAGCAGGTGGCAGTCTGCTGGTTCTAGAAAAGTCTGAAATATCAACTCCCCAGTGGTTAAAGCCACGCCTATTAGGATCTGAGTTGTCAGTTTCCTCTTCTCCAAAGGAAAAGCTGTGCCTAGAGGCCATTTGCAAAGGTCGACTAACAAGCATCCCTTCAATATCAGAATAAAAAAGAGGTGAAAAGGAGCAGTCTCACCACATGGCAGATAGTGATATCCTAGCCTGCTTATTATACTCCAGGAGTAATCTAATGGGGCATAGTACAATTTCTTGAAGATACAGCAGATATTTCTTGACCAATCACTAAGCAAAAACAGCAGTTTTTCAAGTCACTGAATGGTCTCCCCCTGTGCTTTCCCTGAGGCCCAGCATCCCCACAAACTCACACTGCAATCTTATTGTCCATGCTGTACCCCAGGTAAATTTTATGGGTGCATGCCTTGGGTTCTTCTGGTCTGATTTTCTTATATCCAGGCAGCTGTAACTTGCCAGTAGTTTGGTCATTGTCAGATCTGACCTGAGGCCACTCAGGAAAGAAAGAAACACAGACAAAACATGGTAGCATCCCTTTTTAAAATTCCCATCTGAATTTCATGACATCTAGATATTTGGTCCTGGACCCTTTCAGTAGACAAGTCTCTTCATCCAAGTTTTCTGTTCCTTTGGTATCTAATGAAAATGAAGGGGAAAATACATGCAATATGAAGTAACTGGGCATCACGGTTTGGTGATATATGCCCAAAGGTCTAGGTGTAGAAGGGGAATTGGGTACTTCTCTTTAAGGGTAGACTTTGACGGAGAAGGAACAATTAATTCCTTATGAAAGATGTTAGAATCTTTGGGGAAATCTGCTCAACAATTTTGGGGAGAGGGGAATTTAAATCTTTTCTTCTATTTGTATGGACCTACTCATCAACAATTCTAGTGTGTATTATTTCTAGTTTCAATCTTAGTTGATGCAGTTCTGAAATCTCTGAAATCTGTCCTTTCATCTCTTGCTCTTTTCTTATCATTCTGGTTTTAGATTAAGAATCATCACTGTGAATGTTTTTAGCTTATGAGTAATAATCAAATTCTCATCTTTTGTCTATAATAAGATAAATTATATTTGCCCCACAACCATACCATTGTTCTGGGATCCATATCTGTCCAATAAGTCACAGCTTCTCACATTCAAAGCTTAGCAACCTCCTCTCAAACTTTAGCCTCAACCCTCAGCAACTATCTCTAAGAGATTGCTCTGAGTTATAAGATTTCTCATAACTGAGTAAGCTCAACTCAGCAACAAATATTAAAGGGAAAGTACATTATATTAGTGTCATTATTATTAATGAAGCAGCTAGGTGGCACAGTGAATAAAGCATTGGACCTGAAGTCAGTAACACTGGAGTTATAATCCAGCCTTGGGCATTTACTTAGCTGTGTGACCTTAGAAGCCACTTAACCTCTATCCACCTCAGGAGCAAAACCACACCTACTTCGTGTTGTTGAGAGGATCAAATGAGACGATATTTGTAAAGCATTTAGCATAGTGCCTGGCACACAATAGACATTATTAAATTTATTATTATCATTGTTATTATTACTATAGCCTGATCAGTAAGAGAGGAACTGCCAGAATTTGTAATCATCTGACACAACCTTAGAAAATACAGACTCACTTTACTCATAATAATGTGCTCCATCAGTATCTGGGTGGTGCTGACTGGAAAGCTAATGAGAATATAAAGTTTGATCTTAAAGTAATGTGAGTGAATGTCTGTGTGCATGTATAGGTGACCTAAACTGGTCATGATGGCAGTTCTAAAATATATTTCAAACAATGGCATCATTTTTGTAATGAGGATACAGCCTCCCAGGGTTACAACTTTTATTGGTAACACTTATTTGAATAAAGAATTTTGCTATGGTTGTTTAAAAAATCAATCCCATTACATTCACATCACATCCTACATAGGATTCTCTTGTTCCTCATAAAGTCTATACTTTACTGAGAGAAACGAAAGGAAATAGTGTTTATATTGTAATGTCCTCAGAGAAGCCTGTGACCCAGAAGAGTTGTGAGTGTATCAATTACTATAATAATTTAAATATTTGTAACCAATCGCCACCAAAGTTTGGTTAATCCAAGGCAGTTCCTATCGATTCTCAGTGAATAGATGTCTCATTTCCTTGATAAGAGGCAAAATAGTATAGGAAAGCCAGTTTTAGAATAGGAGACACTTAGGTTAAAGTCCTGCTTCTGATACACACTGGCTATATGGCCATAGCAAAACATTTAACTTTTCATTCTTTGTGACACCATTTAGGGTTTTTCTTGGCAAAGATACTAGAGTGATTTGCAATATCATAGATGAGGAAACTGAGGCAAGCAGGGTGAAGTGACTTGCCTAGGATCACACAGCTAGTAAGTATCTGAAGCCACATTTGAACTCAGGTCCTCCTGGCACGCTATCCACTGTACCACCTAGCTACCCCCTTCTCAGTAGGCCCAGGTCATTCCCTAGATTACAGAGGATTTGCCAAATCATTGGTAGTAGGAGTTTCTCCACCAGAAATACCAGAAATCTCTGACATCAATGAAATCACATGCCCCAACCAAAATATTTCCATATGTAGTCATTTGTAGGAGGGGAAGGGAAGGTGTATACACAAAATTTCTCAATGAATTACAATATAATAAAATTTCATTAAGTCATCTTCTTCTAAATTCAGAATTGACAGGATGGGTCAGGCTGAAGTTTTCCTTTAAGCTGCTCCTCAGACATTTACTGGCTGTGTGACCCTAAGCCAGTCAGTTATCCCCAATTGCCTCCAAAAACAAAACAATATAAAAGCATTTAAATATTAAGAACACCCATGTGTATCTAAATTGTGAATGTGCTTCTTACAATAGTCATTTGTTCACTAAAGCAAGTGCCAAGAATCTTTTTTTGTCAATACTTTTTTAGTTTGCTGGGAGTTAAGGTAATATAAATAAATATATGCACACATACATATAGACAAATATGCACATATACACATACATATGTATTATGTGTATATATACGTATATGTATATTATATGTATACTTATATATTTGCATGTGTGCATATATATAATATGTGTGCATATTTCAAAGAGATAGAACTGCATATCTTTCCAAATGTACTCTACTTCAAACTAGGTTTTACCTTTAGGCTAATCCTAATTATTTCTCCTTGGAGAGAGACAGAATGGTATAATGGAAAGAATAGTGAACTTGGAATTTAAAGTTCTAGGCTAAAAGTTCTGACCTGCTAAGCCTCAGTTGTCCGATATGTCAGATATCAATAATAATGTTTACAGTACCTAATATTACAGGGAGAGGCAGCTAGGTGGTGCAGTATATAGAATGTCAGACTCATCTTCCTGAGTTCAAATCTGTCCTCAGATACTTACTACCTGTATGATCCTGGGCAAATCACTTAACTCAGTTTTCCTCATTTGTAAAATGCGCTGGAGGAGGAAATGGCAAACCATTTCAGTATCTTGTCAAAAAAACTTCAAATGGGGTCACAAAAAGTTGAACATGATTGAAAAATGACTGAACAACAAATATTACAGAACCATTGAGATGTAAGTAACCTTAAGGACCATGTAAATGAGAATTGTTATAATTGTGTTAGGTTTTATGCATAGTATTTGAAATTAATATGGGCAAAATTAAAAGAGAATCAAGAAAAGCCAAGCTATTTCCTACAACGAGGACAGATGGTAATTTCAATTTAATCAGAATAAACAAAGAAAAAAAAACCCTCAAATCTAACTGGAAGGCTATTTGTGGCAACATATTATAAAATGTGATGAAACTAAAGATAAAAAGAAATGCTTCTAAGTCAATAAATGGAACTCAAAAATACTGAGATTGTAAATCACTGTTTCTATCAGAAATCTGTCCACATGTATGGTCCCAAAAAGTCTCCTTACAAAATGCAATTTGGCAAAGATTGAAGAGTGACTTAAAATGTCATTCTGTTGTGTAAAGCTTAAAAGAAAAAGATTAATATGCAATCTTAGAAGTATGCAATGCATTTGGAATGAAAATGGGAAAAAAATTCCATGAGGAAAACAAATAGCAAGAGCTCAGATAAATGGCTCTGGGCCTCCTTCTTTCCTCACTCTAAACTGTTTTAATAGAGTGCCTCAAAAAGACAGTATCTATAAAAAGATCTAAACAATCTTTTAAAGAACTGACATAATTTTACACAATTAGAACCACTCCCTAAGGTGTATTTATGAGAATTTTGCATTTTCTTTGAGAAAATATATGATGCAAAGATGCAGATACACAACAGAACCAAGGGGGGAAATGGTAGACTTTAATATAAACAAAAGATCTGTAATTATATTACATTTGAAATTTTTAATTTATATTTTTTAAATATTATTTGAAATGTGCCTTTAAAAATTTATGTTTTAGAAGAGGTCATAATTATTACTCCTAGTTTAAAAAAATACTGCCTCATTAAGCTCAAAATACTTGCAATGTCATATCATTGTTACTATCTCTTCTTTTCCTATATTAGTATTTCAATGATTCCATGATCTCATTGACACAAATGTTCTCTCCACTGGTATAGTTCACAATATATCTTCATCTGATGCAATTGTTATAAATGATAATATTATGGCCCTTTAAATTGTACCTGAAGTATTGTGTTTAATTCTAAGGATAATAGTTTACAATTATGTTAGTGTTTTAAGGTTTACAAAGTTCTTTACGTACGTTTTCTAATTTAATCATTACAACAACACTTTGTGGTAGATGCTATTATTATATCCGTTTTACAGATAAGAAAACATAGACTGAGAGAAGTGAAGTGAATTGTCCACAGTCACACAGCTTAGTCAGTATCTGAGGCAGGATTAGAACTCAAGCATTCTTGGTTCCAAGCCCATTGCTCTATCCACTACACCAGCTAAATGCTTTAGGTAAAAGCATGCCAAGAATCTGTCCTGGGCCCTCTTTTCATTTTCCTCTATATTATTTCACTTAGTGATCTAATCAGCATCTATGAATTCAATTGTCCACTATAGGTAGATGATTTTAAGATCAATTTATCTAGCCCTAACTTCTTTCTTGACCTTCAGTCTTACATTTCCAATTGCCTATTGTCTTATAGACATTTTTAACTTGTCAGGATCCCCTTACCAAGACCACCCCTCTCTTTTTACTCCATTAGGAGACATCCTGTTTTCTAGAGCTAAGGCCCAGCAAGCAAGCTGTGCCCTGAGCTTGGCATACCAACAATTCTTTGCACTCACCCTCTCGATCAACTCTGCTACAGCAAAATCCCAGAATTGGCTCAAGCCAGCCCCAGATGATGCCTGAGTTTGGACAAGTGCCTGCATGAACCATGTTCCAGTCATGAAGCCCTGCTATAAATAGTATTTCTGCTATTACCTCCTCATTACTGTCGATATACCTCGTTTCCTGGCTCTTTGTCTAGCAACAACTATATGTGTCAAGACTTAGCCTCGCTGCTTTGGGGCCTGCTCAGAACTAGAGCAGATCCCAGCATGCGTTTCTACCTTTCCTCCTCCGGTGGAATAAAGAAAGCTTTTTGCTTATAACCTCTGTTAGCTCTTTGGTTTTATTTTTCAGAGTATAACGATTGGTTTATAACCTCTGGGAGCTCTTTGGTATTTTCAAAGTTACTAGTTTGTGGCTATTAAAATAATGTGGTTCTCTGGTCATTTATTTTCTGTGTACCATGTATCAATTTCATTGTCAGTCATATCTGACTCTTCATGACCTCATTTGGGGTTTTCTTGGCAGAGATATGGCTTACCATTTCTTTCCCCAGCTCATTTTACAAATGAGAAAACTGAGGTAAACAGGGTTAAGTGACTTGCCCAGGGTCACACAACTAGTAAGTTTTGGGGGCTGGATTTGAACTCGGGAAGATGAGCCTTCCTGAATCCAGGACCACCCTCTATCCACTTTACCACGGAGCTACTCATACCAAACTAAACTCTTTATCTGTCCCTCCAACCTTTTTTGTCTCCCTAACTTTCCTATTACTAATCCTCTGACACCACCACCACTCTAGTACAGGCCCTCGTTACCTCATCCTGGATAAATATAATAGCCTACTGGTTGGTTAGTCTCCCTGATTCGGGTCTCTCCCCACTCCAGGCCATCCTCCAAACAGCTATCAAATATGATCTTCCTAAAGCGCAAATCTGACCATGTTGCCTGAACCAATTCAATAAACTCCAGGGGTTCCCTATTAGCTCCATGATCAAACATAAAATCTTCTGCTGGTTTTTAAATTCCTCAATAACCTGGACCCTTCCTTCCACGCACATTGTGATTCAGTCTTCCTTACTATTTCTCAAACAAGACACTGCATCTTCAGACTCCAAGCCTTTTGACTGACTCTCTCCCATGACTGGAATTTTCTCCTTCTGCATTTCTATCTCCTGCCCTCCCTGGCTTCCTTCAAATCTCAGCTAAAATCCTGTCTTCTACAAGAAACCTCTCCCAATTCCCCCTTAATTCTAGTACCTTCTTTCTGTTGTTTACCTTCAATTTATCCTGTATGCAACTTGTTTATACATTGTTGTTTTGACGTTGAATAGTTAGGTGGGACAGTGAATAAAGTGCTGGGCCTAGAGAGTCAGGAAGATTCATTCTGGGTTCAAATCTGGCCTCAGATACTTACCAGCTGTGTGACCCTGAGCAAGTCACTTACCCCTGTTTGCCTGTTTCCTCACCTATAAAGTGAGCTGGAGAAGAAAATGGCAAGAAAACCTCAAATGGGTCACAAAGACTAGGACATGACTGAAACACTGAACAACAACTTCCATTAGACTGTAACCTTCTAGAAATCAGTGACTATTTTTTTTCTTTGTATCCCCAGCGCTTAGCACATAATATTTTCTTGTTGACTTTGCTTTGAACAAAACTCAGCAGAAAGAGATAAAAATTGAAACTCTATTCCAAACAACTACAGAATGTATAAAATATTTGAGATCCTATCTACCAAGGTATAAGCAGGAACTATATCAAAATAACTACAAAACGTGTTTTATAAGAATAAACACCAAAATAAATGGAAGCTATTAAAATGCTCATGGTCTGACATATAACGTAGTATGTTATACAATATAATAAAATTGCCTGTGTTACCTAAATTAATTTATTTATTTTCCTTTACATATGAATCATACTATCAAAGGCTTACTTTAGGGAACTAGAAAAAATAATAACGAAATTCAATTGGAAGGAAAAAAGGTCAAGAATCTCAAGGAAAATAATGAAAAAAATGGGAAGAGGGCCTAGAACTACCAGATCCCAAGCTATACTAAAAAGAAGCAATTATCAAAACTATTTGGTATTGGTTAAAAAGTGGAAAAGTCGGAATAGATCAGGGGCTCTGAATAGAGAAAGATAACATTGTAGTCTAGTGTTCAATGAAACAAAAGATGAACCCAAACTACTTGAGTGAGGACTCACTATTTGACAAAAGCTGCTAGGAAAACTGGAAAGCAGCCTGGCAGAAATTAAATTTTCCATGCTTCATTCTACATACCAAAACAAGTTCTAAATGGCTATATGACTTCATCATATCATAAATACATAGAGGATCAAGGAAGAAAAAAAACATTTATTACCAACCATATATAGGGAAAGAATGTATGACCAAACAAATGATAGGATCACAGTTGATAAAATGGATCTTTTTGATTAAATAAAATGTAAAACTTTTTGCACAAACAAAACTAAGGCAGTTAAGATTAAAAGAGAAATAATTAACTGAGGAGAAAAAAACCTTTGCAGCAAGTTTCTCTAATAAAGGTCACATTTCCAAGACACATAAGGAACTGGTTTAAATCTATAAGAATAAAAGCCATTCCCCAAATAAGAAATGGTTATAGGATATGAGCAAACAATTTTCAAAATAAGAAATCCAAGCTAGCAACAAACATGAAAAAAAAATGCACTGAATCACCAAAAATTAGAGAAATGTAAAATAAAACAACTCTGAGGCTCTTCCTCATACCTATTCATTTGGCAAACATGATTTTAAAAAAAGGAAAAAAAGACGATTGTTGCTTTAGGAAAACAGGAACATGAATTCCCTCTTTGAATCTATGCCCCCCAAATCACTACATTATGCATAACCTGCTACCCAGACACACCTCCATATCCCCAAATCCCAAAGGGATAAAAAGAAAGGTCAGAATAATCCATATATATAAAAAATGTTCATAGGATCTCTTTTTGTAGGACAACAAAAAACTAAAAACTACGAGGAATACCTAGCAGTTGGGGAATGGCTAAAAAAAATTATGACATGGGAATAAAATGGAATACGGTAATATTAAGTAATAATAACACCATGAAAAAATGATGAAAAGGATGGTTTCAGAGAAATTTGGGAAGATTTGAATAAACTGATAGAAAGTAAAGTGAGTAGAATCAGAGAAGCATTATGTTCAATCACAAAAACCTTGTAGACATAAACATTTTTGAAGACTTGAGAATTATGACTTTAACAACATTGATCAACCACAATTCCAGAGAACCAGTGAAGAAGCATGCTATTCCCTTTCTTAAAAAAGTAATAGATTCAAGAAAAAGAATAAAATAAAGACTTTCAGACAAGGTCAGCATTTGTTTTGCTTGACTATGCATACTTGTCGTAATAGTGCTTTTCTCTTCCTTTTTTTTCAGTCTGAGGCTGGAGGAGAGGGATGCTATGAGAGGGAATGAAAGAAGAGCTAAGGTAGGGTTGCCAAAAAAGAATAAAGAAAGAATAAAAGAAATTTAAAGTGCCCCAATAACACTTCATCGAAGCCTTATTTTTAAATGCACAGAAGTTAACATAAAGAAAATCAGAAGGAATCACAGACAAAAAGGAAAACTTTTAAAGTTACATTTGGAATTCATCATATACTTAAAAAGGAAAGCAAGCTGTCAGTAATAAAGATTTGGCATTTCATATACAATCATAGTTTTCTATACTACTTTGTTTACAGAAACAAAAGAAGGAAAAAAAAGAAAGGTTGTTATCAAAGAAGTGAATGCATAAAAATTAAGATGGCATGTTCACTTAATCAGAGCAAGGAATAACAAATAGTTAACCTTTGCACTCCGTTGGCATTCTCAGGAAGATGAGAAAGTGAGAAAAGTCCCTAGCATGTTGGGTAGACTCTCTGCTGGAAACTTATGGAAAGACGTAGAAAAATGTCACAAGGGATGTATATGCATAGAAGTGTTGAAATCTGTATCACTGTAGAGAATATCCATGCAGATGAGATTGCATATTGATTTGAGTATTTAGATTGTCTTCAATGCCATCTTCTGTCTGTAAAAATAGGATTATGGTCATGTCAGTGGAGAGAATTGAAAGATGTTATGGAGATGACACCTGATTGGATATATGGAATAGAAAAGAATAAAGAGTCAGAGGACAAAGCAACAATAAAACTGAAAGGGAGAGATAATAACAATAGAAAGGGGGCTTTTGTATCCATATAGAGATTCTAGTATGAATTAGAGTATAATAATTAGCTAAAATGAATTCTTCAGAACTGAATATTAAATGACCAGAAGTAAGAGATGTTTCCAAGAAATATCTGCATGTCCCCTTCTGGATTACCTCACATTACTTTCACAGATTAGGGTTATGCTTAGGATCTGCACACCTAAAAGAATAACTCATGAGTCCCACTGATATGTTTGCCTTTAATAGTCATATGACACAATTAGATCAAAATAAGTCCATTTACCTAGGTAACATTGTGAGAACAGTACCTACAAAATATTCCCCCAATAAAACTAGGACAAATGCATATATAATATATTATGTGTGTATATATGTATAAATATATATGTATATATAATATACATGTGCTTATGTATATACATGTGTCTTCTAAATATATGTGTGTATGTATATAGATGTGTGTATCTATGTATCTATGTGTCTATCTATATCCATATCAATTAATAAATGAATATTTATTATGTGCCTACTGCATGCCAGGCACTGTGCTAAACCCATCTATATCTATATCTAATCTATAGATAGCTAGCTAGCTAGTATAAATGGGGAAGATTGAGTGAGCATACACATAGAGAACACTAGAATAGAAGCCCACCCTTAGGGAATATGTGTGGCCAAGGCAACTCCCATCTTGGGTGCTATAGGACTCTCATATCCTTTTTCTTTTTGTGTTATCCTCATTCTACTACCCCTGAGAATAATGGTTCTGCTGGACAGGGTTTCAGATGGGCTCCCAGAGCCTATTTTTTTCTATAGCTTGACTCCTGATAGCTAAGAGTTAACTTTCCCTTAATCCAAAAAGGTTTCCTGCCTCATGCCTTGACTGCCTCAGATTGCTCCAAGCTAGATGTAGTGTCTCCTACTAGGTGAGTGGTTCTGATAGTTTCTCAACAATAACAGTTTCGTTCTAAGTTTTTCTCAAGTATGTATTCAAGTCTCTAATAAATGCTTTCAATATTCAAAGGTGAATCTATTTGTTACTTTTGGTAGCATAATCCTGAATAGGAGGGGAAAAAAGTGAGACGCAGGTGACCAAAGTGTCATTTAGGAAAATGTATCATTGGCTTATAAGTAGGCCACAACATATTTCTACAGATAGAGGGTGGCATTAAGGACAATCTAAATACTCTTTCTCCTGGATTATTGAAATGGCGTATTGATTGATCTCCCTGCCTCAAACCTCTCCTTTCTCTAATTCTTCCTCATATTACTGTCAAAGTGATCTTAAAGCACACTTCCCTTACCAAGTCAATTCCATTGGTGTCCTATTATCTCTACCTACTATTAAATACAAAACCTTGTGTTTGACATTCACAAGTCTTCAAATCCTGACTCCAGGCTACCTTTTAAGGCCTATTACACATTACTTTCATTCATTTACTCGTCATCATTTTGCCTAATTGAACTTCTCGCTGTTTCTCACATAAAATTTCCCTCTCCCATAATTATGCCTTAGCACAGGCTGCCCCAAATGCCTAAAATGCACTTTTTCCTCATATCTGCGTCTTAAAATCCCTATTTCTTTCAAAGGTCAGCCCAGACATCACCTTCATGAGGTTTTTCTTAATCTCCCCTCATCCCACTGTATCTCCCCCCACCAAAAAAAATCACCTTATATTTATTTTGCACATGTTTTATGAATGTTATATATACATATGTATATGTTTGTAGGTATGCATAGTGTCTTCTTCACTTATAGAATATAAGTTCCTTGAGGGATGTTTCATAAATTTGTCTTTGTATTTTAGCACTTAGTGGATACTTAATTAGATTATAGCAATTAATTAGATTGCTTGTAGATCAATTTATTATACCAGAGTAATTTCTTCTTTAATGCCTACTGTGGTCTAAATAATAGCATATAGCCCTGTTCCATGAAGATTAAGATCTGAAGCCGCTTCAATAGATTGAGATTCCAACAATTAATGTGCATTCCTGGTCACCTGAGAAATAAAAAAGCCATGAGAAGCTCCAACAGCTTCTTTTACCACCACAGAGGATTTTGCCTCAATTCAAACAAATTTTCCCTAGTTTCTCTCAATTGTTCTTTTATCATTTTCATTCATATACCAAAATCTCTTTAACTATTCCTCAGTCTAGGGACAGTTCTTAGGTACTACAAAAATGCAGCTATAAATATGTTTGTACGTGTGAGTCTGTCTTTATTTTAATGATATCTTGAGAGGCAATATTTCTATGAGAATAGCCAAGGAATCTAGATGAAAGGTTTCATGCTATGGAAGCTTTTTGTTCATATTTGATATAACAAATAAAATATTGTTTCTAATAGATCTGATTACTGAATACAAGGCTTAGTAACAGTTTGGTCGAACTTGAAAAATTTAGAACACAGAAATTTAGAGATTTCATAGAATCACAGATTTAGAGCTAGAATGTACATGAAAGGTACATTTTACAGATGAAGAGGCTGAGGGCTAGAGAATCAGGAAGACTCATCTTTGTGAATTCAAATCTGGCCTCAGACACTAATTAGCTGTGGGAAAGACAGCCTGGGAAAAATCACTTAATCCTATTTGCTTCAGTTTCTTCATATGTTATTGTTGTTTATCCTTCATTTTGAAGAGGACCAGTGATATCACAGGGTAATGTCTTGACTTGCACATGAATTGGATTTAAGTTAGGCAAGTTATACAAAGTCATTAACCTCACTCTCCCAGAGCCATCAAAGTCCAACAGCAAGATAAAAGTAAGGACCCCTGGTGACAGCTTGGGATGCAGTTGGAACAAATTGTTCTCATCCACCCATTCCTCTTGAGGAAGTCTTGACATGCTTGGGGGAAGATACCTCCCTAACTCACAAATGGGTCTGAGGCTCATTCATTACCCTCAATCTGGTTTAGACCACCTGGTAAGATGGTTTTACTGAGGTGCGGCCACTGTGCATGCCACAGCTTCTTGGAGCCACAGGTAAGAGTTAGGTGATAAGTAGGCACCAAAGGTGAATGAGCAGCCCTGAGAAGGACCAGAGAAGCTAGTCCTCCCTAAATACCCCATTTACCTCATCTGTAAAATGAGCTGGATAAAGAACTGGCAAACCACTCCTGTATCTTTACAAGAAAACCCCAAATGGGGTCACAAAGAGACTGAAAAATGACTGAATAACAACAAAATCATTCAGGGAGTAAACAACATAGCTGGAATTCAAACCCAGGTCCTCTGTTTCTAAATCCAATTCCCTTTCCATGGGGGTATCTTAAAGAGTCATCAAGAAATGTCAGGACTAGAGGTTCATATTTGAACCACTAAAAGAAAAGTGAGAGTACTGTTCCCTTGTGACTCTGCCAAACCCCTGTATCTGGGGGATACTGTAAGAATGGGATGATATATGAAGTGCCTGAGCTTCTTTGCACAGGAAAGGGTCTGAGAATTGGGAAGTACTAAAGAAATAGAAAGCATTACTATATTGCTGCTCTAACTATAATTAGCAAGTTGCTAAGAAGTCAAATAGAAATTATTTTCTTGATTTTACTTCGTTACTGTAATAGATTTGTCATTTTGAAAATTCCTTGGATGCAGGGATTGGTATACTGCTGCTAACTCCCTACCAAGAAAATATTATGTGGGGACAATGCTATAAAAATCTTTGATGATGAATCATGGGTGACCTGCCAAGAAGAAGAAAAAAAAACTGACATTAAGTAGACTGTACTTTACATCTGTGTATCCTAAGAAAGGATCCTGCTGGGAGGAATGAGAGGGTTGTACAGGCAGATATAAATTTTTACAAGATATACAACTCTCCTATTTTCACAGAATGCTCAGTAGGAGAAGGGTGGTTATTAGAAGGTTGCAGGTGCAAGTGTAGGCACATCCTAGCTTACTCTTTCCATCAGCCACTGTTTTATTTGGGACATCCCATGTCGTTCCCATGAAGAGAGTTTTCTCTCCTTTGGACCAAGTTCAGGCAAATGATCAGTCAACACAACACAATTTGTTCATTTCACTTGCACCCAAGCCTGAAAAAAATCTACGGACAGATCTTGACAGATAATGAGATGAGTTTTATTTTCTCCATTAGCATTATTGATTATTGACTGACATAGCATGAGCAATAATATTTACATGTATTATTTCATACACATTCTCTTATATTTTTGCTCTAAAATCAAACATTTATTAAGCACACTACTATATGCCAGGCACTGGGCTACATGCTGGGGATACCAAGACAAAAATAAAACAGACCCTGCCCTCAAGGAGCTTACATTTTATCAGAAGAAACAACATATACATGAATAAGTATATACAGAATAAATACTAAGTAAATGTATCAGGGAAAGGGCACCAGGAACTTGGGGCAATTAGGAAAGGCTTCATGTAGACAGAATGGGTGCTAGAGCAGTGTATTGACAGAAATGAGAGAATTTGGATGGGCAGGGCAGGGAAGGTAGGAGGAGAGAAGGAGAAGGGGAAATGAGGGGAAGAGAGAGGGGAGGATAGGAGAGAAGAAGGAGAAGAGATGGGAAGGGAAGGGGAAAAGAAGAGGAAGGAGAAGGGAAAGGAACAAGCATTTATTAAGTACCTAGTATGTGCCAGGCACTGTGCTAAGTGCTTTAGAAATAGTATTTCATTTAATCCTTTTTGATGGGAAAATTATTTCAACCTTAATTACTATCCACCAGGATAATTTCACTGGCAAGTGAAAGTGGTAAGAGCACTGAATCTGATGGCAAAGGATGGAGCTCCAAGCCCAGACTGCTAATTTAATCAACTGGGTGAGCTTGGGTAAGTCATTTAACTTCTTTGAATATCATTTTCTGACACGAGGAGGCACTACCAAATGATCTCTAAGGTCTTTCCCAGCTCTAAATCTGTTGTCTTTGAGGTTCTTGCCCTAATTGACTAAAGCTAAAGAACAGTGAATTAAGAATTACAGGCTTATCCTGAATGAAGTCTCTTCTTGCCAGATATTTCGCAATCAAGTTGTTGACACATTGTAATCAAATCCTCATTAATGTAATATAGCCTTATGGGAAGATCAGTTATCTTCCCAACACTTATGATACTGCCCTTTTGGAATGAATTGATTCCTCTAATACTATTTCATTTAACAATCTGGTTTCCTGAAACTAAATAAAATTAGGTAGGGTATACCTACATAGCAATACGTGGCAATGCTTAAGTGGAATCTAAAATTCCAAACCTTTATCCCCTTTTTTTTAAGGTTTACAAAACACTTTACAAACATTTCATTTGACCCTCACAACAACCATGTAAGGTAGGTGCTATTGTTTTCCCCATTTTAACAAATGAAGAAACCAAGTTTAATAGAAGTGCCCAGCCCATGATCACATAGCTAGTAAAAACATAAGGCAGGATTCAAATTCAGTTGTTCCTGACTTCAGGTCAGCACTCTAGCCACCACACAAATTAGCTGCCTCTTTGCCCTTTCTTTTTAACCATTCTTCAATCCTTAGAGCTAAAAATTATATTGGTGCAAGTGATTGAAAGATCTATATTTAGAATTTCCTTTCCTTCTGAGTTTTAAGTTTGGTATTTAAACTTTCTTGATTCAATGGAAAGTAGGACCAGGAAGCTATATATATGACCAAGAAGTTCCAGGTCACTACTGTTATCTTTTTTTTTTTTTTACTTTTGAACATCTATTTTTTAAAACCTTGAGTTCCAAATTCTCTCCCCTCTTCCCTTCCCATCCACCCTCCCTAA
>CM053622.1:238736677-238849048 GCA_028646595.1 Phalanger gymnotis
AAACAAACATATATTTGTTGTTGTTGTTTAGTCATTTTTCAGTTATGTCCAACTCTTTGTGACCCCATTTGGTATTTTATAGGCAATACTATTGGAGTAGCTTGCCATTTTCTTCTCCAGCTCATTTTACAGATGAGGAAACCGAGGCACACTGGGTTAAGTGACTTGTCCAGGGTCACACAGCCAGTAAGTGTCTGAGGCCGGATTTGAACCCAGGAAATGGAGCTTCCTGACTCCAGGCTCTGTACTCCATCCACTGTGCTAATATGTAGGCAGTGTCTACTGCAGACTATGACTAACTAAGTCAATTCTCTAGTTGTAGTTGTGGTCCTCACCATCTTACTCACCATTTATGTCTTTTTTGTATTTCAGATTATTTTCTGTGTCTCCACAAACACATAGCATGATAGATGTGCAAGACCTGATGCCACATGCAAAAAATTGGAGCAACATAAATATCTGGCAGTAAATGAAGGAATAAACAGCATTTATTAAGCACTTGCTGTGTTCTACACACTGTGCTAAGCGCTGGGGTTACAAATCCAAAAGCAAGACAGACCCTGACCTCAAGGAGCCTACATTCTAATAAGGAGAGACAACACTGTGTTGTTGAGCTTTGACCAAGAAAGGGTGTTTTGAAAGTTACAGTGATGGTGAGTGGAACAATAGGGCAGCCAGTTGACAATAGTGGAATGGCTAAATAAATTATGGTACATTAATGTAAAGAAATACTGTAATTAAAACCAGCAAGGATGAGAAATATAAAGAAATCTGGAAAGAGCTTTATGAAGTAACATAAAGTGAAAAGAACAGAGCCAAAAGAATGGTGTATGCTCCTGGGATGTATGAGACAAAAAATGAATGAGAGTGAATAAAAAAGGAATGCTCATGGGGACTTAGAGGGAGTATCTTTTTGCATTGAAATGAATTAATATAAGTATAAATAATTACTATGCAAGCTTAGTTGCATGGACATTCAATGTTAAGTGTTTAGCAAAAATTTTAATTTAAAAGTAAAAAAGAAAAATTTTAATTTAAAAATTAAAAAAGAAATATAAAAAATAAAAAGAAAAAAGGAAATATATTTGAATTTAAAAATAAAAAATAAATAAAAAATAAAAAAGAAATGGTCTTTCCAGGTCAGTTGTTTGCATTCTTCTGTAATCTGGCTTTTGCCCAAGCCTGGGGAAGCTGAGTTATACTTAAAAAGACTGAGTAGTAAATGATTAAAAACACAAGCAAACAGGTAACATTGGTTTCAAATGAAAGCACAAGATTTATTAAAGATTAATCATTGCTAAATATGTTACAAGCTGCCTTGAAACTAAGGGTAGAGGAAATGAGCTTTCTTTCTTTCTTTTTTTCCCCTTGTAAAATTTGGCCTCAGAGATGATGTTTTCTTTCAAAGGAAATGGGATGACAATTTGGCTTCTAATAACCTGAGCCTCTGATGTTAGGGCCAAATCCTCACCTTACTTCCCATTTCAGTGGAGCTGAGATGCATGAGAAACTCCTTTTAAAGTCAATTGACTAGTTTACTTTCACAGAAATTCACTGTAAGCAGGGTTTGTGTCTCTTTAAAAACAAGCAAGCAAACAAACAAAAAGCAAAATGACCAGCCAATCCCTAACAGTTCTGAAAAACCAAGGCAAGGCCCTTGCTCAGAAGCCTTCCTGACAAGGGGGATGTGTCTGCTCTCGCTGAGATTTGGCCCTCGGTGACATCTCTCAGTGACACTTCTTTAGCAGATGCATTGTGATATTCTTCACTGCCAGCATTGTCTCTGTACATGTTGGCTTGATTAGAGACTCTGGAAGCAAAAATCCAAAATGCCCCGTGTCACGCAGTTCGAATGCAAATGCATAGGGTATTCCATTTTTGTAAGCCCAATCCATTGAGCTGCCAGAGCTCACATCTGAAAGAAAAAATGATTAGCATGGTTTATGCTTTTCTTGTGGAAGAGCCGGAAAGATTTTCAAAATGATGTATGCCCTGTTTACTAAGCTAGTAACGAATCCTGACAATCTAATTTTCATGAGAAAAATCAAGCAATAGTTTCTTTTTCTCAAGAGGGAGTAGTCAGCTAATTTTTGACTGAAGTCTATGTGCTCTTACCTGAAGTAACACTTCTATTCATATTAAAAAAAACATTTTATTGATACTTTTTAAAAAAGCATGGTTACTTCCCAGCATGGCATAGTGAATGGAATGCTGGTTTAGAATCAAGAAACCTAGGGTTCAAAGCCCACTTCAGATGTATACTTAAGTCACTTAAAGTCTCTTGGCTTAGTTCCTCACTTGTAAAATGACGGATCGGGAAAGATAGCCTCTAACATCCTTTCCAACTCTAAATCTATAATCTATGATCCTAGTCCCGACCAACCCCTGACCCCCAATCTTTCCCTGGAACAACACTGAAACAAAAACCACACCAGAGCAAAAAATCCAGATATTGTCCAGGTCTAACATTGCATGCCTCATTTTGGACATATAGATTACCATCTGTCTGCCAAATGGCATTACCCATGCTATTTTACACCATAGTTACTCACAGAATCATCCAACTTTTTAGGGGTTGGCCAGTTTTGAGATAGGCGTGCCATTTTGTGAGGGTGATGATTAAATGAATTCTGCTTTTCAGCACGTGCTTTAGCTAAGAGTGAACCTAAGTTGCCATGTTTAGGGTCTCTATAGGTCAGGGGCCCATTGTGGCTACAGAGAGTAGCCAGAGGCCTGAAGATACATCACTGTGCTGCTATAAGAGATTTATGTTTGTAGCAATAGCTTTTCCTTTTTCAACCCAAGAGGAAGTGAGGTACAGACGGAAGGGCGTGGGGTTAGAGGACCAAGGGCTGAATCCCTTTATTGCCTATGACCTCATACAAGGCACTTCACTTCTCTGGCCCTGTGTTTCTTGCATGTAAAATGAGAGGTCTGGATTTGATAACCTCAGAGATTCTTGTCAGCTCTAAATCTGTGATGCTATGAACCCCATAAATACTATATGAATGCTAGATATTATTAAATATTGATTGGGAAGATAATTTTTTCCCTTTTTTTGAGGCAATCAGGATTAAGTGATTTGCCCAGAGTCACACAGCTAGTAAGTATCTGAGATTGCATTTGAACTCATGTCCTCCTGACTCCAGGGCCAGTGCTCCATCCACAGCACCAATTACCTACATCAGGAAGATAATCTTTAGGAGTTAAAAAAGGTTTTAAAGGGTTGCAATGACGGAAGGCTAGGGATGGGATGGGGGATACAGCTTTAGGATGACCACCATTCAAACATTTATCCTGACCTGAGAAAAACTACTCTCTAAATAATTGGCTGTCAATATGAGGCTAAGCACATTTGATAGTAACATAAATTGACAGACCTTTAGGGTCATTTGGTCTTTAGGGCAAAGCAAATGAGTAGTGAGACTCAGAACAAGAAGGGTATGATGAGGAGATCTAATCACGAGTTGTTAATACTCATTCCCTTTCCCTCAGATGACCACACATAGATTTATCTGCATAAATGCTTTATCTCCTTACCTTGTAAGCTTCTTGAAGTTGGAGACCACTCTGGTTTTTTTTTCTGTGTTTTGTTTTTATCTTTGCATTTCTATACCCTTGAATGTTTCATATGCTTAATAAATGTTTATCTGATTGGACTGAACTCAAGGGAAGCCAGTTATATTTTTTGCTGTTCAGTCATTTTCAGTCATGTCCAATTCTTCATGACCCCATTTGGGATTTTTTTGGCATAGATGCTAGAGTGGTTTGTCATTTTCTTCTCCAGCTCATTTTACAGATGAGGAAACTGAGGCAATCAGGGTTAAGTGACTTGCTAAGGGTCACACAGCTAGTAAGTGTCTAAGACTAGATTTTAACTCAGACCTTCCTGACTCTAGTTCTAGCACTCTATCACTGTACCACCTAGCTGCCCTCAATCATATTATTCAGAGACTTATAAATAAATCACTATAGACCTCTCTCTCTCTCTCTTGCTCACACACACAGGTATCTATATGTATGTATTTACACACATATGACATTTTCCAAGAGGATTTCTGAACTGGATTTTTGATGCATTTTAGAGTCATAAAAGACAAGTATTTTGGAGTTGGAAAAGATTTTTTCATTTAGTCCAAGAAGAGTTAGCTGAGGCTTAAAGGGGTTAAGTGACTTACTCAATGTCACACAGATCATTAGAGTAAGACCACAAATCTAGCATTATTACCATCACATTCAGCCTTTTTCTTATTTAAGAAATATTCTCCTCACTTCATCAAAGAAAATTTCTCTTGTTGCAGCTACTATAGGGATATAGAATTTCATAAAAACGAAGGGAAAAAGGTGAAAATAAAAGGCATATTTCCTAAATGCTGGGATATTTACTCAGTGATCTCAAAGCAAATTTTAGGGCAGTTCAGAAGAGCTCCACGAGCTCAGTTGAATGCTTCCTGCAGTTACAAGATCTTTGTTCACTTTCCATTCATTACTGCATAGAATATGATCTGCTTTGAAGCTATTTAAATTGGTAAGGGGAATTTTTGTCAGAATAATACAAAATTCATACATATAAACTGTTTTCTGCCTCCTTAGCTAATTCAGCATCTTCAAAACTCACTTGATGGGGCATGTAATTCTCCTTTTTCTAAGAACAAGTTAGGTAAAGAGCCAATCCCAGGATATTCCCACATGGTACTCACACAAGGTGCTTGATGCAGGCCCATGTCTATAGCGGACCCCATATGCTGAATGCAAAGCAATAACAGCATTATAAGCTGCAGATTCCTGTGTGTGGGAGAACATTAGAATTTCACATTACTAACCTCATTAAGGCTGGAACCTTTAGATGTACTGTCACACTTATGATTCATGCTCCAACAGTTACCTCTATAAGATATATTATGATGATGTCAAAATTTGAAATACCAGAAAACAGCAAGCTTTGCCACCAAAAGTGTTTTAAAGTTTCTTCTTATTTGCATTGTCACAGCTAAGCATGCACAAGGTCCTTGCTGCACAGGAGTTAAATTCCTAGAGCACAGTTAGAAAAGTATTTTTGAGTGACCTAGTAAATCTGGGTCATACTGGTACATGAATATAGAACCTATTTTTCTTTATTAAGGGAGAAAAAGGAAGACTTCCTCTAAAGATCCATGGTAAACGAGCAAAAGAATCGGGCTAGGAAAAATATCTCTAATAAATTACAAATGGATTGACAGGACCTTCCAGGAATAAGAGACAGATTTTTTTCTTTGTTTTTTTTTTGGTCTAGACCTATGAAAATGAAATTATTGATATGGGGAACTCTTGGTGTTGAAGATGAGCAACTCTTCTGTAAATTACAGAAGTTAAGTGATTTCTCTGTGGTCACATACTCAGTATGTTTCCAAAGTCAGACTTGAGCTCTGAAATTCTAAGACTTCCTAACTATGTCTCATCACCTCCCAGGGAGTCCACAGTCCATCTGGCTCTGAAACATGTAGTAGAACTATGCTTTCAAGCATATCTAAGCAAGGATGAAACATTTGAATGACGAAGAAGATTGTTTCTTACAGTGTAGACAAGTAATGATCTGCACTACAGGTGATGGAATCAAAATTGTGTGTGTGTGTGTGTGTGTGTGTGTGTGTGTGTGTGTGTGTGTATGCTCATTTCAGAATTTCCCCCCATGTGCTCGGGGGTAATCTTCCACTTCCCAGCCAATGATCTTGCTAAGAAGTACAAGTTGTGTGTTTCTCTGCAAATTCACTATTAGTGCCAGTGGTAGTATCAAAAAAATCACAGAGATAATAAAAGTTGGAAAAAAAAACTAGCAAAGTTAACAAAAGATCCTAATTGTGTATACTTCATCATTTAAAGTATTGTGAAACATATGGTTTCAACACAGAGTTTAATGGAGGTGTTATGTATCAAGTTAGAGGAAAAGAGGTATGCTGATACCAGTGCATAGCCCTCCAGTTTCAAATCACCACTAAATAATTTAATGCTTAAATTGAACAACCATTGGCAACATGGTATTATTTGCTGAACTGGACTAATGGTTTGTGTCTTCAGTTCCAACAGGCAGTTTTAATAATTGCCTACTAGGAGCAATGCATTGTTATGGGTATTGGAAGACGAAACAAGACATAGAATACTTGTCATTAGAGAACTTAGAACGTAGTAGCAGAAATGAAATAAATACCTAAGTAACTATAATGTGACAAATATAACTATATAAAAGTAACTATAATGAGACAAACTCTAACATGACAAATGCAGAGTTCAAACAGAGCAGTATGAGAGATCTGAGATAAGAGAGATCATTCATACCAGAGGAATCAGGCAAAGTTTTATAAAAGATGGGATGTATGAGCTGTGTTTTAAAGGACGGGAAGGATTTTAACATGTGGAGAAGTGGAGAGATAAAGCTGGAAAACAATGAGGAGAAAAGCAAAGAGGAGAAAAAAGGAATGAAAAGATTGGGGAACCACTAGTAAGTCAGCCAACAACATTTATTAAACAATTATTATATGCCAGGAATTGTGTTAAGTGCTGGGGATACAAAGAAATACAGAGACAGTATTTGTCCTCAAAGAGTTTACATTTTAATGGTGGAGATACAACGTAAATAATTAGGTACATACGAAATATATACAGAGTACCTGGAAGGTAATTTCAGAGAGGAAGGTAATTGTACTTGGGGAGACTGAAGATGGGATTTGAGCTGTCTGGAAAGAAGGCAAGATGACTAAGAGCTGGAGGTGAGGAGAGAGAACATGGAGGACAAGCATGGAGGACATCCAGTGAAAATACATGGAGTTGGGAAAAGGAGTATTTTGTGTTCCAGGAATGGCAAATAGGTCAGTGGAGGTGGATTTTAGAGGCATGAAAGCAACAGTCTGGTTTGCCTAGAACACTGGGTATCCAGAGGGAGGATAGTATGTCATAAAGGAAGGAGAAGGGAACAAGCATTTACTAAATGCCTACTATGTGCCAAAGTACTAGGCTTAGTGTTTTCCAATATTTTCTCATTTGATTAGGTAGGTAGGTTAGGATTTTGATTAGGAAATTTGAATAGGAAAGGTAGATTAGAGTAAATTAAATTGGAGTGGGGTTGTCTGGAATGAGAAATTTGTATTATGTTAGGTAAGCTCAGATTTCTGAGTATAAAGACTGTGTGGCCATAACTATGCACATGAAGATTACCCTGGCTATAGTATGAAGGATAGAGAGTGTGGAATGAGCATTGGATTTAGTGGCTTGAACCCGGGTTCAAATTCTGACTCTGCTATTTGCTATTTCAGATTTATATTTCAGATAATCTATCTCTCCGGGTCTCATTTTCCATATTTATTAAATGATGGGTTTGGACCATATGATCTCAAAGTTTCCTTAAAGTTCTAAGTTTTATGGGCCTATGACTGCAGGAAGAGAGATTGGAGGCAGGGAGAATAGTTAAGAGGATATTCATTAGCCAAAGAATAGTTAATGAGGGCCTGAATTTGGGTTGTGAAGGTGGGAATAGAAAGAAGGGAATGGAAAAAAAGAGAAATTGTGAGCTAAGGTTGATGTATCTTGCTAACTAATTGGATGTGGGGGTGAGGTCTTCCCACTTTCTCTCTAATCCATACTCTATTAACTTGCCAAATTGATATTCCTAAAACACAGATCTGATAGTATCATTTCCTTACACAACAATCTCCAGAGAATTACTATTTCCTGTAGGAAAAAATGCAAAGTTCTCTATTTGGCATTGAAATCTCTCCACAATATGACTTCCAGCTTCCTTTCCTTCCCCCCTCCCCCTTTTAAAAATGAATTTAACAATCACCAACAACTACAGAATTTTCCATAGACGAAGGAGAACAAATAACATGATTGTATATGAAACCAGAAACTTCTGTTAGATATAACTTGTTTTTAAAGTGTATATTAAATTTAACAAGGTAGTAAAAAATTTGTGTCCCTTTCTGATCTTTTTTGTTTTCTTCTGTGTATTTACAAAATGTTTTATTGATACCCTTTTCTTTTTTTCTTTTTCTATCTCGATTGCTTTTCATTAACTTTCTCCCTCCCCGCCTCCAAGATTTCATCTACCTATCCAATCATTTTGTATTATACTCCTCATATACACTCTGTTGTCAGTATATGATATTCTAGCTCTTTCCTTTAATGGCTATACTCCATGCCTAGACTATATCCGCTTCTTACCTCTGCCTTATACAACCTCTCACTTATTTCAGAGGACATCTGGGCTGCTACTTGGTACTAGAGGCTTTTCCTGAACCCCTCAATTGTCTGTGCTGTCTCCCTCTTGAAACTTTTTTGCATTATTTTTACTTACTTTGGATTTACCTATCTATGCACATGCTGTATCCTCCTTGGAGAACTCAAGTTCCTCTAGGGCAAATCTCTTTGATTTCTGTCTTTGTATCTTTGTAGCCAAACACAGTGTCTGGCATATAATGAATATGTGTCAAATTGTTGTTGTGTTTTGTCCTTAGTTTTCTAAGAGGCCCATGGCATCAGGGAAATGATGATACGACTTGCAGTTGACTTTGATTTGAGTGAGAGAAGGCTGTGCAAGGTCACCAGCTTCCCTTTCTTCCCCAGGACCATCTGGGTCCAGTGGCCTGATATTCTTCAGGATGACTGGAGATCACCTGGGATGCAATGAGGGACCCTGGCCCTTTTAGGATCAGGCCTTTTCATGTACTCCCTTAGAGTGAGGTAACTCCCATTCAGTGACTAGGCCTGTTTAAGAAGTGAGTCAAGGGATGGCCCCTTTAATTAGCAAAAAAGATAAAAAAAAATCAAGCTGGGAGGGGAAGACCCCCAGAGTTGCTGTTCCAAAGAGAAACAGTTACCAATGACATTCACTCTAAGGCAAGAGGGCCCAAAATACAGCCATTAAGTGGAGCTTGGGCAGGGACCTATTATGGTCCACCAGTTCACTCACGTGTCAAACTAAATTGAAAGGTAAGGCTCAAGGATGATCCAAGGGACTTGAACCTTAATGATTGGGAGAATGGTGGTGACATTAAGAGAGAGAAGGAAATTGGAAGAGAGAAAGATTTTTTTGGGGGAGAGATGATGAGTTCAGTTTTGAGTTGAGTTTGAGGTGATAGAAAGGTATGATTAGTGAATATAGCTATATGTAATATATAATAATTATATATATAATATATAATAATATATAATATATAGCTATATATAACATATAGCTATATATCTCTGGGCTACCTTTCAGTAGTCAGCCAATGTATTACAATAGTTACAAGGATTGAGGATTCTTACATTCATCTTCAAGATTTCCCCACACTCCCAAACCACCATAATCAACAAAAGGAATGGAGACCCATATATAACTTTAGTGGCTAAGTCCTGAAACACATAGGGGTTAAGTGATTTGTGCAGGGCCACACAGGAATTGTGTAAGATATGAGGTTTGAACCTAGCCATGTTGCCTTTATAGTTTGGAATTAAGGATCTAAATAACTACGTATCTCAAGATAGCTATGAACAAATTAAATCCCGTAACAATTAAAAATTATTAACCTGAACCTACCTGTCTTGATTGAACGCCAGAGAGTACTATCTCCATGGTGAATGGGTAGTGGCAAATTGGTTAATAAGACACTGAAGGATGAATGAAGGGAACAAAGGGATGGCATAGATGTTTGAACAATATTAAAAGTAGGAAAAATGAGATTGTAGGACTATAGCTCTAGCTAGAATTGAAAGGGACCTCGGTTATCAGCTAGTCTAAGGATTTTTAACCTTTTTTGTGCCCTGGATCCCTCAGGCAGTCTGGTGAAGCCAATGGATCCCTTTTCAGAATAATGTTTTTAAATGTGGAAAATAAAATATACAGGATGAGAAAGGGAAATTAAAGATTTTTGAAAATCAAGATATCATTTTTGCCCCTAGAAATGTACCCATGAACATCTTGGGGAGGGTGCAGTCTTTGGACCCCATGTTAAAGAATCCTTAATCTAGTTTAACCCACTCATTTTATATATATCGTTCATGAGAAATTTGAGATTAAGCAAAGGAGATTAAATGACTTGCCCAAGGTCATACAAGTATACTTTTAAGAGATGTGACTTTAACCAAGGTCTGTGAACTCCAGAGCCCAGGTTCTTTTCACCATAGCAAGATGAAAATAAACACAATAGTGTAGACTCTTGGAGATAAGAAGCTGGACTCTGTAGGAGGAGATTTGAAGGACATGCATAGAGAGTTTACTTTCTACAGGGTCGAATGATAATAACATAAAAAAATCCCAAACCCTATATTAACAACTGTAGAGCCATTGTAATGAGGAGCTCTGAATCTTGGCCAAGGTTAAATATGATAGAACAAAATGTCTAAGGGATTAATATTTTATAAAGATAAAAGCCCACTTGGGCATTTTCTAATAGTTAATAGGCAAATGCTAATAGTTAAAGTATAAAGGCTATTTTTATTTGGGCTTTTCTAATTAAGACAGTGCAGTGGAGTCTTACTAGAACAATATCCTTGGGATCCACAGTTTAGAGGTAAGATTGCGTGATAGGGAATTCCTTTTGATACTTGAGTGGCTAAGTCCCTTTCAAAGGGGCACAAAACAGACACAATAAGGACTTTCAGAAAGAAGATCATGGGTGAGGTTGCAAGGGAGCCTACCTCTTTAATGTTAAAAATGTGCATATCAAAATGGACCTATTTTACACTGAATTTGCCTCCACTGCTAGCAACAGCAGAAGATCCTATACCATAAATACATTTTCTTAAAGATCCAATTTTAAAAACTCAAAGTACTTCTATGTATAGTAGTTTCATTTTTATATGGGCAGGTTTTTAGATAGATATATCCAGGGATTTGGTAGCATTTACTGAGTAATTAAATCATATTAATTATAATTTACTTTTAATTAATTACAATTGCATTATAATACAGTTACAATTATTTACCCAATAAAATTAATTACAGTCCTGGATATGTGACAGAGGTTATAAAACTAATCAAATCTGGGCTGACCTTCCTCTCAAACTTGTGATAAGAATGCAAATAGGTTGGCAAAGCATATAATTATAGCTAAAATCTATATTAAAATCAGAAAAAGAGCTACACAGCCCACTTTACCCCCTACAGAATGCACAAGCACCAAACCAGATACATATACATATACACATGAAGTTAGGTACTTACAACACAGCTGAAATTGGGAATTTTTGCATACTTATAAGAGTAGGGGTAGAGCAACATCTGTGCATAAGCGTGGAAGGAGAGGTAGGCTCTGATGTGCTTCTTGCGTTTTCGGAGAAAGTGAGCTACGGCCTTCACCTCTGGCTCAGATTCAGGAAAAGGCCCACAGTATGTATCATCACAAGGGTGAAAGGAGGCCCCTTCATCTACAAGTTGGGGAAAAAACACATTCAACAAAGGGGGCAGGGCACAGAGAAACAAAACTTATCATTGCTATGGCACTATTTTCTCTTTTATTTTCAGAAATAGTTTTCACAAAGTAATTCATCCAAATTTTCATCTCTCAGAAAATTAACAAAGGACAAAATTTAATTCCTCATGTGTAATGCAGTGGCAGTGCTAATGGTGACTAGTTAATGATTTTCTCATTGATACAGTATGAAGTAGCCATTCTATCAGCTGGTTGTTCTTTTATTAGGGAATGGATTCTTTTGGGGGTGACAAAGGAGAAAATAAATTCATCTGATGGGACATCTTGTAAGTTCCAAAAACAAACCTGGAGTGCTTGAGCTAATTCTACAAAGCAATCACACTAATGCTCATGGTGATAGGTCATATCCTGTTACAGAATTTCAGAGACTAGGCATCATAGAATAATAGATTCAGAGCTGAAGGAAACTCAGAGAATCTCTAGTGATGGGGAATCGCTGACTCTCAAAGCTCATTTTTTTGTATTGCTGATTGTTCGAAAGGTCTTTACACTGAGTCAAAATATGAATCCTTATAACTTCTACTAATTGGTCCTAGTTCTGACACATTATAGAGGTAAAGGTTTGACATTTTGGGGATAGGAACATAGAAAGTGGATGGTAAGGGCAACTCAAGATTACAGATTAATGGGGAAATGAGGGAACAAGGGATTCAGGAGTGGAGGACAGAACATTATTGAACTGATAAACTGTAATGGAGAGAACCTTAGGGAAATCCAGGTGAGGGCAGAAAGGAGGCTCAATAGGAGGAAGGTGGTACAAGAGTAGCAGATTGTGCCCAGAGTCCAAGATATTTGGGGGTTATGGCAGAGTCCAGCATGTCCTCCTTTTCTGGACTGAAAGAAGAGATGACAGTCAAGCAGATTGAAGAGATAGCTCAGGTTGAGTAACTGTTGATTGTCAGGTGTGACAGTATGTATGTAGGGATCAATACTGTTATAGAGCTATTACTTTATTTTTTTAAAAAAAAAACCTTTTTCTTTTTGGAGGGAGAAAGGCAGGGTAATTGGGGTTGAGTGACTTGCCCAAGGTCACACAGTGAGTATGTCAAGTGTCTGAGGTTGGATTTGAACTCAGGTCCTCCTGACTCCAGGGCTGGTGCTCTACTCACTGTGTCACCTAGCGGCCCCCTAGAGCTGTTACTTTAGAGTGGTCTAGTTTAGAGATGTTTCAAGTTTGACTGATGAAACCACTTCCTTAAGTGCTATGTAAATAAAATGCTTTGAGAGACTTTGAAGTTCTCTGATAACTCTTAAAGATAATATCTTTGTTTTGGCAGTATTTCAATTTTTCTACGATCTGTAACAATTGCATTTCTACTTCTTCCATAATACCAAAATCCTCATTTTGCATGACAAAAGATAATTTATGAGTACATTTGGGGTTTAATTGGAGAATGAATGAGGATAGACCTTCAGGGGCCATCCTATGGAGGGTGCGCTAAGCTTCCCAGCCAACTTCTAGAGAGTACATGTGATTCCTCGACAAAGGGCTTGGGTGTTTATGGATAGCAAAATCACCTGATTTTGTCCCTTTGTGTTGTGATGACATCAAATGGTATTTGCATCAAGAGGATTGCCCATTGAGATGGAAGGTAGAATCTAACAAGGAAGACAGCTTCCATTTTCACTCTCTTCTTTCTTGTTTTTGTTAACACGTCTGGCATATAGCTCCTCCTCTCTGAATTTCTCATGAGGGGTTGGAGAGGGACATCTCTCACTAAAACTAAACCACAGAAATGGCCAACTACTGGCATATGGCAGCCTGGCCACTGCCTTTCAACAGTAAATGCTGCAGAAGGAGAGCATATGGGAATTGGATGGAAAGTCCAGTGGAGGTTAAAGTCAATCTAGTGGAAGCTAACATTTGGGAGGAGGGCACAAAAAAGGAACCAGTAAAAGCATATTTTTCAAAAGAGCATGGTTTTTGAGAGGCACTGGTAAAGGGTTGTGGGTACAATTCTCATCAGTACAGAACTCCACAGCCTTTCCTAATAGCCTCTCTCTGCTTTGCTGATCTTCATAGCTTCAGCCCTTTCTGGGACTGGGTATCTTTTAAGGTGGGTCAGTGTGGGGGCCACAGGTTGAGCAGAAAGAGTAAGAGTCACAGAGGGTACAGCAGGTAAGGAACAAATAGCACTGTAAGGGTTTGCTATCTTATGATGATGGAATAAAATCTTATGATGGCATAGGTAACTTAGAGGAAATAGATAAATCATCACAAAAAATAGAAAATACGCAGATTAACAGAACAAGAAATAGGTTATCTAAGCAATCTGTTATCAGAAAAACATGGCAGTGACCTTCAGGGAAGGTGTTCCCCATTGACTTTGGAGCCTTTGTTTATACCAGAATATGACTCTGCCTCTCTAGGAAACTCCAAGGACATAAATAAGTCCTAAAAATAAGTGACTGTAACAACCACTTTTAAAATGTCCACTCTTTTTTTTTTCAAATAACATCTATTATCCATAAGAGTAAATTCACAGTTGAGTATTTTTTACATTTTATAATTCTGATATTTTGCCGAAACTTAGAGTAATAACTTGAAAATACCTTGCCAAATGAGAAAAGCCTTAAAAGGAGATACAGTATTAAATTTGGACTGAACTAGGGTGATGGCAATCTGAGTATTGAAGAGGAAATAGTTCAAAATATATTTTAGAGATAGAATCCATTGGACTCAGCAATTGATTAGATTGAGAGAGGAGAGGGTCAAAGATAATTCTGAGGTTTCAAGTCTGGGTCACTGTGATGATGGTGGTTAGATTTTCAACAGAAATGAAGATGTTGGGAGGATGTACAATAGTTTAAGCATTTGGATATTCAGGTAAGTAAGAGCAACTGCTTACCTGAAGGAAAATTACACATTTCATTGGGAGCCTAGGGGAGAAAATCTCTCTGACAGGTGTGATTCTTTTCTGGTTGTGTAAAACTGAAGGGTTTCTGGGATAGATACTCGCAAAGACCCATATCATCTTATTCTTTTGCTTTTGCCCTGAAAAGATGGGGGCTGCTATTTGTTATGGGGAGGAGAAAATGCTTTAAGAAGATATTTCTGCAAAGTGATGGAGCAGGGACCCAGTAAGGAGAGAGAGAAACTTGCTATGAGCAGATATATTGAGCAGGATCTGGCTGTTCAGAGAGTCAGACTGGGAAAGGTACAGAGAAAAGAATAATAACTTCAGGAGGCCCAGAGTGTTACTTAAATCTTTGAAAATGGACTTTGAATAAGCAAGCATTCTATTTCTCCACCACAAGTTATATAAACTTTTCCGCTGGGGGAAAAAAGTCAGCCTTGGGCTCATTTAATGATGTTTTCTGATAAGCACATTAGGTACTGAGACACTGCTACAGGATATTATGTCCTGGTTTTAATCTGTCAGTGCTGTTTGTCACCAATAAAGTGTCAATACAGTGGCAGAACTAGTAATGATCCCAAGGCATGTTGTTTTTTTTTTCACCCAAAGCCCAGTTATTAGTCCCATAATGAGACAACAATCTAACTCTGAAGGGTTACAGAACATAGAAAGGGCATTAGTGTTAATTTAAGTAGTGTTAATAATAATTATTATTGTTATAATAGCTAGCATTTCTATAGCACTTCCTAGTTTGCAAAGTTGTTTACATATATCATCTCATTTGGTCCTCATAATTACCGTATGACATAGATTTTACAAATGAGGAAACTCAGAGGTTAAGTGACTTGTCCAGGGTTAGGGTGCTGTCTTGACTTGCTCATGAACTGGATTTAAGTGAGGCATAGCTGAGCAAAGTCATCAACCTCACTCTCTCTTTTTGAGTCATTGAAGTTCAGTGGCAGGACAAAAGTCAAGGTGATTGGCGATGGCCTGGAGTGCAATGATCTCTGACCAAGCTCTAAAGGTTTTAGCCACCTTCGTGGCCATTGGAACAAATTGTTTTTATTCACTTATTTTTGCAGGAGAAAGTCTTCATTTGCTCGGGATAGACATCCCCTAACTAATTCACCAATGGGTTTGACCTGGTTTAGACCATCTGCCGAGATGGTTTTACTTGGGCATGGCCATGGTGCATATTACATAGCTAGTAAACGTCTGAGATAGGATTTGAATTCAGATCTTCCTGATCTCAAGACCAGCACTCTATCCAGTGCACTGCCCAACTGTAGCATTAAAATCCTTAAATCCAGGTTTAAGTTATATTCTTGATGGTTGAGTACTTCTGAAATATAAAGAAAGGACTTTTCAATTCTACAGAAAATACACTGCTTCTGCTTTTTATGTGCCAAATAAGAAACCTTTGGAGGCTGGTCTAAATCTGGCTTCAGGCATATTCAGCTCAAGTATATTTGCTGCATTTCAGAAGAGCAGGTGATCAGAATTCTGGGGTTTTAGAGAGTGGCATATGCTTGAAACATGCAAAAATGAAATACTCAATATCTGGAAACAAGGTAAGATAGAAAAGCATTCATTGTCTAGGAAAAAGACCTGGATGCATCTACTTTATCTCTCTGCTATAGTAGCATGAAAGTCCAAGCTGCTAGTTTTCCTCGGTTTAAAGAAACAAATGCACAATAGCTGAGGCTGAGGGCCAAATTCTCTTCTCTGTCCCTACATGCAGAACAAGTACAGAATATGTAATCGAGATCTGCAGTGCAGATCAGAAAAGAGAATTTGCCTGTTAATTTTGGGTTTGTGAAATCAAAAGGCTTGTAGTTCTGCGGCTCTCTAATTTGTGTTGTCCTGGTAAAAAAAAAAAACATTCCTTAGTCCTTTAAGTGTTTTTATTTTCCTTCCTAACTTCCTATGGGTCTTCTTCTAAGAAACTTATGAATTAAAAAAAAAAAACCAAAGACCATGTCTGTTAGAGTAACTGTGACATTAGAGTTTTTATTCTATTTTATTTTTAAATAGGCAGTTCCCCAAAGTACTCATTGTCAGTTGATTGAAATTCGAAGCAAATATTTCCCATGGAAAGGTGGTTAGCATTTCCAGAGCATTTCCAGGTCACAAAAGCCCATTTAAATCATAAAGCACCTGAAATATATGTATGAATGTCATCTCCTCAAAATACTCCAAGGTAGCTTGTGGGTCTCAGAAGAAATTTATCCTGGAAGCAAGTACCGAGGGATTAATTTTCAAGATATTTCAAAGAGAAGAATATACCTAACTAATGGAAAAATTCATAGGTAGTATTATTGCCCACCCCGCAGACATTGATTATCAAATGCCTATTTTCTCATCTCTATAAAGGCTTTTGTAGAATGATCTGCATACATATTGAGGCTATTCTCATAAAAATATGAGACAGAATCAAGCATGTTTTCATAGATACTTTTCTGCATCAGATTATACTTCAATCGCACGATTAACTGAAAGGCATAGAGAATTCAAGATCCTACAATATTTGTTGTTTGTTGATTATAAAAAAGCAGGTGAATTGGGAGAATAAAATGAAGCAGGATCTCCTCTGACAAGGTTTCTGCCATGCCGACGTTATGATCATACAAGGTTCCTTGCTACATACAATCTGAGAAATATATTTTTTCAAAATATTTAAATCAATTTAAAAATAGATTTGATTTTTTAAAATATGGATATAAAACCAAATATTTAAATATAAATAAATATGAAATTTAAAATATAAAATAAAAAATTTAAAAATGAATATAAAACATAAATAGGACATAAAATATGAAGTAATGATCCATAAAGATGTTTACTGCTGTCAAAAATGATATCCTATTACAGATCCTAAATGTAAGAGGGATAGCCTAAATATAGTGAAGTCCTCCAGATACTCCTCTTATGGGGTGGTATTGTGCTGATTGTATCAAGTCCCAGAATTCTACAAGGTTTATAGGGTTATAGATTTAAAGTTGGAAGGGAACTTAGAGACCATCTAATCCAATCCACTCATTTTACAGATGAGAAAATTGAAACCCAGAGAGGCTAACTTACTTCAATGAACCTATCTACAAGTATTTATTAACTGCTTACTATGTTCTAGGTATTCTATTAGACACAGGGATATAAAAATAAAAAAGAAATAGTTCTTTCCCTCAAGGAGCTTAAATTCAATTGGGGAGACAATACGTATGTATATAATTATATACTGCATATAAGATATACAAATGCAATGGAAATATGGCAGATCCCACTATTTTGCTTGACTGATGCAACCTTTCTCTACTGAGGACACTGAAGAGATAACTTCTGGGAAGATTGTGATAGTTCTGATTGGCTATGTGGTTAAGAGGAGCCTTTTCCAGTAGGTTGTGTAGCCAAAACTGTTGGCATCTTCAAAAAAAAGTCTGTCAGTTTTGACTGTCTCTTTGCTTCATTTGCATCTGAGAGAGCTCAGTGACTTTTTCTCTCATGGTTTCTACTGAGAGACCATGTGTTTGGGGAAGGGCCTTAGGTCCGTCCCCCCATCCCCGAGCCTATATGGTCCCTGAGAAATGGTGTCTTCTTTGTCTTTCCATTCATTCTTTTCCATTCTAGTTGAAGGGAATTTCAAAGATTGGGAGAGCTATCCACAGGAATCTAGGACTCAAAGAATCTAGGCCAGATTTTGTAGCCAACACAGCATCTATGACTGGAGAAGCAGGGAGTAATTTTTGTAGTGACCTTCTAGACCTATTGGAACAAAAGCCAAAATGAGGATTCATCCAGCAGTGATGCTGTCTTTGGATATGAAACTTAGTGGAACCAATGCTTTGTAGGAATTGAACTAAGTTTTGTGCCTACTTCCCTAGAGACTGAAGAAGTATAGGTGAGAGTATACCCCAGGAGGGCTGAGGAAAATTCTTAATGGTTTGTTCCTGGAGGGGTCTAGTATCTGGAGAGGAAAGCAGAAAAGAATTTGTGTAGAAGGTGGTGCTTGAAGTGAATTTTGAAGGAAACAAGGGATTCTAGGAGGTGGTTGTAAAGAGAGATTTCATCCTAGGGAGGCATTCAGTGTAAGACATGGGAATGGGAGATAGAATGCTGTGTGTGAGGATAGTGAGAAGGCCAGTCAGGTTGGAACATAGAGTCAGTAATGTTGAAAAGATAAGTTGGGCCCAGTTGGTGAAGGGCTTTAAATGCCAATTAGAAAAGTTTATATTTGACCCTACAGATAATAAGGAACCACCGGAGTTTTTGAGTAGGAGACTACAGAGGCATATTACAAGCTTATTTTTTAGTTGAACTGAAAATATTAAAAAATAAATGTTTCTCCCACCTAAAACCAGAAGCGAGGTGGAGACAGTTAGACTAGCTGATTTTTCAATTTTCAATGTGAACATTTATGCTTTAGATCAAGTCTTGATTTATTGTTTTGTTGAATTATTGCTGGATTTAAATAAGAAAATAAAAATAATATTTCTGTACCTAAAAATCATAGTATAGTATTATCTTTTAGTTTTTGGACAAGAGGGACATGATCAGACTTGCCCTGTAGAAAAATCATTTTGGCAGCTGTGTGGAGAATGGATTGGAGTGATATAATGGACTTGAGTCAGGGAGACTAATTAGAAGGCTATTGATGTTGACCTGGTGAGAAGCAATGAGGTCTTGAACTAGAGTGGTGGCCATGTGTGTAGAGAGTAGATTTGTGAGAAGATATTGTTCAGTTTGAATCAACAAGTCAACTGATCACATAGGCAGAGTGAGGGAGAGAGAAGAGTCAAAAACAATGCCAAAGCTTTGAAATTGGGTGACTGGAAGGATATTGGGCATGTCTGGTTTGTAAATTAGGAGGAAGGGTGAGTTGAGGGGAGAAGTAATGAGTCCTTTTTTGGACACACTTAGTTTGAGATGTCTATGGTCTGAAATATCTAATAGGCAGCTGGCAATACAGATTTCAGGAAAGTAACTTGCCCAGGTCACACGGATAATAAGTGATGGAGGAAGGATCTGAACTCACATCTTCTGACTGCAAATTTATTATCTTTTTCATTGTATCCTACTGCTTTAGTGAGATCCATGACTAATCCAAAGAGACTGATCTAAAACTTAAAATGTGAAAAAATGAATAGTTGAAGAATGCTTATTGCCCAGACTAATATATAGTTAAATGGGAAGTCCATAGGATTAGTATATCACTACACATCTCTTGCACAGCCAAGCCAATGGATGATGAACAAGGGCTAGTAAGTCAATGAAGCATTTATTAAGCTCCTACCATGTGCCAGACACTGAGCTAAGCACCAGGGATACAAAGAAAATCCAAAGATAGTGTTTACTTTCAAGTGGCTTACAGTCTAATGGGGGGAGGGAGAGGAGACTATATATAAAAACATGTATAGACAAGCTATATACCAAATTAAAAGGACACTAGGTTCAAGAGGGATTGGGAAAGGCTCCTTGTAGAAGGTGGGATTTTAGCTGCAACTTGAAAAAAGCCACAGAAGCCAGAAGGCTGAGATGAGGAGGGAGAGCATTTCAGGCATGAGGGACAGCCAGAGAAAATGCTCAGAGTTGAGAGATGGAGTGTTTTCTTTTCAGGGAACAGAAAGGAAGACATTGTCACTGAATCAAAGAGTATGTGGTGGGATGTAGGATGTAAGGAGACTGGAAGAGTGTGTGTGTGTGTGTGTGTGTGTGTGTGTGTGTGTACGTGCATGTGAGAGTATGCACATATGTGAAACTATTATAAAGGGCTTTAAACTCCAAATGGAGGATTTTGTGTTTGGTCCTGGAGGTGATAGGGAGCCACTTGGGTTTATTAAATAGTAGGCATTGACATGATTGGACCTACAATTTAGGAAAATCACTGGTGACTGAATGGAAGATAGAATAGCATGGAGAGAGACTTGTGGTAGACAGACTAACCAGCAGGCTATTACAATAATTCATTTGTGAGGAGATGAGGGTCTATAACAGGGTGGTGTCAATATCAGAGGAGAGAAGGGAGTGTATTTGAGAAATGTTGCAAAGGTGATATCAATAGGTTTTGGCAACAGATTGGTTATGAGAGGTGAGAGGTAGCAAGGAGTAGGAATGACCTCCGGGTTGTGAGCCTGGGAACTAGGAGGATGATGGTGCCCTTGACAATAATAGGGAAGTTTGGGAGTGGGGAGGATTTAGTTTTAGACCTGTCAAGTTTAAGATGTCTACAGAACATCCAGTGTGAGATATCTGATAGTGAGTTGGAGATGTGAGATTGGAGGCCAGCAGAAAGGCTAAGGCTCTATAAATAGGTTTGAGAACCATCTACACAGAAATGATAATTGAATCTCTGGGAGTTGACGCGATCATTAAATGAAGTGGTATAGAAGGGAAAGAGAAGAGAAGCCCTGTGGGTATGATCTAGAAGAAGATTCAGAGGAAGATTCTAAGGCAGAGCAGTCAGAAAATAGAACTAGGAGAGAGTTATGTCCAGTAAAGTCAGAGAGAAGAGAATAACAGAGAAAATATGTCCAAGGCTGCAGAGAGGTCAAAAAGTACGAGAAATGAGAAAAGACCATTGTATCTAGCAATTAAGAGATGATTGGTAACTTTGGAGAGAATAGTTTCGGTTCATTGATGAATTCAGAAGCCAGAGGATGGAGAATTAAGAGGAGAGTAAGGGTGAGAAAGTGGAGGCATCCATCGTAGCTTTCTCAGGGAGTTTAGTCATAAAGGGTAGAAGAGAAGTAGCACTATAGTCAGCAAGGGTGGAAGGATCAAGTGAGAGGTTTTTGAGGACGGGGAGACATAGACATGTTTGCTGGCAGTAGGGAAGCAGCCAATAGTCAGGGAGAGATCAAAGGTAAATGAAAGTGAGGATGACAGAAAGGTAAATCTGCTAGAGAGATGGAGTGGAATGTCTTTGCTTATGCAGTTATAGGGGTTTATCTTGGCAAGGAGTGGGCCACCTCTTCATGTGAGACAGGGGTGAGAGAGGAAATAGTGGCAGAAAGCATCTGGGTGATATGAGATGTGATTTGAGATGAAGAGGGGAGAAGATTGAGCTTGCTGTAAATGGCCTCAATTTTTTTCAGGAAAATATAAAGCAAGATTCTCAGCTGAGAGAGAATGGAGGTGGGGAGCCATGGGAAATTTGAAGAGGGGTAAAATGGTTTGGAAGAGCCACTGTGAAAAGTGGGATAGTGGATGTAGAAGGATTGTCTAGCAGTAGTAAGGATCTAGTTGAGGCTATGTAATATAAATTTGTAGTGGACCCAGTCAGCACAGTTGCCTTATTTTTTTCACCTTTGTTCAGCAGTATATGTGTAGGAGTGAAGACAGTGGGTGATAGGAGGGATCTAAGGCTGAGGCTTTGCCTTCAAAGCCTCACAACAGCAGCATGATAAGGGTGCAGGGGGCACAAGAGAAGAAGACAGTATGTAGAATTGAAATGGATCACTTAAGGGTCAAGATGGGGAAAGGAGGAGAGAGTGGTTAGTACAGGGGTGATAGCCTGAGAGAACTGCGGGGTCAAGGGATTGGAAGTCATGGCGTGGACAAAGAGTAAGGAAGATGGAAGGAAAAGTGAAAACCAATAGATTGTGATCAGATAGAGGAACTTCAGAGTTCTTGAATATGGAGGCAGTGCATTTATGGGTAATAGCAAAATCAAGGCCAGGCATGTAGTAGGGACTTAATAAATATTTATTGAATTGAATTGACCATTTCTGTGTGGCCAAAGTGGGGTGGAGAAGTGCATCATGGGAAAAGAATACACCGAGGAGCTTAGAGTTTCAGGTGTTTGTGGGAGTATTAACATATCTCTTAGTATGAGGGCAGGGGTGGGGAAAGAGAGAAAAATTGTGAGCCAGGCCCTGAACTCATTGATGAAGTAAGGGGAACGTCCTGAAGGTCTTTTAGCAACAGCTAGCAGGATTTTGACTGGGCGGATGCTGTGGACCTCAAAGGCTTACTGAGTGATGGGGGCAGGGCAGCAAGGAGTATTCCCACTCCCCCAACTGGACCTAGTGAGTAGAGAGGATGAGTGAAATTGTGGCCAGTGCTGTAAAGTGTAGATAGGAAAGCTATGTCATCAATGAGAACCAGGAGTAGGAAAGGAAAAGATTGAGGAAGAAGCAAATTTGTTGCCTTTGGAGTAGGCATTCCGAAAGACGCAATGCAAGGGATGGGTAATATTTAGTTGGGAATTTGGAGTGGGTGGATTGAGGTAGTTGGGAATAGGTGTTGGATAGTGTAGGATGAAGAATGGGGTTTCAGGTAAATGTAAAGTCCTACACTTGGGTGAAAAAAATCACTTCACAAGTACAATTTGAGGAAAGTCTGGAAGATACCAGTTCATTCAACAAAGATTCAGGGTTTTAATGTAGCCCCCCCCTCAAAAAATCCAATTTGCTCTTAGGTTGTCGGTTAATAAACATATATCAAGTTCCTACTATGTACTAGGAACTGTGCTAAGTTCTGGGGATACAAATATGAAAAAGAAAGATAATTCCTGCCCTCAAGTAGCTTACAATGTAATGGGGCAAGACAACACACAGAAGGAAGCTGAAACGCGGGAAGTAAGGGGAAGAAGAGAAGGTATCTGGTGTTGAGTTATAATGGAGAAGGCCAGTAGAAGGAAGCTGGGTGGCAATGAAAGCTTATATTAAGAAGGGAGAGACAGCACAAAGGAACTATATTCTGGCATTGGTAGGAGCCCTACTGGAGTATTTGTTTTGGGTGCCATATTTTAGGAATAACATTGCAAATTTGTAGTGCATTCAGAGAAAAACAACCAAGAATGTGAGGGACCTGGAGACCACACCACATTAGACTGGGGAAAAGAGCTAGCTAGTCTTGTCATATTAAATACCCTAGATACTATCCTCAATTCTCTCTTCCTTTAATCCAGTCTCTAATGAAGATGTGGGCCTTCTCTATGCCAAAATCAGCTCCTTTACTTGTACCTCTGATCTTGCCCCTTTCTACTTTCTTTCACAGACTGCTTGTACAATTATCTTCCCACTCTTTCTAATCTTCAATAACTTTATTTACTAGCTCCTTCCCTCTTGCCTACAAAAAAATGCTCACTTGTCCCTACCATCCCCTCAAATTACCATCTCATATCTTTTCTACTTTTTACAGTCAAATTCCCCAGGGGTCGAGGGAGAGGACTGCCTATGCTTCTTGCTATCGTTTCTCCACTTACAACCTCTTGCAGTACAGTTTTCAATATCATGGAGGAATTGAAACTGCTCTCTCCAAAGTTCTACCAATGATCTGTTTTTTGTTTGGTTTTTTGCCAAATCCAATGGCTTTTTTTTTTCAAGTTTTATCCTTCTGGATCTCTTTGCAGTATTAGACACTCTTAACAACCATCTCTTACTAGATATTTACTCCTTTCTGTTTATTCTCTCCTAAGTTTCATTTGCTAGATTATTATCCCAATCCAATTTCTGGGACTGTGGATGTACTGCAATGTCCCTGTCCTTGTCCTTTTTATCTTCTTCCTTTACCCTTTCTTTCTTGGCTACTTTATCAGCTTTTATGGTTTAAATTATGATCTCTATGCAGATGACCTCTATATCTACATATCTAGCTCTAGTTTCACTTCTGAGATCCTATCCCATAGAGCTGTAAGATTGGGGGTGCATTGATTATCCTATCTTCTTAGAGTAATTATCTTTGTTAGATAAGAATATTTTTCAGACATTTTCAGCTATAAAGAATTAATATAAAAAAGAAGGAACTACCTTAGGACTAGAGAGACTGAGGGTCTGGAATAAGGTTTGTGTAAGGGCAATGTTCTAGCATACCACTTAAGAGGTAGGGACTGCACTGTATTAGGGAAAGGAAACATTGAGGAAGGTCATTGGCCCTATATTTCAGAGATGATCTAAGCCAAGTCCAGCCGAGGAAAAGGCTCAGAAGTGAGAACAGTCTCTGTTGCTTGCAAGATGCTGAGACCTGCCAAGTACTAGCTCATAGAAAATCAAGAAAACTGATTGCTGAGAAAAGAGCTTAGACCATGCAATTGAGCCCCTGCTGAGTTGACTAGGCCAAGCCGATTTTGCATCTGTTGCTAGGAGCTAAAATGATTGGAGGAAAGTGTTGCTTCCTGGAAGCTGACTAGAGAAAAAACATTGCTGTTGGGAGCTGACTGGAGGAAAAGAATACTCTGATATGTAATAAGAAAGGTCTATCTACTTTGCCCTTGACTGCTACCTATGGCTTGAGAGGGGAAAATCCCTCAGACCCCAGCCAAGAAGGAAGACTTGAAGGGCTCTGAAGATCTCAGTCTTAGGGAACAGCTTTCTCTAAAAGAATATAATACTGCCTTAGAACATGGCCAATGAGCAGTTTGAATAGAACATCTGGCAAAGAAATGCCTTCAACCTACTATTGATTAGTCAGAAAGACCGTTCTCTAGGAGGAGTACCAAGGCCTGCAGTCTAGAATTATGAGTTGTCTCAGGCCCATTGGTTTCTGTAAGTTTAGTCTCACTTTTCTTCACTGATGTCATATGCATTGGTAGGAAAATGTGATCCAGGTTTACTGGTGGGGCATTATGTTGTATTATTGCATTATCTGTAGTAAATGTTTCATGATTAAGATTTAATGTTGTCATCTTGGCTGATTTGTTTAAATGGGAAGCAAAACGGTCAGGGCACAATAGCTATGGTCTTGAGTAGTAGATATATTGCTTGTTCACACCACTGTTAGCCCCTAGGATCCAGAAAGTGAGTTGTGGTGGCGTTGTTGTTGTTGTTCAGTCATTTCAGTTGTGTCCGACTCTCTATGACCATATTTTTAGAGTTTTCTTGGCAAAGTTACTGGAGTGGTTTGCTATTTCCTTCTCCAGTTCATTTTACAGATGAGGAACTGAGGTGACTTACACATGGTCATGTAGTCATTGCCATTTGTGAACTCAGTCTGACAACATGAATCCAGATTGGGTAAGCAAGCCAGCCCAATCACCCAATTTTGGTTGATAGTGGCCCATAACTTATGGCTTTGCCATGTCCTTGCTTGATGTAAGGAAAAATTTATTGATAATTAGAATTGCCCAGAAGTGGATTAGGCTGCCCCACAAAGCAATCAGTTCTCCAATATGGGAAATTTTTCTGCTGAGGATTAATGTCTACTTGTTGGGAATGTTGTAGATTGGATTTCTGGACAGTATAGATTGGACCATGTTACTTCTGAAGGACCCTTTCAATTCTGAGTTTCATGATATTAATGCAGAATAATGTGAAATCCAGGATCCTTAAGAATGTGAAATTACCATATAGTAAAATTAAGAGCAACTACTTAGGGAAAATGTAAGGACATTTTCCAAAAGTACATAGCTAATATTATTTAGGGAAAAGTGGTAGCTCGTGGGAATCTGAGTATATTTAAGGCTAATTTCCAGCATTTTATAAATAGGATAAAAATTCATTCATTTTTAGAATACAGCGCAACACCTGCTGATGGCTGAAGTATATTTTGTTCTTATTCAGAATATTGAGGGTTTTCCTCCCAAACATTTACAAAGCTGGTTGATAAAAATGCCATTGGTCATAGGTAACTAAATAACAAGACATTTAAGACATTTAACTAATAACAAGACATTTGATAGCCAAAAAAAATTCATTGAAAATGGTTGGGATAAAAGTAATCCCTTAGACTGAAAAATAGATTGAAAGATTAAAACTAATGAAAACATTTTACAAAGTTAGTGGTCCAGAAGAATCAACCTAATTTCAAAATTGTTTTTGTGTCACAGACAACATGATGCAAGGATGAAAATTCCAAAAAAGATATACAGAAGCTAGAGATGCATGAAATTAATGAAAACACAATTCAGCTTCAAAAATGCAAATGAATGCAGCTGGAGGAAAACAATTAGAAAAACACATTATTGGTATTTGGAGAAATCAGGAATTCAATGTTTCTGAAGAGGATCTAGTCTAGTCATAGGAAAACTGTTAGATCAGGTAAAGAAAAATACAGGGATGCTTGAGGCAGAACTAAAAGCCGTAAAGGGCTCTGAGCAGGTTGAGAATGGCTACCTGCATCAATGGTTGACAAGGAACAACATTTCCATTTTTGTAGAAACACAATTTGTAGAAACTACTATCCATTGCTTTGATCTCTGTATCCAGATATTATGTAAAGCACCTTCAAAGCCAGCATCAATAATCCACAATTTTTCCCCCAGGCTAAGTTTTTTAGTTCCCTAGGCAGAGACTGTTTTATCTGTGTGTTTTTTTTTTTTAAATTTGATATACCATGGATATAGAAAGCAAAATAGAATAGGAATGGAAAAAAATCCTCTTTTCCTTATATAATTCAGGATCAGAAAAAAGAAGTGATTATTAGTTCAGGGCTCTCTTGCGATATGGAAGACAATTCTCCCTTTGAATTGTCAATAGATAAAATAGCTGGAATGGAGAAGAAACCATTATCTTTTTGTGTCTTTGAAAGAATATTAACAGATTGGAGGATTCTAGAGTTAGTCTTGGGGTTCCCTGTACTGGAATGAGGGAAGTTCATAGATTGATGATAATGCCAAAGGAATTAGAAAAACTTATTAATTTATTTGACAAACATTTATTCCTATATGCCAGTTACTGTGCTAGGCACTGGAGATACATCTCTACCTTCCCAATAATTCCATCAGTATTCATATATTAAAGCAAGTAGAGGAGTAATAAATACATCATAATTCACAAATAAACCATAAATAAAAGGTCTTTCTCTCCCTGTGAACTTCTAACCCAAGAATATATCTCTGCCCCTGTGATTTCCTCTTCTCATTGTTGTATTTCTCCTAGAACTCCCATTTTGAGGAAGGACCCAGGCTAGTCATCCTTTATTCCTTTCCTGATTCTGCTTCTGGTTCTTTGTAGTTTGCTACCACGTCACCACATGGGTACTTCCATCTTTCCTCTCCCCTCTTCCACTGCTTCTCAGCTCCTTTTAATGTATTTTTTTCTTCCAGTAGAATGTAAGCTCCTTGAGGGCAGAGGTTGTCTTTCTTTTCACCTATATTTGTATCATTGCAATACTGTGCCTGACACATAGGAAGCACGTAATAAATTTTTGTTGACTTGAACGATGTAATCAGTATCTGTCAGGGAGAGTAGAAACAAGTAGAAACCTGGTAGAAAAACACATAAATGAGGAAAACCCATGTTTTCATGGTACCTCATGAAGCAGGACTGAAGGTCTTGATGTTGTGGGTCCATTTAGGAACATCTGTAGCACATAAAACAGTTTCTCACAGTAACTCTTAAAAAGGCACTGAAAAGTGTTACACTCTTAATTCAGATAGCAGTTCCTGTTAACGAAGAACATTGCAAAACTCATCAGAGTCACTCCCTCTGGGTAATGTAGACTAGCCCAGACAGCTATTCACTCTTGGAAGCTGTGTCAACTAATCTGCCAATAGCAGAACTCTCCGGTTTTCCCTATTAAACCAGAGAGCTCAGTAGAGAGCAAACGGTAGTTCTGAGAGGTTTCACCTCTTTCAAATTCTAGTGACAATGGAGGACAATAGCCGACTCTGAAGCTCCAATAAACTCGTTTTCCTCAGCTGAAGCCTGCTCTAGCTTCCCTTCTTTCAGTTCTGCCTGCCTTTTTACCCTTGCAATTTCTTCAGTCCCAATTCTCACTTGCCAGGTTCTTTATCCTTCACTGTTTTCAGTGGCTTAAATGAGAGACTGTTGGTATGGAGTGACAAGTGACAAGACAAGCCCTTGCCTTTTAAAGAGCTTACAATCTCATGAGGGAAGATGACACACAAAAGGAATCTGAAAAGAGGGGGCCACTTGGGAGTACCTGGTGCAAGGGCATGATATTTCACAGAGTCTAAACCAACAGAGTTGCTGATGGAAAATGGAAAGTTAGCTGAAAAGTTCAAATCTCAGCCCTCTCTAAGAGAAAGCTTTGGGAGGAGTTTAGTGTTCCACCCACTAGCCCTCCAATCATAGGGGAGAGGAAGCTGAGGGAATTGAATTTCCCAACTCTGATCCTCCTATAAACACCATAATCACTCAGTTCTGCAACCTCCTAATTTTCCATGACCTACTCCTCTACCCTACACGGAATGATGATCATCCCCTTGCTTTTGTCATCACTTACAAATATACCACCTCCATGTTCAAGAACTCTCAAATATCCTTATCTGACTTTAAACAATAGTTTTTCAGCTCTCACTCTGACTTCCCTTAACAAATCCTACTGTTTGTCCACACCATGACTTCTAATTGCTTGAGTCCTCAGTTCTCTCCCAGGCCATCATCTATGCCCTAGCCACACTCTTCTCCTTTCCCCATCTTGACTTTTTAGTAATCCAGTTCAACTATACACTGTCTTCTTCTCTTGACTCCCTGGTCCTTTTATCATATTGTTGATTGTGTCCTTAGATCACTCCCACCATCCATCCATATATCCATATATGTTCCTTCACACATGCTGCTAAATGAAGGTGGAGAAAATCATGCGATCGTGCTGACAGGGTCTCCCAACAAATTTATATTACATAACCTCAACTGGGCCTTCCCTGCTGCTAGGCAGTTCTTCTCTAGCGCCCTTATCAATTCACTATTCCCCTCTTTACAGCAGCTCTTCCAAACCTTTTCATTCCTCTTCAAACCTCGATTAACTCTTCCCTCCACTCACACAGCCGAGAACCTTGCCTCATTTTTGACAGAAAAAAAACTGAGGCCATTCATGTGAGCTTCCTCTTCTCTTCTCTTCCCAATCTCATATTACTCAGATGTCTTCTGCTGCTATCTCCTCCTTCTCCCTGCTCTCATAGGAAGAGGTGACTTTACTCCTTACCAAATCCCTTACCAAAACAAAGTGCTCTGTCTGCACAAGTGATCTCATTCCATCCTGTCTTCTCCAACAGATCACTCCCTCTATCATTCTCACTCTACCCTAGTATTTGAACTGAGTCTTGAGAGATAGGTAGTAGTCTAATATTCCAATGAGCTGATTGGTGCTCAGACTCACTCTCTTTCTTCTGGATGTAAATTATAGTTTTGCTCTAAACTTTGCTGTATACAGCTGATTAATTAACTACGTAAAGACAACTTCTGAAATGACTTCCATATTGGTAAACAACTGTCTGATATTTACTTAAGATATAGTTAATTTAATTTTATTTGGTGATACTACAATAATTAGTATATTCCAGCTCTTTTCTTGAAGAAGGTATTCACAATATATAGAGGAAGGTCTTCTGAGTAGTCTGTAAGTCCTTTATTGCTTTTATTTCTTGATCCTGAACGATATTTTTATTAAAGTCATATATATATACACATCCATATGTGTGTATACACATGTATGTGCATACACACATATAGTCATTTCTATTATAGTCAGCCTTCTCATATTGAGTTTTGCACTGAAGTCACTGATTACAAAAGTAAATGTTGATATATTTTGGAAAGTACTCTTAAGTTAACTATTTGTTGTTGTTGAGTCATTTTCAGTTATACCCGAGTCTTTGTGACCTCATTTGGGGTTTTCTTGGCAAAGATTCTGGATTAGTTGGCCATTTCCTTCTCCAGCTCATTATACAGATGAGGAAACTGAGGCAAGTAGGGTTAAATAACTTGCCCAGGGTCACACAGCTAGTAAGTGTTTGAAGCCAGATTTGAACTCGGGAAGATGAGTCTTCCTGACTCCAGGCCCAGCCCTTCTATCCATTGTGCCACCTAGCTGCCTCTAAGTAATCTATAGAGTTTATTAATCTTCTATAACAGATTTTGGCATACAATCAATAAACAAGCAGCTATTAAGGACCTACCAAGTGCTAGGCATTATGCCAAGTACTGGAGATACAAATTCAAAGAATGAAATAGTTCTTGCCCTCAAGTGACTTATGTTTTAGGTGGAGAAAACAATACATAATATATGAGTATATACAAAAAATAAAATACATGCAAGATAATTTTGGTGAGAAGGTGGATTGTTCTTGGACCAAGCTTTGAAGGAACTAGGGATTCTAAAGGGGAGAGGTGAGGAAAGAATGCATTCTAGAAATGGGGACCAGCCAGTTCAAAGGAGGAGAGATGGGAGATAGGAGCTTCATCTATCAGGTATTAGAGAAGGATTTTAGTTTGTGAGCATGAGGTGACTGACTCCTCAGGCTTCATTCAGGAGCCCTCCTAGAATGTGAGCTTCTTGAGGGAAGGAAGCTTCTCATTTGTATTGTATCCCTAACACCTGACTCAGTGCCTGGCAAAAAGTAGATGCTTGATAAATGTTTGTTCAATGATTGATTTTAGACAAAATGCTTTATTTTTCTAGCTCGCAGCCAATTAGAAGGAGCAGATTAGGAGCAAAGAAAGAAAGGACTACCAAAGATAACCGATTAGGAAGTAGTAGTAAGGGACAAGAAAGAAAAGCTAAGAAAAACAGACACAGGAATTATAAAAGCATAGCAATCTGGGGTCATTTACCAGAGTGATAAATAGACTCTATGGGTCTTACTAACTCCAGAAGTTCTGTGGCATATTATATTACAATATAGTATAATTATTGAAATTCATAATGTGAACCCTGAGTTATCAAGAAAAAGTTAAATTCAAAACAGTCTTTCAGAAACCCTGACATGTGTAATACCATAAGTCTAGGTAAGATTAGGCTCCCCTACAAAGGAAAATATTTGGTGTCAATAATAGACTCCTTACCATCTGGTAAGCCCCACTATTCTGGCATAGTATACTATATAATATTACTGGGGAGTACTACGTCGAAGTAGTCTAATAAGGAAAAGCATTTAGCATCATTAGGAAGTTGTCACCCTAGTCTCTTTTTTCTTAGAACTTGTTTAAACCTTATATCTATGCATATTTTAAAAAAGGAAATGTGTTTTTTTTCTTTTTTCAAAAGGAGTGGAAGGAAGAGGGAATAGATTATTGTTGATAAAAAATAGAGATGTGGGGAAGTGCTACAGATGTGGAATGCTACATGGAGTTTCTATTCTATCTAACACTATATTATTAATTTTACTTAATTGTTTTATTTTGTTAAAAGCATAGACACAGGGGTGAGGAACCTTCAGTCTTAAGGCCACACGTGGCCTTTTAAATCCTTTTGACTGAATCCAAATTTTACAGAGCAAAATCTTTTAATTAAAGGATTAGTACTTAGTAAATGCAATTTCTGAATGTAGTGAAAAAACAAAACACATCAATAAAACTTTTGAAAAACACATATATCTAACAGCAATAATGAAAATAATGAGGTCGCTTTTCTATATGATGGTTTTATTAGTTGCTATGCCTTGACTCTAGCTCTATTTCCAAGAGACATGTTTCCAGGAAGTCAGCATTGTCTAGAGACTTCTTTCTTTTCTAGGCAGCTTGGTCTCAGAATTCCTTTGCTTGTCTTCTTTCTTACTCCAATACTGTTGCATTCTCTGTGCCACAAACTTCTGCTTCTCTGTAATCCCCGTGGTTTCTTTTCTCTTGGAATGATCATGAATAGGGAGGAGTTTTAGGGCAGATCAGGCTTTCCTCCAGGGAACTGGAACCTTTATGAATTTGATCAGCTTCTCCTTAAATATCTTAGCACTGGTCCTCTCAGCTCTGTGTGCTTTTTTTTTAAATAATGGCTAAGAGTTTGACTCAAGTAAAGGACTAGCCAGGACTCAACCAACCGTTCTTGATATAGGTCAATCAAAGCAAGGGTATTCATTCATATTTTATCAAGAAAATGTTATCGAAATCAGAACAGAATCTCAAATTAGGTGTTAATAAGGATGTTTATATTTTTCTATAGGAAGACTCATTCAATCAAAGCTCATCATTTAACTTTGTTAACATGGACCAGGCTCTTCCTGGTCACACAGTCCACATTTGTAGAAGTTTAGGGATAGAGAAAGCTATGCTGAAGCCTCACTTTCCTTTTTTAAAAGACAATGAACTAGATTTACTCTGGAGTCATACCAAACAATAGTAGCTGCTAGAGGAAGCAAATTTTTTTTTGACCAAAGGAAAAAGGGATAATTTATGTCTGTGGTTTGTGTCAAAGGGCCAGAAGGAACATATATCCCTCCACTCTTACCTCTTTTTCCTGGGGAATTCCTAGGAACCATGCTTACTAGTGCCTAGTGTTGGTACCAAGTTAGTACCAAGATCTGGGGGGAATAATGGGGGCCTGACTTAGATAGGGGACCCTGGGAAATGCCTATTCCTGAAAAGGTGAGGGGGAGGAATGAAAACTTCCACCAAAGCATATCTCTGCTGAAAGCACTTCTTGCTCTCCTGGAATTAATCGTCTAATAGGGAAGAAAATATGTAAACAACTATGCAAACAAGATACATAGAGGACAAATTGGAAATAATCACAGAAAGAAGGCACTGAAATTAAGGAGGAACAGGAAAGTTTTCTTGTAGTAGGTGGGACTTTAGCTGAGACTTGAAGGAAGCCAGGAAGTGAAGCTGAGGCAGGAGAGAGTTCTACTCTCTAGCAGGGGGATGGGGGACAGCAAGTGAGAATGTTCAGTTGGAATATAGAATATCCTGTGTGAGGAAGAGGAAGGAGGTCAGTGTCAATGGAAAGCAGAATACCTGTAAGGGAGCAAACAGTACAAACACTAAAAAGGGAGAAGCCGGGTTAGGAAGAGCTTTAAAATCGGAACAGGGTCTTATATTTGATCCTGGAGATAACAGGGCATCACTAGAGTTTATCGAGTGGGGGCATGGCATGGTCAGAACTGAACTTAGGGAAGATTAGTTTGACAACTGAGTGTCAGATGGAGGCAGGGAGACCAACCAGTGGGTTACTGCAATAGTCTAGGCATCAGGTGATGCATCAGGGTGTTGGCAGTGTCAGAGGAAAGAAGGCGGCATACTAGAGAGATGTTACAAAGGTAGAAATGACAGCATTTGGCAACCAATTGGATATGAAAGGTGAAAGAGACTGAGGAGTAAAGGATGATACCTAGCTTGCATGCCTGCTACCTGGGAAGACAGTGTCACCTGGACAGTAACAGGGAAATTAGAAAGTGAGTGGGATTTGGGGAAAAGATAATGAGTTCAGTTTTAGATAGCCTTCTCAGAGAGTTTAGCTACAAAAGGGAGAAAAATATAGGATGAAGGCTAGCGGGGATGGTTGGATAAAGTGAGTTTTTTTTTAAGGAGGGGAGAGACATGAGTGTGTTTGTAGACATCAGGGAAGAAGGCAGTTGCTAAGAAAAGACTGAAGGTCAGCGGGAGTGGGAATGATGGGGGGGGGGTCAATGCACTGGAGAAGATGGGATGGAATGAGATTACTTGTGTCTGTGAAGGGATTTGCCCTGTCTCAGAGTAGGACCACCTCTTCATGTGAGATGTAGGTGATAGTGGTGGAAGACATCTGAATGATGTGAGATGAAGAGGAAGGGAGAAGAGTGAACTCTTGGTGAATAGCCTCATTTTTTCCAGTGAAGTATGAAACAAGGCTCTCAGATGAGAGGGTAGGGTGGGAGATCCTTGAGAAATCTGAAGGTGAGAGGTTGGAGTTTGTCTGCTGGTGGTGAGTGGGATAATGAATTGATTAGGAATGATTGTCTTGACACATTGAGGACCCAGTTTTGATTATGTAACATAAATCTGTAGTGGACCCAGATATTGTAGTTCTGACTTTTTCCAGTTCTCTTCAGCAGCTCAAGAATCAGAATGAAGATAGTGGTTTGTAGGGGTAATCCAAGGTTGGGACTTGGCGAAGCTTGCTCAGCAAATAGGAGACAAGAGACTAGAATGTAAAGAATATTGTAGAATTGAGCAAGTTCATAAAGAAGTGAACTTGAAATCATTTCAAAAATATCAAATTCTGCAAAGTCAGAGTCGATGAGAGATACCATGAGGTCAGACAATAGCCAGAGATAGTTGGCTCAACTGAAGAGCAACACACCATCATCACCACCACCAAAAACAGGGATAAAAGGAGGGACTCATCATCAAATCTTGTAAGCAATACTGTTCCAACATTGCATGCTTCTATGGAGAACTAGTAAATAGCTAATGAACTTAATATTCCAAAAAAATATTTTATTTAAGTATATTTTTACAAAATGTCATTTATTCCTTTGATGTTATAAAAATAAAATATTTGCCTCCTAAAAATACAGAGGCAGCCTGATGTGGTGGATAGAGGGCCAATCATCAATCAGAAAGAGCCGGTTTTAAGTTCTGCCTTGATGAAGACTAAATGTGTGAGAATGAGTAAATCAGTTAACCTTTTAGTGACTCAGACATCTCTTTTATACCCTATGGAGAAATTGGCATTCCACATGGGTGGGCAGAGTTTCTATACTGGTGAGTTCTTTACAGTGATGAAGTCACAAGTCTAACTCTCCTCTTCTAAAGCAAAACAAACTAAAATATACAGAGTAGACCTTCAAAATGTGGAAAGGCAATAAAGTAAAACAGAATGTGAATTCTATATTTCAAGAGGAAGACATGAAATACTTTCGATTTAGCTAAAAGGCGTCTGGATTTTACTTATAAATAATTTCATTCCAAAATAAATTCATGTTTCAATATGTTTTGGTTGATGGAAAACTGAATCCAACAAAACCCATCTATAATTAAATATCAAGCAAGAGGCCAAAAGTACAACTTGAAATAGCTGCCATTCTGTGCACACCTTAAATTAAGCTCAAATGTGGCACTCTGATGGATGCATGACTTAATTGGTGTGGATGCTCCTTCTAACAATCCACATGAACACCCTACCTCCTTCCTCATATGCCATCTATGCTGTGGGATGCTACAGTTAAAGACTGTACAGTACTACATACTGACTATTTTTTCAGTTTACCAGCTAGTCAGTGTTTACTAAAACATTGTATACTATCATCATACATGTTCCTTCAAAGCCTTGGTTTCTGCTGGTTATTGTAGAACTTCCAATCAGATGCTATGTATAGACTTAATTTGAGTTAAATTCAGGGAACATTTTTTAAATGTTTACTATGATAAGTTATGCTATGCACTGGGGATGCAAAGACCCAAAATGAAAAATCTCTCTCCTCTGAGAGCTTCTGTTTTTGCCAGGGGTGATATAGCATGTATAAAGCAGGATTAGGGAATCCAAGAACCGAGATAAAAAGCATAATGGAGATGATTTGAGAGATCATTGGAGGGAGAAACAGAAACAATTTTGTCCTTGGAATATACTACAGACCACTTGGACAGGAAGGAAATGGTTGAGGATTTTCAGAAACAGATCAGAAGTCTGGAATATTGACAAGGTAGATGATCATGATGGTGGACTCCTCCCTGTGACACTTACTATCTATGTGACCATGGCAAAGTCATTTAACCTCTCTGAGTTTGAGTCCTTATCTGTAAAATGGGAATAATAATATAAAGTACTTTATATTAGTATATAAATAATATGGAAGGTCACTATTAATTTACTTTAGTATAGGGATCAATGGTAATGGGAAAAATGTAATATTTTATATTTCAAGACTACGATATGATTTTAAAAAGCAGCGTCATTCAGAGGCCCCAGTGAGATAATGCATACAAAGGATTTTGCCAACTTTGAAGTGTCAGTTATGTAAACGTCAGTTATTATTATATGACACTATCATTATCTTTATTTTTCGGAAAGTAGGATGGTGGCACATTAATTTCTTTTCCGAAGTGACTGCCAGTATCACTAACTCCCATTTTTATACTGTTTCAAGGCACTGAATGCATAGATCATAGATGAAAGGCCCCGTCCAAGGGCAGAACCGTTAATTCATTTGAGAAGTGAGCCCTGAACCAAGTTTTTTTTCAGTATCCCAAGTTAAGTGTCCATTTATGTTACAGGGAAAGAACTTATTAACTTAGGAGTGGACTGAATGAATTCTAAGGTCCCTTCCAATTAGGAAATTTTAAAATTCTTGTTCATTTTCTTTGTATTCTCAGCACCCATTATCACCCAAAGGTTAATCAAAAACATATGAGTAGATTGCAACACATTATAACCAAGTAATTACATAGGATGTGCAGTGTCAAGGGGCAGTTAGGAGGCACAGTAGATAGAACATTAGGCTTGGAATCAGGAAGACTCATCTTCCTGAGTTCAAATCTGGCCTCAGACACTGACTAGCTGTATATCCCCGGGCAAGTCACTTAAGCCGGTTTGTCTCAGTTTCTTCATCTGTAAAATGAGCTGCAGAAGGAAATGGCAAACCCTTTCAATATCTTTGCCAAGAAAATCCTAAAATGGGGTCACAAAGAGTTGGACATAGCTAAAACAACTGAACAAGAACAGTATTGAGATTGTTATCAGAAATTGTGAGTGGAAAGAAAGACAGGCCAGTCAGACAGTTTCCTTGCAAGTTCAAGAGAAGAGAAGGAAGACCTTCAAATCCACTTTCTCATGAATAGTCAAAACATGAGCTCTGGGGGCACCTAGGTTATACAATGGATAAAGTGCTGGGCCTGAAGTCAGGAGGGCCTGAGTTCAAATGTGGCATCAGACACTTACCAGCCATGTGACCCTGGGCAAGTTGCATAACCCCGATTACCTCAAAAAAAGAAAAAAAAAGCATGGGGTAAAATATTTCCTACAAATAATACATTTAACCAGTTTCTTCCAGGTATTGATTTCCTCCCTGCAAATACTCAAACTTGAGGTTAAGATTTTCTGTGACTTATCTTCAATGTGAAGTTCCTCTAGTGTGACTTTTCTGATAAATTTGGTGGTCTATTCTTCACTGTAAAGCCTTTGCCACAATCATGATAATCATGGGATTTCTCCCTTGTGTACTTTCTGATGTCTATAAAACGCACATAAAAGTGTGAGTGCCAGCCGGTTCTGCTACACTCAGCACATATACTTGTTTGGTTGGCTCTCTGTGGCATATTTATATGAAGGCATGGACAAGAATTATAAAAGATGGGCAGGTATGGATGCGTTGAAAGCTGCATTGTTAAGAGTGAACATCTGGAGTGATGAGATCATAGACCCATTAGAGTACATCAGAGTTATCATAAACACTTAACTTTTAACACACACTTAGTAGAGGTTTGTTGAACATGCTTGTTAAAGTCCATGATCTTCTACCCCAAAGTTCTATGCCTTTCACATATAGTTGTGAAAAAAGACTTAAAAATATAGAGGTAACTAATAGCTGTATTTACTCCTTTTTAAAAGTCAACTCTTAGTTCAAAAGAATATTGCTTTTTAAAGCCATATTGTAGTCTTGAAATATAAAATATTACATTTTGCCCATTATCATTGATCGCTATACTAAAGTAAATTAAGTGACCTTCCATATTTCTTTTATTCCCTTTCTTCAGATTCTTCTCACTTTACATTCTCTCCCACCCAAATTGTTCTTCTCCCATTTGAAACTGAGTTCCAGTTGACAGGCATGGGTCATATACATTATTATGATTTAGCCATAATATTCAATACTCTGCAGTGTTTTCTTTTTTCTTTTAAAGTCCAATGCTAAAGTCCACTTCAGACAGACAAGAGACCTTTCCTAATTTCCCCTGATTTCCATTGTTAAGGCCTTGCTAAGTACTAGACACTGTGTTAGGTGGTTGGTAAATAAAGTCAAATCTAAATCAATCTTTGCCCTTTAGGTGTTTCTATTCTACTGGACAAACAGGGAAGATACAACATTTTGAAAGTATATACATGATTTTTTGAGGCAAGAGAGTACGGTGCTAACTAGGACAATCAGGAAAGTCTCAATATAAACACTTCCTTTGTTAGATATGAGATTTAGCTATAACTTCTTGTAATACCTTCATCTATTTGGTCCTCATGACTGACCTAATTTAAGCCACTAGGCACTCAACATAGGTACCTTATGCTATAATAGCCAAACTTAACATAGTCTTGAAGCTTTCCTTTCAAACACTGCCAGAACATAGTGGAATGAAACAGAAAGAACAGAGGCAAAGCACCAACGAGCTGCACCACAGGGAGAAGAGAGCATGGCAGGTAGCACTTTATTTCCTTTTCTAAGAAAACCAAGAAACTCAGCCAATTAGGCACCCCTTCTTGGGCAGGAACTTTTCAAAATGATTTTCTTTGCTCTGCATACTGAAGTATTTGTAGAAGTTTAAAACCTTGTAAATTATGAGACTAATAGTCCCATTCTGTGGTAAGAATATGTAGTAGAACTCTTGGGTAGCTAGGTGGCACAGTGGATAGAGCGCTGAGCCTGGAGACAGGAGGATCTGAGTTCCAATGTGACCTCGGACACTTTACTAGCTTCATGACCTTGGGCAAGTCACTTCACACTGTTTACCTCAGTTTCCTCGTTGGTAAAATGAGCTGGAGAAGGAAATGGCAAACCACTCCAGTATCTTTGCCAAGAAAACCCCAAATAGGGTCACAAAGAATGAGACATGACTGAAATGATTGAATAGTAGAGACTTTTAAACAGATTAGCATTTGGTGAGCATTAAAATCTACTCCACGTGCATTGGGATTTTTTTAATGCATTAAAAAGTAGAATAATGATTGTCGATTATGAAAGGAATGCAGCATCCAGAGTAAAGAGGCAGGTGTTCACGTTCTGGTGTTGGGGAGAAAAAAATAGAGCGGCATGAAGCAAACAAAAAAAATCACTGTAAAAATTGAAAGCATGAAAATGAGAGGAAATAGGTGGCTAAATTGTTTAAAAGACTCTCGAATTCCAAACCAACTATCCCAAAACACTGTAAAAGAAATAGACTTGACTCTATTTCGAAAAACAGAATGGAATGCCAATCAATCAAATTAACAAGAATTTGTTGAGCATATGTTATGTGCTTATCCCTGTACTAGGCCCTGGGAGTCTACAGATGTAAATAAAACAGTCAAACTTGCCCTCAAGGAGTTTATAGTCTGTTGGGGGAAACTACATGTGTATGTGTGTCTGTGTCTATAAATAGATACAAAATATCTGTAAAGTATGTGCTGTTTTTTTTGTTATTCAGTCATTCAATCATGTCTGACTCTTCATGACCCCAATTGGGATTTTCTTGGCAAAGATACTGGAGTCGTTTGCCATTTCTTTCTCCAATGGATTAAGGCAAAAAGAGGGTAAGTGATTTATTCAGGGTCATTCAGCTAGTAAGTGTCTGAGGCTGCATCTGAACTCAAGTCTTTCTGACTCCATGCCTGGCACTCTATCCACTGAGCCACCTAGCTACCTACCTGCTGTCTTACTATCACCTAATTTCTCATATATTATCAACTCCCTATTAAACTTATTCATTATTACCTTTCTAGTCTAAACAACATTTTTCCTCAGCATCTATAACAGCAGCAAAACTTAACCTTTGTCCTTTGTCCTTAACCGTTTTTGTGTCATGGACCCCTTTGTTAGTCTGATGAAACCCGGATCTCTTCTCAGAATGATGTTTTAAATACACAAAATGTAATACCTAGGATTAAAAGCAAAGCAACTATGTTGAGATAGTTATCAGAATACTAAAGTAGCAAGTTCCAGATCTCATGTTAAGAACCCCTGGTTTAGCTGTAGCCAAAATGGACTTTTTGTTTTCCTTCACACATGACATCATACCTCTTGATTCTGTATCTTTTATGATTGGAAAGCACTCTTCTCTCAACTGTTTTTTAGAATTTCTGGTTTCATCTCAAGAGTTTCTTTTGCTTTTCTTAATTTCTCCAGCTGAAATTACCTTGTATTTATTTTGCACATATTTTACATGTGCATATATGTCTATGTATCTACATAGATACATACACATGTGTACATACATATATACCTTCATAAACATTGTCTCTGAGGGCAGTGACTATTTCAATTTTGCTATTTTGCAGACTTCTAGTGCTCGGGAGTTGCTTTAAAAGATGCTTGTTGAATCTATCCACTATACCAGTCTCACTTGCCTCTAGACTGTTCTTATGAATGTTGGGTTGTTGTTAGGAACAAATGGTACTCTTGTACTAACAGTTCATCCATCAGAGAGGACAAGGGGAATCAAACTTGTTTAAGAAGATCTGAAGTGAATAAATAACTTTAATTCTGTCTTGAAATGTCCTTTTATTTAGGATTGGAAGGAAGAGAATTGCTGGCAGCAAGGAACATTTGATACTTTCAGGGTGAGTAAATTAATTCTTTTAGTACATTTTTACAATACTACATAGAGCAGCTAGGTGGTACAGTGGACAGAGTGACAGGCCTTTCTCATCTTCCTGACTTCAAATCTGACCTCAGACCATTACCAGCTATGCGACCCTGAGCAAGCCACTTAACCTTGTTTGCCTCAGTTTCCTCATCTGTAAAATGAGCAGGAGAAGGAAATGCCAAGAAAACCCCAAATGGGGTCATGAAGTCAGACACATCTGAAAAATGATTGAACAACAACGTTCATTTTCTGTTTTTATAGAGGTAGTCAAGGAAAATACCAATTTAGAAAATCTTACAGACATGGATTATGGAAAATTGTGACCAATTTGGCTTTGTAAAACAATGGAAAGCAAAGGAAGGGAAAATAAATCTGTGGAGAACTTGATGTGAGACCCACCTGAGGTAATTCCAAAAATATTTACAAGTGATATTGGAAAAAGGCAAGAAACAGACTAAAAATGGAACAAATCTGTGTATAGTTCTTTATATAAAAGCTATTTTCAACCACATTGAACTCTAACACTTCAGGCCTTAATGAAAATTTGTGAGTAAGTAGAAAAAGCAATAAAGATACAGATGGGAAGAGCTATCAGACTAGACAAAGTTCCCGAAGAAGAAATTTGTGTTGGAGGCAGTCTTCAGCATATTGCCAATGATGACTTGCACAGGATGTGGTATAAAACAGATGTGTCAAATTCAAATAGAGAAGGATCCCTGTGGAATCACACTGACTTAGAAAATCACAAATTAACATTATCAATGTCATAGTGTATTTTTATTTATTTTGTTATACATTTCACAATTAGATGTTGATGTATTTTCACTCACCTATGGCTATGAGTTGAACACCTCTTGTGTAAAATACATCACCTAGGAAATCAATCAATCAATCAATCTATTAAGTGCCTAATTTGTGCCAGGTACTGTGCTAAGTGCTGGGGATACCAAAAGAGGCAAAAGACAATCCCTGCCCTCGATTAGCTTACAATCTAATGGGAGAGACAACATGCAAACGAATATATATATATATATATGTATATATGTATACATATATATATATATATGTATCAAGCTTTATACAGGATAAATAGGAAAAGATCAACAGAGGGAAGGAACCAAAATTAAGAGGAGCTGGGGGAAGCTGCCTGTAGAATATGAAATTTCAGTTGAGACTTAAAGGAAGCCACAGAGGTCAGTAGGCAGAGCAGAGGAGGGAGAGTGTTTCAAGGATGGGAGACAGCCAGAGGAAAAGCCCAGAGTCAAGAGATGGAATGTCTTGTTTGTGAAACAGCCAGGATGCCAGTGTCATTGGATTGAAGAGTACATAGCACGGACTAAGGTATAAGAGCACTGGAAGGTTAGGAGAGGGCTAGGTTATGAAGGGCTTTGAATGCCAAACAAAGCATTTTGTATTTGCTCCTGGAGGCAATAGGAAGCCACTGGAGTTTATTGAGTAGGGACTTGGCATGAGTAGACCTGTGCTTTATGAAAATCACTTTAGTGGATGAATGGAGGATAGACTGGAGTTGAGTGATTGGAAAAGGGATGGCAGTCACAAAGATTAGGGAATAATGGATGGATGGGCCATTGGTTTCTGGTTCATTGGGTAGAACTTTTATGAAGGACTTATGGGAAGACATGAACAAAAAGATATAGGTTAGTTGCAATCTTCACTGTTAAAAGGGGGTACTCACATTGATGATATCATAGGCCATTGAACTAATTCGCAGCATAATGTAGTAGAAAGAGTTTGTCCTAGGTTTTAATCATGGTTCTGCCATTAATAGCTATGTGACTCTGGGCAATTTACTTAACTTCTCGGAACTTCAATTTTCTCCTCTGTAAATTAGGAAGAATAATACTTTTGCCACCTATATCTAAAGGCTGCTAAACCCTAAAAATGATACATATATACATATATACATATATGTGTGTGTGTGTGTGAACTATTATTTTTATCACTTAATAACTGAGTACACTGAAAGGGATTTTGCTTCTTATAGTACATAACTCAGTCTAGAGTATCAATCAATTAATAAACATTTTTAAGTGTCTGTAAAAGCTGGAGATGCAAAAAGGGACAAAAGACAGTCCTGACCTTAAGAAGTTTGCAATCTAATGGTGGAGACAACATGCAAACAAATATATACAAAGCAATCTATATGCAGAATAAATAGGAAATAATTAACAGAGTGAAAGCACTGGAATTAAGAGATGTTGGGGAGATCTTCCTGTAGAAGGTGGGCTTTTAGTTGGTACTTAAAAGCAGCCAGGGAGGTTAGTAGTCAGAGAGGAGGGAGAGTAGTCTAGACATGAGGGACAAGAGAAAACGCCTGGAAAGGGAGGGTCTTGTTCATGGAACAGTCAGGAAGCCAGTGTCACTGGATTGAAGAGTGTGTGTTAGAGAGTAAGTCGTAAGAAGACTGGAAAGGTAGGGGCTACGTTATGAAGGGCTTTGAATGCCAAACAGAGCATTTTATATTTGCTCCTAGAGACAACAGGAAACCACTGGAGTTTATTAAAACCTAGAGAGATGAGAGTATCAAGGAGAAGAAAGTGATTAACAGAGTAGTAATAAAAATGCAGCTAGCTGTCAAAATATTCAAGGATTGAAATACTCAATTCAGAGATTGAGTCACTTGCTCTTTCCTTTCTTCCCCAGCTTTACCAGGCTTTGAGAAATATTTTGCAATAGAGAATGTAATGAAGAAAGGAAAAGAGAAAACCTAAACTAATCAATTTCAAGAATTGATTATTAATCCTTGCCATCCCTCACACTAGTTTTGGAAAATAGTACATCAGTTTTCTGGATTAAGAGCAAAAATTGTTCCTCTTTGTTGCTTGGTTCGACTTGGGCTCTACAATAGTGTTTTCCATTGTCTATGTGCATGGTTTGGAAATAGTTTTTGCTAGCATATTCAGGATCAGTTAGTATGCAAAATAAACAACATATCCTTATATCTTTCATTGTAAAAACTGCTATCAATAAGTGTATAATTTGCTAATCATCTGAAATTTGAGGTAATTCATTCTAGGTGTTGAATATTGACTCTGCAGGGAAAATCTAAATGAATCAAAAACTGAAAGAAGGAATTGAGGGAATTTTCAGCTGAGACTATAGCTGAAGCAAAGGCCCAAAGTGGAAAAATACATCAATAAGACAGATAAGCTCAGTAGAGAAGGAAAACCAAATGGAAGAGAGAGACTTCAATGCAACATGATAGGGAGAGTTTACAAACAAAAGAGTCTCACTTTACACATACATCATTAGCTGGACTGCTAGAATTACTTAGCTAATACTATCTGTTAACTAGTGAAATGAGGAATGGGTGGGGATTCAAAGGATTGATAGCGGAGTCTTTAAGCTCTTGGTTCCCACCTGCTGGAGACAGATGACAATTTTGATCTGACAGACTCAGGGCAGACAGGGTAATGGAAGGAACACTATGCTTGGGGTCAAGGCATCTGGGTTTGAGTTCTGGCTCTGTTCCTTACTAGCCAGGTTACTTTGGTCAAGTTGTTTACACTCTAGTAGTTTCAGTTTCCCCATCTGTAAAACTGAGATAATGATGCTTGTGTTCCTATCAGATATTCTGTTTTAGCTGAAATTGCCTGCTTTGCACTCCAATATTCATTGCACTTGAGAGGAAGGATGTTGATGGCTGATGCAGAAAAGTATGAGGGCTTAAAAAAAGGACTAAGTTGAATATGATAGGGAGAAGAGAGGAAATGATGCCTTGTTAGCAAAGCCAGGTAGTTGCCCTCTCTAACTGCCCGGGCCATACTTCCCTATCAAGGCAATTTATTCCCTGCCTTGATGAGGGAAACATCCTGCCCTGACTTGCCCCAGTGAAAGGGACAGAGAAACAATTGAGGGTGCAGGACTTGAGAAACCGGTTATAGTCACCTGGGAGCAAAACCCAGTACTAGATTGACTAGTTGAGTCTAGTCCATTTTATTCTCCAGGATAGACTTGTTGGGTCTGAGTCTGAGCTTCTGAGTCACTCCATACTAACCTACTAAGGAGGTTTTGCCTTGAGTAGAAAAAGCTTGGGTGATTTCCCATTCTGTGCTTATGATGTCATTCTCCTCGTAATATCTTTTTAAGGTAGGAATAGAGGTCCCCTTACTTTTTAGAAGGGAAGATGAAAGCACAGAGGGTGAAAGGAGGTTGACTTTATCCTGGTAATACTGCTTTCTGTATATCTATCTATCCATGTATCTTATGGAAAAACAGAGGATACAGCCTTCAGAAAACTTCTACAAACCTGACAAAGGAAGGTGGTATTTTCAAATTAGTGTGTGGAACATTATGGTCTGAATGTTATGGAGCCAAATCTATTTTCCACAAGAGGATTCAGGTTCAGACTGAAGCCAGTCTTTCTGATTGATTTCAATTGGGTAACACCATCCTCTTGAGGCAGCTAGATGGCACAGTAGATAGAGTTGCTAGGCTGGGAGTCAGGAAGACTCATCTTTCTGAGTTCAAATTTGGCCTCAGACACTTACTAACTGTGTGACCTTGGGCAAGTCACTTAATCCTGTTTGCCTCAGTTTTCTCATCTGTAAAATGAACTGCAGAAGAAAATGACAAACCACTCCAGTTTCTGCCAAGAAAACCCAAATGGGGTCATGAACACTCATTTCACAATTGAAATATGACTGAACAACAATCTTCTCAGGTCACCAGGCCATGTATAATTTTGGATGTCCAATGTTTGCAAGATTCTTTGCCATTATTAAGGTTTTATTAGAATGAAGAAGTTAAAATGTCTGGAAAAACTCTGAATATAGCCAATACCACAAGAGAATAATATTGTGAATGGCAGAATGGTGTAAGGGGAGAGCACTGGATCTGGCAACAAGTCCTTGCTCTGACAATGACCAGATAAGGGATCATGGGCAATTCTCTCCAGAAAATGTGAGCTTATGGAGCGCTGGGATTTTATTTTTGTCTTCATATTTCCAGCACCCACCATAGTGCCTTATACAGTGTAGGCACCTAATAAACGTTGGGTCAATTGAATTGAACTGATGATCATCAGTGTTTTCATTTGCAAACTGGAGATGATAAAACTTGTACCACCTTCCTCAAAGGGTTGTGAGAATAACTCTTTGTAAAATGCAAACTGTGATATAAATGGGAGTTATTATATTAGTAATAATAATACATCGAAGGTATGCTTCCTGAATATACCATCAAAAATAAGACATTAAGATAGCCATAATTTCTGATTTAGTTCCCTGTAGTTCTTAAGGATATGGATTATTAGCAGTAATAACTCATATTTATGTAGTAGTTTATAGTGCCATATAAATCAGTGACATCTAAGAGCAGAGGAGGTGGTAGGTCAGTCATGTAATCAGAGTAAAGGGTAACATATGGATATTTCAAGTGCTACAATTGTGTCCATAAAATATTAAAAAAACAAACAAGCAAAATAAAAAACCACACAAAGGACAGTCTTTAGCACATTCAGTAGAGTTTCATTAGTGATTTTATGGAAAGACATGGCAAGAAACTGTCAAAAAGTGGGAAGGTATGGAGAGGTTGTTATCTGCACTGCTGGAAGAAGTCAGAAGGCTATTTCCTTATTTAAAAGAATCCTGGATTGTCTCTTTTACCTATTAACTAATTTGTTCTTTCACCTAAAATTTTGGGTTGACTTTTGGAATAAGTGGCTCATATGTGGTCAGGAGTAGTTCCAAAAGCAAAAATAATTCCGAAAACCAAAAATGGCCATGTTTTGACAGGATCTCCTTGCTTCCCTTCTGGCCTCAAATATGATACTACTTATAAATTTTTCTCTACTTTTTATGTATTTGATTTTCCTAACTTTAAGACATGCATATATGTTTGTCCTTTCTACACATTTTCTATCTCCCTTTAAAAGTTATTTTTAAAATCATTTTTTATTAAAGTTGGACAGGCTGTGATCTGCATTGGTGGAAGGGGTCTCCATATAGTAGAGACTATGGGCCCATCAAAGTATAACGAGAAGCCAGAGAGCTGTTTCCTTATTGATAGGAGTAAGGGTTCATTAGAAATAGAGACAAAAATAAAATTGCCTGTATAAAATTGTTAATAAATATGCCCTGACTGACTGGTTGACTATAACCAGAAAGTAAGGTTTGGCAGCTTTCATCAGTGTGGCAGTATAAACATGGTTGAGGTGAGGATGATAAAATTACTCAACCAGATTTAAATCACAAATTAGTTCCTGCTCTAGTTATTTCTATGACACATATACATCATTCCTCCCACCTTTTACATCTATGTTTAAATGATCAATTTTCAGAATTTGGCTGACAGACTTAAATCCTCGGTCCTAAAATACATAACACCACATACATCTATCCTTATTTCCTTTGAGACTCATGACAGAGACCCCATGTCTGCGCTTTTCTATGTCAGTCTTGCATAGACTAGAAAAGCAGCAGAGGCTCCTGCTGGATTGCTAATGGGCTTGTCACTCTGAAGTGTGAAACCCATGGACACCTTGTGATCCAATTTCCAATTATTTCCCAACTTACCACACCAGTTCACCTTCCAATTACGATTAGCATCCACTCCACGGCAACGGAACCTTGAGTTTCTTGACCTTGTTTTCCTCCAAAATCGATCCTAACCTCAATTAAGAAAATAGATGAAGAAAAAGAAAATCTACAATTTATTCACATGTACAATAGTAGATCAACTACTCAATTAATTTCAGATCTATGCATGTTTTTCTTTTTCAGCATCTAAGAAAGGAGCCAGTGAGGCAGTTAATGGAGAAAACATTGGATTAATAATCAAGAGATGGAGGTTTTAATCCTGGCTCCTCTCCTACTAACTATCTGTGTGACTCTGGACAAGTCACTTTGCATTCTTGGCCTTTTCTCTCAGAGTTGGACAAAATTCCTAAAGGCCCTTCTAGCTCTAATATTCTATGTCCTATGATTTATCCAATTTCCGGTGGAAAGACAAATTGGCTTACATTGGTCCAGCTAAAATGGTATCCATCAACATTAAAAACAGGCATGATATAGAAATAGAGATGATTTAACATTTTTCTCATGGCAGGATCACTCCGATATGTCTGAAGAGCCTAAAAGACAAAGAATGAATTTCTTTTAAAGTTCAGCACTAAAGAAATGTCCAGATGACAACTAAAAAAAGATATTATAGGAAACTAAATGGGGAAAAATCTAATACATTCAAAAGAAATCCAACCATTAACAGCAGTGGGTGCAGGTATCACTGAGGAGGGTGGATGAGACCACACCAGATATATTTATCAATACATCTAACCCTTTCTCTCTGAAGATGTAATCAACCACACCCTGTCATAATAACTAGCTTATTTGACTCCTAAGGGCAATATAATGTACCTTTAGGTCCATGTGTTTCTTTCTTCTGCTGCCCTAGGGGATTTATATTTAATGAAAAATTAGAAATATAATCCCAATTGTTCTGAGCTCCCAATTAGGAGATTCCTAACATTTAAGCAGAAGTTTGGCTCTTTGCTTTAATTTACGTTTCTATTTATTGCTAACTATCTACTGGTCTCTTTGTGGTTAAAGCAAAATTCAGGTTACTGGAAACATTCAGGTGAAGAAACAGCAGAGTATGTTATAGTGTCTATTAATAGATAAGCACTGGGAGGGGAAGTTGGGGAAAGATCAGAACTTTTCTTGGAACTTTCTTCAGTTACTGAGGGTGGGTACAGCTGGTGGTGATGAGTTCCCTCCATAGCCCTTCTCAGTCTCTCCATTCTCAGCTGCAGCTCAGTTCTTTTTTCTCTTTCCTTCTGCCTGTTGTCCCTATGCTAACAATTCTTTTCAGTTTAACTCTTGAGGTTCTGACTCCTTCCTTGCTCTCCAACAATTTTTCTCTTCAGCTCTCTTCTCTGTTTCCCTCTCAGAGTCTTTGGCTGGAATGGCTTTCTGTCCTCTCCACTGTCTGATGTTCACATTCCTGGGTTCTGAATTGGTGTGCTATTTTATACAAAACTGACAGGGCTGGGTGAGTTTTTTCTAACAATCTGAACAGAATTCCTGTATGGCCTCATTTCACTTCAAGCAACGGTATTAAAGGACTCCTAAATTGATCAAAGATTTTTAATACACTTATTTAAAGTGCATTTGTTTATTTCAAAAAAAAAAATATCTTTGTTCACGCTTAGTTTATACCTCTGATTTGTTGACTCAATGGAGAATTCTGGGCTCTCTATAATTATTGAGGTAGGGATATGAGATACCTCTCTTATTATTATAAGATTATAAAAATATAAACCAACAAAAGATTTCTTCACTTCATTCATTCTAACCTGAGACTTTTGTCTCATGCACAAACTATTCCACTTTGCACCTGCTGCTCTGACTGGTTTCAACTCCATGGAACAAGATGCCCCTACACTGGGTACCACCTGGAATCTTCCCTCCAGTCCCCACTTTCCTGTCTCCTTTTAGATGTTGTCTCCCTTCATTAGACTATAAACTCTTTGAGGGCAGAGATTGTCTTTTTTATTAATTGTATCCCTATCACTCAACACAGTGACTGGCACATAGTAGGCACTTAATAAATATTTATTGGATTTAACTAACCACAGGTATGTAAAATATGTTAAAATAGGACAGCTAATTGAAAGATCTTAAAACTTTTTAAAGTGTGTGCAGAAGTAAAGTAGGGCTACGTTGTCAGAAGATAAACACTTATTTGATGGTCTTCAAACTTGAGATAGGAAGCTTGATGGAGAGTATTTTGGTGAGGATTCAAGGGCTGAGGAAGAAATGAAGGCAATTTTGCTGTGAAACTACAATACAGATCACATAAGCAGAGGGAAGATATTGTTGATGCTTTTCTAATGCAGATGACCAAAATGAAATAGAATAAAGATATGATAGTGATATAATACCTAAATTACTTTGCTAAAATTTTCATCTCTGATGAAAGAAGCAACACACAAAACTGCTGTTCTAGAAGTCATTTTACCAAGGAAACATTTATTAACGAGGAGATAAAGTGACTATATTATCTTAAGTTTATAATATGCAAAGAAAGGAATCCTAATAATCAGATAGGAATGCTAAATGTCAAAGAAGTAGAAATTTGGAAAGGTAATGGGTATAACCCTATGACTAGAGATTCTGAAAGAGTACGGGTTAATGCCAATCTCTTGTCCTATGCCTTCCATCTTACTCCTTCCTGAATGTTCCAGATCTTTGTGCTGGTAATTATCATCATCACTAATGAATCTTCAATCTCTCTCTCTGTCTCTGTCTCTCTCTGTCTCTGTCTCTCTCACTCTGTCTCTGTCTCTCTTCTCAGTTTTGGGCCCTGAACTCATTTTCATCTGTAATGCCTGTTCCAGATATATGTATTGATATGTTAATTCCATTGATGGGGCATTCATCTGCATATTGTATCCTAGACAATTGGCATTTCTTATCCAGCTAGTTTTCCCTGTATGAATTGGTAGGCTGATCTTTTTTTGATTAGTGACATTGACGAAGCCTTGGAATGTTCTTAGTATGGGTGGATGCAACCAGAATAATATTATCCACAATTCAGAGTACCTGGAAGATGTCATCATTTACAGACTAGACATAACTCATCCTTCTACGTTTGGACCTCATGTAAGACCTTTTCCATTACAATGGTGAAGAATGTTGGAAATTATTTATTTTTTATTTTTCAATTGATGTTAATAAACTGAGGGTCATTGAGCCAAGTTATCTCTGTGGTTGCATTTAGCAAGGAATCTTGTATGATTTTGTAGGGGGCTTTAGCCAGGTCATATAGTAAATCCCTCTCATTTACATACAATCAGAATAAGGAAGTGTCCCATAGGACAGCAGCACAGTGGAAAATTTACTCTATGGAAAATCAAGATTATAAAATAGGGGAGTGGGAGAGGCCAGAGATATAGTCACATAGGGCATGTTGAGATCCAGCTTTTAATAAAAAGGAATCACAAGAAGGGGCCAGCTAAATGGTGCAGTGGAAAGAGCCCCAGACCTGGAGTCTGGAAGACTCTTCTTCCTGAGTTAAAATCTGGCCCCAGACACTTACTAGTTGTGTGACCCTGGGCAAGTCACTTAACCCTGCTTGCCTCAGTTTCCTCATCTGTAAAATGATCTGGAGAAGGAAATGATGAGCCATTCCTGTGTCTTTGCCAAGAAAACCCCAAATAGGATGACAAAGAGTCAGACAAGACTGAAATGGCTGAATAACAACAGTAATCACAAGGAGAGGGATTATTGCACTTCTGACCTGTAATGACCCTCATCATCAACCTGCCAGCTGATGCTATCAGGATCTAGGGCAGGCTGCTATTATGTTCAGTTGTCATCATGTATCTTTAATCACTAATGTAGCAAAGGTATATCTAGTACTCTTGAACTTGGAATGTTTATTTGAACAGAATCTGGAATCTGAGGCTCTGTGGGAGAAATTAAGATTATAACATAAATGTCTTCCTAGCACAGTTGTATGACTGTGAATCTCAAAATACCATGATGTCCAGATTCAACATTTTAAACTGACCCAAAGGACAATCCAGAGATATAGGGGTTTGGGGGGGCAGGAATTTCCTTCTATTTTATACAACCAAAGTATGAACACATTATCTAAAAAAACTACAAGATAGAACTTTTAAAGTAGCATTTTTGCAAAGTTAAACTCTTAGCTTCTCAAAGGGCATCAACTTCAATAGATTGGTTCCTTGATGAGGCATAATCCAGGATATGGCAAGCAACTGATTTCTGAGAACAATAATTGTGTGTTTGTGTGGGGGAGAGGGGAGGCTGAGGGGCAGGGAGAGATTGAGAGAGAAGAAGAAGAAGAAGAAGAAGAAGAAGAAGAAGAAGAAGAAGAAGAAGAAGAAGAAGAAGAAGAAAGGGAGAGGGTGCCATTTATATAAATGAATAAGAGATAAAATGAAAAATACATACTTCTTCTTAGCATTCTGAATCTAACACACCAAAAAAGAAAAAATTCAAACGAGTAGAGTTCTGTGGCTTAGTCCCAGGTGGAGAGACTGTGGATATGGAGTGAAATGCACAAACTAGGTCCTCTTTTCTTAAGCAGTCAGACAACCCAATAAGCAAAGATTTGAAAGTTAGGACACCAAACTTATCAAATATCTGGGGGAGAGAAAGAAATGCTGTAGGCTTGGCCTTCTACTATTCTCTCTACCTGGTCATACTTTGCTTATTTGTTTCTTGAAGGAAATGGTAATAACAGAGCTTTTTTTAGGGTCACAAAAAATGAAGCTACTGAGCAGTGGCTCAATTTGTACCTTGGAGCCATTAAGGGCTAGGAAATAGTACATTAAGCTGTGCGGGACAGTATGTAGTTCCTGTTTTTCTACTTCTTTGGTATTGAATGGGATGGATAATTGTGAAGACTTCACAGGGTATGTCTAATGGAGAGGTTTTGGGATTTGGTCTTGTAATTTTGGAATCTCTCTCAGATGTTAGAAGATAATGAATTTCCTGTGAGCTATTTGTTCTTTGCTCTAGGAAGGTCTCTCCTTCCCCTAGTCTTTCAGACACCACCCAGGCAGTTGAGTTCTGAGAGGGAAAAACCTAAATGGACCGGATCAACCTTGGTCCGATGTGTAGTTTTTGCGCCTAGACTGTAAGCCCACCTCCCAGCCAATGGTGAGAAGGGATAGAGGTGGGTAGGAATCTTTTTCATTAAGAGTATAAATTAGGACAGGTGCCCTTTTACCTCGCCTCCTCCATGATGGAGGTGTGCCCAAATCTTGCAAGGTTTGTGAAATAAATTTACTTTGTTCCTCCTAAGGATGTCTCTCCTATTATTTAAAAATTCTGTCCCATACAGTTTAAATACAATGAATTACTAATTCAAGGATAAGGAAGTGCCCCAGAGAACATCAGAGATCTGAGTTACAAGAGGGACTGGATCTGGAGTGCCTATGATTATCTGATGAAGCTTGCTGGCATATAGGAAATTCCTTAATCTATGAGTTTGCACTTTGTTTTTTAAATTTTTAGCTACTACAATATAATAGTAGCTAGCAATATTTTGGTATATATGGAACTTCTGTTGTTGTTATTTTTGTTCTTGACCTCTTTGGGGAATATCCCCAGCAGTGAGATCTTTCAATCAGAAAATATGGACATTTTAGTCATTTTATTAAATGAATTTCAAATTGTTGCCAACAATGGTTGGATCAATTTATAGCTCCATCAAAAACATATTAGTGTGTACATATTTTCCTGCAGCCCCTCCAACATTGACTATTTCCATTTTTGTCTTCTTGGAAAATTTGCTGATTTTAGGCAAAACCTGTTAGCAATTTGGAGCAATCTTTCATATGGTTGTTAATAGTTACATTTTTTAATTTGAAACCTATTAATATCCTTTGACCACTTATCCACTGGGGAATGACACTTAGCGTTATATTTTTGTGTTAATTCACTAAATACTTTGGATATCAGACCCATATCAAAGATATTTGATGCAAAGGCTTTCCCCCCTCAAAATTGACAATTCCCTTTTTATCCTAGATATATTTATTTTGTTTGTACAAAAGCTTTTCCATATCGCATAATCATCTTTATCTTTTGGGATCACTTCCAGCCCTTATTTTGTGAAGAATTCTCTCCTCAGCCATGGTTGTGAGGGTCATCTCCTTTCATTTTCCTTTCATTTTTTTAAAAAAGATTTGACCTTTTATATTTAGGTCATGTGTTCTTAAGGAACGTATTATTGTATGTGATGTAAGATGCAGGTCCAAACACACACACACACACACACACACACACACACACGTGTATTCGTGTGTATATTCACTCATATTGCCAAATAGCTTGCCAAGTTTTTCAGCTTTGTTTTTGTTCAGTCATTTTCAGTTGTGTCTGACTCTTTGTGATTCCATTTGGGGTTTTCTTGGCAAAGATGCTGGAGTGGCTGGCCATTTCCCTCTCCAATTCATTTTACTGAGGAAACTGAGGCAAATGGGGTTAAGTGACTTGCTCAGGGTCACACAGTAAGTATCTGAGGCTAGAGAGTGGTTCAGTGTATATAGCATTGGGCTTGGAGTGAGGAAGACCTAAATTCAAATCCATTCTGTAAAATGGGGAAAATAATAGCATTTACTTTCTAGGTTGTTGTGAGGATCAAATGAGATAATATTTGTAAAAAGGGCTTAGCACAGGACCTGGCAAATAGTAGGTTCTATATAAATGCTTATTCCTTTCCTCTTAATATCTATTTTTGGCCTGCTATTGGGCCTTCACCCATTATGATAAAAAGATTAACTTTGCCATAAATAAGCTTTGTTTCTAGAGGATTAGTTAATGGGGGTATGCATCAGTTCACTGTATCAGATTTTCCATTCTTATCAGGACTGGGATGTATCCACCCTATGTATGGTGTATGGTGTATGGTGTATGGTATAAACATATGTATGGTATAAACATGACCATATTATATACTACACTTATTTTTATCAGTTTATAAGTATCTAAGCTGTTCTTCCTTTCTATGAAAAATGAACTTAAAAACTACTGCACGAAGGGTAATCTCTAAGGTTTCTTCTGGCTCTAAAATTCTATGACCTTGAGAGATTTAGGCTAGAGAAAGGGAGCAATTTCTAATGAGGGTGGGTGGTGGTAACACTGGAATGCATGGCTAAGGGCACTGGTGTGAGTGCTCTGTCTGCATATCTTTAATTAAAAATATGTTTCATCTTTGAGAGATGACATTAATGTGTAGATTCGGGTGAGACAAAAATAAAAGATTATAGGTTTTTGTTTGCTTTGCCTCTTTTGTATAATAAAGAACCTTTGAAGCATTACCCTTCGGATGTAGAAGACACATTTTAGTACTTGACACACATACTGTACATGTACATGTGGAAGGAGAGATGACTAGGAGTCAAAGTCTACCTGTTTGTAAGTTTCAATAATGGGTGGTTTCTTACATGGAAATCTTAAGTTCTAGTGGCTTAAAGGTCACTGTAAAACAATGCATTACATGCCTCAGTGTGGCAGTCACAAGGAACTGCACTCACCTTACTTTATCAATTTGTTTCAAATTGTTATTTCAGGGATGGAGCCAAGATGGTGGAGTAAAGGCAGAGACTCACCTGAGCTGTCCAAAACTTCCCTCCAAACAACTTTAAAATAACAGCTCGAAACAAATTCTGGATTGACAGAACCAACAAAAGATTAGTTGAAATAATTTTGTAGCCCAAGACAACTTAGAAGGTAAATAGGAAAGGTCTCACTGGGGTGAGAGTGGAGTGCCCAGTCAGGATAAGACAGGATTTAGCAGCGTCTACATCAAAAGATGGGAGCATTTAGAATATGATGTTTTGGAGGGAGAGAGAGCTAGGATTACAACAAAGAATCACCTTCCCAGTAAAACTGAATATAATTCTTTTTTTTGGTTTTTTTAAGCAGGCAATTAGGATTAAGTGACTTGCCCAAGGTCACACAACTGTTACATGTGTCAAGTGTCTGAAGCCAGATTTGAACTCAGGTCCTCCTGACTCCAGGGCCAGTGCTCTACTCACTGCTCCACCTAGCTGCCCCTGAATATAATTCTTCAGGGAAAAATATAGATATTTAGTGAAATAGAGGAATTTCAATCATTCCTGCTGAAAACACCAGAGCTGAACAGAAAATTTGATTCCGAAGTACTAGACTCAAGAGAATATAAACAGGAAAGAGAAATTATAGGGGATTAAACAAGGTTAAATTGTTTATTTTCCTATATGGGAAGATGATTCTTGAAACTTGCAAGAACTTTATCACTATTATGGTAGCTAGGAGTATATATAGACAGAGAGCACAGATGTGAATTGACTATGATGGAATGATATAAAAAAAATTAAGGGGTGAGAAAGAGGAATGCACTGGGAGAAGGGAGAAAGGAGAGGTAGAATGGGGTAAACTATCTCACAAAAAAGAGGTACAGAAGGTGTAGAGGAGAGGAAGATGGGGTGGTGGTCGCAGGCAGTGTTTGAATCTCACTCTCATTGGAATTGGCTAAAAGAGGAAATAACACACACACTCAGTTGGTATGGAAATCTATCTTACCCTACAGAGGAGTAGGAGGGTAAGGAGGTAGGAGAAGACAGTGTAGCTGATAGAAGCGAGGGAGGATTGGGGGAGGCAGTGATCAGAAGCAAAATACTTTTAAGGAAGGCCAGGGTAAAAGGAGAGGGAGGGGGAGAGAGAGAGAGAGAGAGAGAGAGAGAGAGAGAGAGAGAGAGAGAGAAAGAGAGAGAGAAGAAGAAGAAGAAGAAGAAATAGGAGAAAACAGGATGGAGGGAAATAATAGTTAGTAATTATAACTGCGAATATGAATGGGATAAACTAACCCATAAAATGGAAGTGGAGAGCAAGAGTGTATTAACAACCAGAACTCAATATTGTACTGGAACTGCTAGCTTTAGTAATAGAGAAGAAAAAGAAATTGAAAGACTTAGAATAGGCAATGAAGACACAAAACTATCACTCTTTGCAGATGATGGTATACTTACAGAATCCTAGAGAATTGACTAAAAAAAACTAGTTGAAATAATTAACAACCTTAGTAAAATTGCAGGTTAGAGAATAAACCCACATAAATCACTAGCTTTTCTATATATTGCCAACAAAGTCCAACTGTAAGAGGCAGAAGGAGAAATTCCATTTAAAATAATTGTAGACAATATAAACTACTTGGGAGTCTGCCTGCCAAGACAAATGCAGGAACTCTATGAACACAATTACACTGCATTTTTCACACAAATTCAGATCTGAACAATTGGAAAAAATGTTAATTGCTCATGGGTAGGCTGAGCCAATATAATAAAAATGATAATTCTATCAGAACATTGTACACAGTAACAATATTGTAATGATGATCAATTGTGAATGACTTAGCTATTCTCAGAAATACAAAGCTCGAAGACAATCTCAAAGGACCTTTGATGAAGAATGCTATCCACCTCTAGAGAAAGAGCTGATGGATTCTGAATGCAGATCAAAGTATACTACTGTTTATTTCATTTTTTGTCTGTTTTCTTTAAAATGACTAACATGGAAATAAGTTTTGCATGAGTGCACATCTAATATCAAATTGCCTGCCTTCTCAATGAGGAAGGTGGAGAATGAGGAGATTTTGAAACTCAAAATTTTAAAAAATGAATGTTAAAAATTGTTTTTACATACAATTGGAAAAAATAAGGTACTTAATAAAAATAAAATTTTATTTCACCTAAAAATGTTACTATTTTAAGCTAAGGAGTATTATAGAAGATTCTGTGTATTATTTTGGGCTAGCTACTTGGTAAGTCTTCAGGAAATGAGGAGGGTTTAATAGTGATGTTAATTAACATATAGAAAGAAAAAAAACATACTAAATGCCATGTTCTAAGTCTATCTTGGTTTTCTAATAACATAGTGGGAAACATTTGTGAATATGCAAAAGACCTGTGATTTTGTCAGCGTGAGAAACTACTGGCATAGGAACTTTCTGCATCAAAACAGATTTCTACTAAATCATAGGCTGGTTGCTATATGAGTGTTGCCTGAGGAACAAAGATGTTAAGCACCTTGCCCCAAGGCAATAAGGGTGAGAGGTAGAATTTGGACTTGAGTCTTCCTGACTCCAAGCCCAGACTTCTATTTACTACCTACCACATACTTATAACTGAAAACACGTTAAGGAGAAAGAATAACATTCTCTAAGCAATCCTTTGTTCAAATGGAAGAACAATATGGAATTCAGACCATGAACCTCGATCTGTAGACGTCTATGGAGTTAGATAAAGACAAAATCTCTTCCCTTTTCTCATCATTTATGTTACTTTCTTTTGGGGAAAAGAGGAAAATTATTATCTTAGAGTCAAGGTCAGACTCCAGAATATTGAGGCACTTAATGTTGATATGCAAACAAGATAAATGTCATCTAAAAAGCAGTTTTGAGAGCAGAGATGAAGCTCTTTGAAAGGACAGCTTTGGAAAGGCTTCCCCTCCCCCAATCCTATGCGCTGCCTCTCCACCAACAAACAAACACACTGAATATGATCTAAGACACTAAGAAGATAATGCTTCGGTGTTCACTGAAGGGCACGCTAAAGGAAGAAAACATATTCTAGTGATAACCATAAGAAAAGACACAAATATCAAGGGTAACAGTAGTCTGCATTTGTGAAATTATTTAGGACACTAATGGTGTACTCTTGAGAGTATTCAGGCTTACATATACCAAGGAGAGGATTTAAAATTCAATACGAGGAAAATTACTTTGGGACAGGAGGGAGAAGAGTTTCCAAGGGAATAGAGGGATAGATCTCAATCTGTAAGGATGTTTATCACCTTGTGAAAAGCTCAGTGAATACTAAATGATAGCAAAATAATCACTTGACAATACCATGAAAAGAGCCATGGGAAACCTTGTATGAAAGCGAGAACAGAAGAACTAGAAATTTTCTATTTCGGATGAAATCTCTACTTTCAGTATATCACACATATGACAGGGAAACCAAGAACCAGGAGAAAAAACCCCAGTAACTCCAAATATCCACATAAGTAACACAGATCACAGGAGTGAAGATAAAGGGGCTCTTTGTTCTCTATTCTGAATAGAATAGAGGAAAGACAGAGCTGGTGGAATAATAATGAATAAACGAGACATTATTAAGTACTTCCTGTGATAGTATCAGACACTGTACTAGGTGCTAGGTATATAAGGACAAAAATAAGACACTTCCTGCCCTCGATGACCTTATGTTCTAATAAAAGAAGACACATAGGAAAAGTGGTATCCAGGGAAGGGAGTTTTTCTAGGGAGTCACAGTAATGGTGAGTGAAGCCATAGGGCAGTCAACTGTTGTGATCTTTGCGGAAGCAATAGTGGTATTGCTTTGATTTTGAATGTTCTCTTATGGGTATTGTCTTTCCCTATTAGAAAGTAAGCTCCTAGAAGACAGGGATTGTTTTACTTTTATCTTTGTATACTCAGCGATTCCCTGACTCATAGTAGGTACTTAAATGCTCCCCCCAACCCTGATCAAAGGTATGGGGTGTATATGTATATGAAAGACCCTGTGGATAGGAGGGTACATATAGCAACAGAGTAGGTGGCAAGATGTTCTAATATGTCTGGGGTAGATGGATATCGAGCATGATTTGGGACCAAGTAGGAGTAGTCAGGTAAGCAGCCTTGTACTACTCCCTAACTGGCCAATAAAAGACCAAGGTAGGATTCTAAATGGAGGGAAAAAGTCATATTTCTGGTCCGAAAGGTCCTCTTTCAGATGGGGAAGGAGGGCAATAACAGGGTAGATGGCATTATGTCCTAAGATATCTAGGGTATACAAAACTAAATTTTATTCTGATAAATTAACATTTCTCTCAGGTATTTAACAGTGACAAGTCACATTTGTGTAAAACTGGTTGGAAAGGACTCTGATTATATTATCTCATTTGTTACACCAATTCTGGGCATATCATAAGGTTTAGAGCTAGTAGAGATTTTAGAAGTTAAGTGCAATCTCTCCATTTTTTAGATAAAGAAACTGAGGCATAAAAAGGTTAATTGACTTGCTTGGAATCACACAGCTAATAAATGTCTAAGTGGAATTCAAATTCAAGTCTTCCTGTCTCATTGTCCAGCTTTCTGTTTGCTGCTCTGCCTAGCCACCTGGAATTCAGATGGTAAATAAACTTTTGTTAGGAAATGTAAAGCATGATCAAAAGACAATGAAAAAGAAGTAAGACTTGCTCATTTTTAATGTTTAGAAAGTGTTTCCTTTCTCCTTAGGAAGCACCATGATGGCAAGCCCCTGACTCAGCTTGTGTTCCATATCACCATAGGATAAAATCCAGAAGTATGTATTTCCCAGATTTATTACAATTAGTTTTCTACCCACTTCTCCCTAGGTAGCAGGTTGTGTAAATACTAATTCTATTTTTACAAATGAGGAAACTGAGACTCAGTGAGGTTAAATGACATATGCAAGGTCATGTGATTTGTAGAAGGCTGAGTCAAAGCTTGAAGCTAGTGTTTTTGACTCCATGTCCTGTTCTTTTCTCCCCACACTAACATATTAAAATTGGATCTAGGGCATGAGCTAAGAAAGTGCTCTCACAGAAGGTGCTCAGCCTTTGACTCTGTCCCTTACGAAGTCTATTTTTAGCAAAAGGTTCATTTTAAATGTCTTATTTTTGAGGGTCAAAATCTAGTGAAAATGGTTACTGGACACTCATATAGACTCATATATTTCTGTGTGCAGTTAGGTGGTACAGCGGATGGAGTGCTGGGCCTAGAGTCAGGAAGACTCATCTTTCTGAGTTCAAGTCTGGCTTCTGAAATGTTCTAGCTGTGTGACCCTGAGCAAGTTATTTAACCCTGTTTGCCTACTTTTCTTCATCTGTAAAATGAGCTCAGAAGGAAATGACAAACCAATCCAGTATCTTTGCCAAGAAAACCCCAAATGGGGTCATGAAGAATCAGACATGACTGAAACGACTAAGCCAAGGCAACATACTTCTATTTAAAAGTAGATCATCAGAAACAAGGATACCTAGACTACATTAGCTCAGCTGCTATACAAGTGTCTTTGTCAAATTAAAATTTAGCATTAGGCCTTCAAGGTCTGATGTAGTATCAAAAAATCAATTTGAACGACATTATGGTTCTTTTGCTAAGCCAGTATATTTTACATAAGTGCCTATGTAATAAATTCCCACTGAATTCAATACGTGAGCACTCCAATGGTACTGTAATCTCATCAATGTGAATATACCCTCGAGTGATGGAGACTACATCATATTCATGCCTACTTATCCTGTTTGACTTCTTCATGACCTCCTGGAAATCCACCATGAGGGCAGGTAGGTGGCATAACAGATGGAGTGCTCAGCCTGAGATCGGGAAAACTACTTATGAAGTTCAAATCTGGCTTCACTTATTAGCTGTGTGGCACTGGGCAAATCACTTAACCTCGCTTGCCTCAGTTTCCTCATCTGCAAAATTAGCTGGAGAAGGAAATGGCAAAACACTCTAGTCTCTGCCAAGAAAATTCCAAACGGGGTCATCAAGAGTCAGACATGACTGAAAAATTGCTGAACAACGGCAACAAATCCACCATAGGCGATCCAATACGGTGTTGTGGAAAGAACTGTTGGAATGATTAGACCTTAGTTTGAATTCCAGCTCTGTCAATCACTACATATTATCTTGGCTGAGCCATTTAACTTCTCCTATCTAAGTCTCCTCAACTATAAAAAAAGAGAGTTGGGCTAGGTGACTGTCATATTCCTTTCTGACCCTAGATTTATGACCCTATGATCCTGCTGGAGGACTTTTCTTGTGTTGTCTTGACACTGTGTGGTTACCAATGGAGTGTGAGGGCTGTCTGTTGATTATCTCTTGCTCTTGTTATAGGGCTGGTACATTTTTCTCTCCAGACTGCATAATAAATCCATGTTGACTGATTTATCGATTCTCCATCAGCTTTTATTTCACTCTGTGTTATTTCTCATCAATATGCTGCAGCCTGCTAACACTGACCATGTGCTTCTCTATTGCCTTGAATGCAGTTCTAGGAAATAGTTATTTCTTTGTAAACAAACTTATATGGTGGCTTTTATTAACAATGAGAATTACATAATGCAGCACGTTTTTCTTTTTGCCTTAGGTCCCAGGAAATGTATAGTTAAATTCAATATACAATGGTATTAAATTTATGCCTCAGTACTGTGGTCCACAGTGACATGGAATCCTCAGCTCCTCTGAACTGAATTGTCCTGCTTCATATTTGGTTTTGTTTTTAATTGTCTTGCCTTACATTGCATTTAATTTTGTAAGCTCTCTCAAATCCTTTCTGGAAGTAAATTAGATCTAAAACTTAAGTAAAATACATAACTAAAAAACTATAAGAAATCTGCAGTTTCTGACAAAAGATAGACATTGGAAGTAAATGCTCCTAAATGAGATGTCTAGAAACCAGAATTCTTTGTTCTTATATATTAAATTCACATCATATCCGATAATCACTTTTCATCTTTAAATCAGGTCCATATCAAAACCATAACAAAAGAATGAAAATAGAAAATGCTTTCAAGCTTCGAGAAAAGACAATAGACATCTTAGTTCTCTGCTTAAATGATATTACAAATGAAGGTATCATCAGTAAGAGATCAAAGATTTTAAAAGGATAAGAAAAATTATGTCAAAGCATAATTTCTTTCACTAGCTTCATCTTTTAACCACATGCTTAAGAAAAAGACCACAGGTACTTTTAAAGGCTGTGTTACCTTGCCACTCCCAAACACCCAGTCAGTTACCAAGTATCACTGATTCTACCTCTCTCATCCATTCTCTCCTCTTCATTCACACTGCCACCCCCAAAAGATCAGAGCTTCATTTCCTTTCATCTAGCTTATGATAATGGCCTACTAGCTGGTCTCTCTGCCCTCAGTTCTTTAGTTTCTCCCCTCTCCAATCCACCTTTTGCATAGCTGGGGAAAAAAAGAAATCTTATTACATGAATCTGTCCATGGCATGCCTCTGATTAAAAATCCCCAGAGGCTCCCCATTGCTGACAGAATAAAATTCAAATAACCTGCTGCTTACAGTCCTCCACAATATGGCTCTATCCTATCTTTCCAGCTTTATTTCTTACTCTCCTTCCTGCAAGCTACATTTTGGCCTTTGTCATTAGCTATTTCCTGACCATGTTGTCTTCCTGTGCATCTGTATAAGCTGACTTCTCTCACATATAAAAAGTTTGAGAGACTTGGTATCTAGGTAATTAATAATTTATTAGTCATGCTAGCATGTAATAAATATTATAATAATATGTTATATTACTATGTAATACATAATAATTTCCCCATTAAAGGGGGCAGATAGGCAGTGCAGTGGATAGATCACGGGGCTTAGAATAAGAAAGATTCACCTTCATGAGTTCAAATCTGACATTTATTAGCTATGTGACCCTGGGCAAGTCACTTAACACTGTTCGCCTCAATTCCCTCATCTGTAAAATGAACTGAAGAAGGAAATGGCAAACCACTTCATACCTTTACTGAGAAAACTCCAAAAATGAGGTCACAGAAAGTCAGACATGACTGAAATAACTGAACAACAACAATATTTCCCATTAGAATGGTTGTTGTCCTTTATGCTTGAAGTGGACCAAAATGACATCATTGTGGGTCAAGATGCAGTGTGTGTGACAGTGGCTGATCTGACCAATATGAGCTTGGAAGGCTCTACCACAGGTCAGGCACAAATAGTCCATATGAACATTTGGAATGGAGATGTCTCTACATTTGCATATCTCACATTTCTTTTGAGCTACTGTTGCAGGCACATCACGCTGGGGTCCTATGCCGGTGTTTCCCATATCTCACAATTGATTCTAAAGTCCTTCAGAGAGACCTTGAGAATGTGTTTGTATCACTTCTTCTGACCTCTGTGTGAGTGCTTGCCTTGTGTGAGTTCTCCATAAAATTGTTTTTTTAGAGAAATGTAAGTTTGGCATTTGAACACAACCCGATCAGTCCATCGGAGTTACGCTCTTTGCAACAGAGTTTGAATGCTTGGCAGTTCAGCTCAGAAAAGATCTCAATGTCTGGTACCTTATCTTCCCAGGTGAGCTTCAGAACCTTCCTAAGGCATTGCAAATGGAAGTGATTCAGTTTCCTGGCGTGGTGCTGATACGTTGTCTGGGTTTACAGGCATACAATAATGAGATCAGCACAACAGCTCTGTAGATCTTAAGTTTGGTAGGCAGCCTGATATCTTTTGTCTCCCACACTTTCCTCCAGAGCCTCCCAAAAACTGAGCTAGCTCTGGCAATGCATGTGTCAACCTCATCATCTATGCATACTACTCTGCACTCAATGCAACTTGTGAGGCCTGGAAAGTATACTGCCAAGGTAAGTGAACCTATTTAGAAGCCACTAAATGAAAAATGAGAACTCTACAGGGTTAACCAGCAGGATGGTTCATCCATCTCTAAGAGGGAAGGGTTTAACTTCATCAAAAGTAAAGTGCAAGCTTAGAGAGATGCAGGATTCTTGGTTCAGTAAGAAGGCAGATGAAATTCAGTTTTACATTGACAATAACAATCCAAAATTCTTTTATGATGTCCTGAATGCTATTTATGGGTCAAACACCTATGTTGCATCACAACTACTCAGTGATGATGGAGCCACATTGATTAGTGATAAAGACATGATCCTGGAGAGATGGGCTGGACATTTTCATAGTGTTCTCAACAGATTGTCATCAACCAATGCTGAAACCATTGACCATATATCTCATTCTGAAGTCAATCCTTCTCTAGCCAAACTTTCAATTGAAGAAGAGATTTTGAATGCCATTAGGCTCCTCTTGTGTGGCAAAGAGCCTGGTGATGATTTCATTCCAGCTGAGATTTACAAGGCAGGGGGTTCACTGCTCATACAAAAGCTGACTAAAATCTTCTGGGTTATATGACAAGAGGAGGTTATCCCCTAGGAGTTCAAGGATGCCTCCATTGTCTACCTCTATAAAAGGAAAAGGAATTAGATTGTCCTGTGATAATATAGTGTGGGGTGGGGGTCTCTTTCCTAGTAATTGTCAGCAAGATTCTTGCCAGAGTTCTCCTTAATAGGCTAATCCTTCACCTGGAAGATAATCATCTGCCCAAGAGCCAGTTGGCTTCCTAAAGGGCTGAGGAACAGTTCATATGGTGTTTGCTACCTGACAATTCCAGGAGATATGTCAGGAGCAGAATGAAGGTCTACATGCAGCATTCATCAATCTGATCAAGGCCTTTGATGCTGTTAGTTATGAGGGCTTGGGGAAGATCATGGCAAAATTTGTTTGACTGGAGAAGTTCATTGATAATGTTCACTAGTTCCATGATGGCACACTTACACAGGTTCTGGATAATGGACGAATCTCTTGAGCTTTCCCAGTCACCCAATGAGTGACAGGGTAGGGCAGGTTACAAAAGGCTTTGAGGCAGGCTTTGAACTTTGGTCCTCCTGACTTCAGGTCCAGTTCTCTATCCATTGTCTCACCTAGAATATAATATTGGACACAGAAACCTACAGGGGCAGGTTTTTGTCATATTGACCCCATTTTCTGATTTAACAGTACCCTCCTCTCCATTTCCCCATTTCATGAATACCCGCCTGGCTAATTCTCAGAACTGTCCTTGGACTTTGGTATACTGAGAACGATTTTCTTATTCTTGGAATTGTTTACTCCTACCATTACTTGTCACACAGTTGCTCAGATAAGGATGCCTGCTCTAAGACAGATAGTACTTAGATTTTTTTCTGGATGACTCCATGATGTGGTTCATGTACGTCCCTTCCTTGAGCCTGAATGGAAAATACCTGATTACTTGTTGTGCTTGACTCAGCATTGGTTGTTTACCCCTGACTGGACATGCTGTAATAATCTCCTTGGGGATATTTCTTAGTTCATTGAACTGATGGGTGTGAGTTGTGTGATTTTGCTTGAAAAGATATATGCCTATAGTTATCTATTAGCACCATGTCAGTCTGGATAGCAGAGAACAGTCACTGGCAGACACTTTGTTCCCACGCCTGAATGGCTGAATGAGTTCAAACACTGACAATTCATTTTCTACAACCCAGCTCCCATTGCTATACCTCTGTCTTATATGTTCTGAGGAGGTCTGTTCCCATCATTCCTTCTAGGAGTTGGTTGCCGTAGCACAGTGCACTGGTGTGTGTGTGTGTGTGTGTGTGTGTGTGTGTGTGTGTGTGTGTGTATACAGTGTATGTGTATAAATATCTATATATCTATATATATATATCACATTGGTTAGGAAGTCAGGACAGTGGTAATGGCAAGACGAAGGGTCCATGTTTCTCATACAACAATAACAATAATAAAATCTAACATTTATTTAGTACTTGCTATGTGCCAGACACTGTGCCAAAAGTGCTTTACAATATTTCCTTTGAACTTCACAACTATCCTGTGAGGTAGGTGCTTTTCTTATTCCCATTTTACAGATGAGGAAACTGAGGCAAACAACGGTTAAGAGACTCACCCAAGATCACTTAGCTAGTCAAGCGTCTGAGGCTGGATCTGAAGTCAGGTCTTCTTGACTCCAGGTTTGGTACTATATCCATTACTCTGCCTGGCTGTCTCCAGATACATCGTGAGTATCTTGTATTCAATGAGTGGTGAGACTTCCTTGGCTTAAATTTTAATGTTTGAATAAATATATTTTTGGAATGGCATAGCTGGCAAATTTAGCACTTTACTACCTAATTCAGACCAATACAATTTATCCTAATCTAATTTCTCCTATTTTTATTTGTGTATGTGTCTCTTCTATTAGATCATAAGCTCCTTGAGGGAAGGGACTGTACTTTTCATTTTTGTATGCCTAGTGCTTTTTAAGTGTTTAGTAAAATCATTTATTTAGTCTGCACTGGAAGTTGAATCAGACGCTCAGTTTTGAGCACTAGTGTTGGCACTTGCTATGTGACCTTGGACAACAGTTAATGTTTCTGAACGTCAGCTGAGTCTTAAAAATTTGTTTTGTGGTAATTTTAAACTTAGCAACCATTAACAACGTGTCCAAATACACACAACTGCATATGAAACCACAACTACTATTGCTTAGAATTTGTTTATACACATATACCCCCACACGTACATATCCCTTCACAGATAACAGTAGTGGTGGTGGTATGAAGAGATTGGCTTGAAGAGGAAAACTAGCTACTCATTCACTTTCTTTGACCTCCACCCTCAAATGGGCAGAGTGATTCTTTTCCAACTCTGTCACCGTCCTGGTGGATATCACCATTTTGTCTACTGTATCTCTAGGGATCGAAAAAGATGGGGCTTAAAGAGCAGGAGAGACAATGGAGAGGATCTGCCAAAGATCAGTGGTATAGAAAAAGGGACAATTGTGAAAAACGTTAAGAGAAGAAGAAGAATACAGAGAGAGAGAGAGAGAGAGAGAGAGAGAGAGCGAGAGAAAGAGAGAGAGAATGGGGAAATACAGGTAGCAAGAGAGGAATCAAAGTACTGTATTTATCTTATAGATAAAAAGATATGTAATTTAAAATGCAGATAATTTTCCTCATGGTGATCTATTTTCTATTATGTAATTAAATTTGAAATTTTATTTGCCTAATCAAGTACTTGGCAGATTTTATATCTAATTATCAGTGTTGCAAAGGGATTAGTTATCTTCTCAATTATCCACGTATTCCCTTTTACTTAGTACATTTTGCACATGTGCCTTAGATACTCTTCTTAGAAAGCTCTATTTTATTTTTAGTCTACATGTGGCAATGTCACATTTTTTCAACCAAAACCTCTGGTTTTCATCCCTAGGTCTGAGGACTTATTTCCCTAAACTTAATGTTCGCAAAAACTAAAGCAGGATGAAAAGAGGCCCTACTTTCATTTATTTATGGATAGTCTGGGAGAGGTGACTTGTAGGTCAACCTGAAGACATGGATCTTATATTAAGACACCTTTTTCTTATCGTGGATTCTTCTCTTACTCTGGAGAAGCCTTCTAAACTCTGAGACACCTAACTTTTTCTATCCTACGTCTTAGAAAACATAAATTCTTGATTCCAACAATTCGAAAGACACAAAACACTGTTTTCCAATGTGACTATTTACTATGAATGATTCCTTACTTTAGAATGTGTTGAGTCCTATATCATAGCCTATCATTTGGGACCAAGCCTGGCCTTTGACATAGAGATACAGTAAAAACAGCATATTTACATGTAGGGAGTCTATTTTTCATTGGCCAAAATGCAGCCAACAGGCTCTGTTGCTGACAGATAAACATAAAAAAGACAGAAATATGAGTTAGATTGGTAAACCTTGATTTCTTAACTTATTTTTTCTACTGGCATACTAGGAATTAACTCACGGATCTTTGATCTCTCATTCAACATAAGAGTTGAAAAGTAAAGACCTAATTTCGGTCTGGGAGTGCAGCTGACATTTGTCAGCTGCATTTGGTGTCTATAACTAAAAGGCTATCATTCCACCCTTAGCTGGGAGAGGTTCTAGCCACTACACTCAAGTAGTCTGAAGCTGATGCTGATTTGGCTTGACTAGTCAAGTCTGAGTCTGTGAGTCTAGTACCACTAAGCTGAGGCCAGCTGTTACAGCAAGCACCCTAGTATACCCAGGATGGCCTGCTAGCGCAGCTTCTTTGACCTGCTTTACTGGGAAAGATAGCTTTTTAAGAGGTCAACAGTCTTCTTTAGTTACATTCACTAGTTCAGGGGAAAAGTCAGCACCCTGAACATCAGAGAAAATACAAGCAGAGAAATTAGCATAAAGACCGACAGACAGGACTCTGACTGCCTGAATCAAAACAATATTGCTACACATTTTAAATACACCACTGGATCTACAGAGGCTTTACAGCTGAGCAGTCGGGGGATCTGAACACACGGCTATTTGGAGTCTTGTCCAGGGAATCACAAGATCCTTCTCATAAGCGAGCCCCCAAAGCAAAATACCAATTCAGGGTATATATACACTTCTCAGAGCCATAAGGCATCACAATCCTTGTGACTCAGTGCCTAATTAGAAATTAGCAAAAGGTGTGAAAGCCTTCTTGCAAACAAGCTTCCCCTAAGCAAGCTTCCCTCAAGCAAGCTTCCCTCCCCCAATAGGCTCTGTGACTCAGGATGTATCACAGCTGTGATCTGGGCCAGGGCTCAAAGCAGGTCACATAGGCCTATTAATGGGTGGGGAAGGTCTTCCTAACCCATTAATATTACACCAGTGAGGACCAGACCAGCAGAACCCAGAGGAGCAACACTCCTAGAGAAGATGCTATATCTACTGAGTAGGACCAGTGACAGCAGTATGATGACATCACCAGAAGATACTTGTGGCTCTGTAGAGTCAGGGATATGAGGTACCCCTCCCTTTACATGTGTGCCTTGGCCAAATGTGTCCTTTGTGCTGTTGCCCATTACAGGTGATCCCTAAGTTTCTCACTCTTGCCACTCATGATCCCCATCTATGTTCCATCTTCCATCAGGATATAATATATATTTGTGGGACAGTATGCCCCAGGTTTTGGGAGGAATGCTCTATTTTAAGTGTTTTTTTAAATGCAATTTCATTAAATCCTTTTTCTTTGGATTAGTGATGTCCTCTGACTTACCAGAGAAAAAGCAAAGACATTAGCATGAGCTTATGAACTGTGATTTTGAATGAAGCTTGTCCATGGAGGAACAAGCAGTATTCAGGTTCTACTTGTAAGTGAGGTGGGAGCTAACCTCTATCAATTTCATGTTTCATTTCAGGGTAAAGATGATTTCAGCAAAGATCAGAGCCGGTGGGAATTGCCTGGTGTTGGAAGGTTTCATATCAGGAGAGAATTGAAAGTTTTTCTCCCATTCTTCTCCTTGTCTTGGCTCTAATCATAAATCCCATAGCTTCCATTATAAGTGATAGCGTCTAAGGCTACCTCTATATTTCTTCCACTTTTGGCACATTTGCTTCTTTAAGACAGCAAACTTTAGCTGATAGACTCTTCCTTCCCAAAGTGCTCTGCCTCTCTCTATGGGATTTTAACAGGCTACTGTTTCTAAAAGCTTTGAATGAATATATGACAGGCACTATTGAGTTAGCTCAGTTCCATTGTCTTGTGTCTTCAATTTGTGCTTTTTGGCTTACTTTCAAAAACGATCTATGAAACAAAGGCAATAGTGAACATTTTCTTGGCAATGCAGAATTATCTGAGCCAAGAATTAAGGCTACAAATAACTCATGGGCGAACACAATACCAGCCCATTTGAAATACTCAATCTGAGAGGTTGGCAATAGGAAACTGCTGAAAGTGGATTAGGCAGAAATTGTTTTACACACTTAGGGGGTGATTCTGACAGATGAGACAAACACAATTCTCTCAGCTTCAGAAACAATGAAGTCTAAGTCTCATGTAAAAAAATAGTGAGGGAAATATAGGCCACATCCAAAAGGTATATTTAACTAAACTAAACTGTAATATTTCTTCTGCTTACCCTCAAGCTCTAATATTTTCTCGGAATCTCAACTATTACATTCCTAAATCTTCCTCTTTTCTGGTTAGCCTGTCTTATTGAATCATGTAATTAGCATCAGAAATGTGTGAGGATGTGGGAGGGGGGAGGGTCATTGCTGGGCACCAGAGGTGTTTCAAGAGGAATCTGAATAGGTCTGAGGGCAGACAGATATAACACGGAAGCAATCAAACTCTGGGGATTTGAAAAGGAAGAGGGAAAAGATGGGTTGAGAGAGTTGGTCTATTTTTAGCACATTGGTTTTGGCTATTTACTGAATCTTCTCCATATGTTCATTAAATGCTCCCTTATTCCCTTTTGATTTATTATTTCGCCTACCTAGTACTCTAGCTAACTGAAGATAAATAATGCTAAGCAAAATGTTTCTGAAAAACATGTGAGAAGTTTCCTTGTTTCTATCGATTGCATCAATACTCATTCAGTCACATGGGGTCTCAACTTTGGACTTAGTGACTCTTTTATCTATTTCATTCCACGTTCTATCTCCTTAGCTGTTAGTGTATTTTCTCTCTGATAATCATCTTGTGTGTGCCTTCACCTCCCAAATATAAGTTACTTAAGGGCAGAGATTGATATTTGTTTTGCCTTGGTAACCCCAGTGCCTGGCATCATATCTTGCAAGCAGTCAATCAAACAGCAAGCATTTATCAAGTGCCTGTCATGCATCAGGCAGTTTGCTAAGCACAAGGAATATAATTACAAAGAAAGCAACTATCTCTTAAATTTAAATAGGGGAGATGACAAATATGTATATAAACACATTTGTTGTTGTTCAGTAGTTCAATTGTGTCTGATTCTATGTGACCCCATGGACAAAGCCATGGGATTTTCTTGGCAAAGATACTGGAGTAGTTTGCCAATTCCTTCTCCAGTGTATCCCCATTTTACAGATGAAGAACTGAGGCAAGTTGAGGTTAAGTGACTTGCTCAGGGTTATACAACAAGTGTATAAGGCTGGATTTAAACTCAGATCTTCCTGATTCCAGGCCTGGTGCTCTATCCACTGTACCACCTAGCTTCCCATCTATCTATCTATCTATCTATCTATCTATCTATCTATCTATCCATCCATCCATCCATCTATGGATATATATGTATCTGTATACCTCTATCTATCTACACATGCAGCATAAATATGAACATTAATACACATATACAAAGTATTTAAATACAAAGTAGTCTGAGAGGGAGAGAAGTTAAGATTGGGAAGTTTCCATGAAGAAGATGGTGCCTAAGCTGCCTCTTAAAGAAAGAAAGAGAAGTATGCAGCAGAGGTAAAGAGTGTGTGCATTCTAGGCACAAGAGACAGCCAGTGCAAAGATGCAGAGGTGACAGAGAAAGAGTGTCATGAATGAGGAACAGAGAAAGCAAGTTTGGTTGAATTATAGAGTGCAGAAGGGGCAGTAATGTCCAATGAGTCTAGACAGATAGGCAGGGACCAGCTTATGTAGAGCTTTAAAAGCTAAAGAGAGAAGTTCATATTTTATGTTAGAGCATTAGGAAGCCAATGGGGTTGGCTGAATAGGGGAGATACATGATCAGATCTACAGTTGAGGAAAAGTGCTTTGGCAATAGTGAGTAGGATGAAGTGGAGTGGTGAGAGACTTGAGGCAAGGAAAACAATAGGGACAGTATTGAAATAATCTAGGTGAAAGGGGAACTAAAGCTTGAACTAAGATGGTAGCTCCATGAGTAGAGAGAAGGGATCAGATATGAAAGATGCTGTGAATGTAGCAAGGGCAAATTTGGCAACTGATTGGATATATGGCATGAAGGAAATAGAAGAATCCAGGAAATGCCACCATCATGAATCTGGGACACTGGAAGAATGGTAGTGGGCTTAGACAGAAATAGGAAAGTTTGGAAGAGGGGAGTGTTTAGGAGAAAAATGAGTTCAGCTTTAGAAATGATGGCTTTAAGATATCTCTGGGAAATACAATTTGAAATGACCAATAGTCAATTAATGATTTAGGACTGCAAATTGGGGGGAAGACTGGGCTAGATGTATAGATCTGGGAGTATCTCGATAGAGATGATGAGTAAATTCATGGACCCATGGAATCTGAAGAATTTACAGAGAGAGAGGGAGAAAGTTAGAGGGAGACACACACACACAGAGACAGAGAGATAAGACAAAACCTTGGGTACCTAAAAAAGCTTGTTAGATTGGATTGGTCTTTCTTCCCCAATCATGCTGTAAACTTCTCAATGATAGACAAAACTTTGCCCTTTGTTTCGTTTTCATTGACTAGCATGGGGACCTCCTTATATAGAAGTAGGGGTTCAGTCAGTTGTAGCAACAATCTTGCTAGCAGCTACTGTGGCTGTGTAAAACCAACAACAACCAGCACACAGAAGGCTGCTAACACATGTTCTTTGATATGCTTTACTAAGGAAAGCAATGTTAAGGGGTTAACAATCTTACTTTAATCCAACATACAAATATCATTCACTTAGTTCAGGAGGAAAAGGCAGCAACCTGAGCTTCAGAGCAAATACAAACAAATTATAAAAATATACAATATAAGCAGACCAAATCACAATTCAAAGTTACCAGGAAAGCATCAACATCTGGGTTTACAAGCGGGGGGGGAGGGGAAGAAGGCTCTTAACCACAGCTGCCCAGAGTCTCCACATCAACACTTCTCCATGAGTGACAGCCTCAAGGGAGAACGTCAACCTCTGGGTTTATCTATCTTGTTCAGGGTCAAAGGGCGTCACAATGTGTGACTCAAACCCACATGACCTAAAAGCATCTGGCATCACAAGTATGTCACTCAAACCCATGCAAAACAGGCTTTCCCTTGAGGCAAGAAGGTCATCAAAGACTCCTAATTTAATCAAAGAAACAAAGGCCAGACTCATCAAGGCCATTTGATTAAATAAGTGCTCCAAAAGAGAAAACAGTAAAAAAAAAAGTCCCACCTTAATATTACATCAGTATTTGGTGATCCATCTTTTTTTTTCTTTGAGGTGCTGATCATCTTTATTTTTTCTGTTTCTAGTGCTCTTTTTAAAAATTAATTTATATGTCTTTATGTTTTGATTATTATGAGAGCTTTCTAGACAGATGTTGTAATTCCAGGCTTTTTACAATCCTGCATATGACTGCCCAGCTTATCTTCCTAATGTAATGGGATTTAGCCAGTGGTTCCAGTCTTTATTTATATACATAGAGTGCCACTGATGCAGTTCCAGAGAAGGGAGAGATTGATTTTGAGAAAGTCTTTATGACAAGTAATGGGGAAGCTGTGGAGTATCTATAGAAATTCTGTAACTGGATTCAGTCTGTTAACCATGTGTTAAATATCAGCCTTTTCCAAAATTGCCTACAGTTCCACCTCAATCTCTGGGAAGAATGGACTCAGACTTAATACGATTTCTGTATAGCAGCCCATCAATATCTGCTAAATGAATTCTTTTCTCAGGTACTGATGGGTTGGCTATAAAACCCACAGTTGACTCAATTCCCAGACTCCCAGAGTCCTAAAATTCTGGACTCCTAGATTTCTAGACTCCTGGTTTCCAAGATGGCTTGCAATTCTCACTTTTTGAAACTCCCGAGGTTGTAACCTCCAACGTCTTTCTCCTGAAATGAAGGAACAAATGCCCGGGCAGGAGAAGAACTGAGACTTGGATTCATTGGAAGAAGTCCCCAGGCTTCTCTCAGCAGAGCAGTCTTTCACCAGATTCCAACTTTCAGGAAGAAGTCAGCCAAAATAAGGAGGTCAAAACAAGAGAGAAGCCTAGGCTAAGTAATACCACCTTGAAGACTCCAGTTCTGATTCTACAACTACAGCTACTCGAAGCAGGGCTATTTAACATGTGATTAGCGCACTGGAATCAGTTACAGAAAGTCTATGAATGTTCTAAAGTCTGCCTAAAGCACTTACATTCCACTCCATCATGACAATTCTGGAATCAGGGTCCCTAGGGTAATTGTATCAGTGGTACTCTGGACATGCTCAGAAGGACTGGGCTTATTGGACAGTTCTCTATTACGCTAAAACATGGCTTTCATCATGTCATTTGCTTGCTTTATGGCTTCCAATTTTCTTTTACATAATAAACAAATACTTCTGTTTAGTTCCTAAGATTAAATCATGGCCAACCTCACCTTGTAGCTGCATATCCAACTACTATCCCTATAGTCTAAAATGGGTTATCATTTCACTTTCCCAGACATGGGGTTCTATCTTAGCTCTATGCCTCTGACCTTGTTGTTACTCCTTCCTCTGTGGATTTAAATCCTACCTTTCCTCTAAGGTCCACTTTAAGTTCCATCTCTTCCATAAAGCTTTCTGTTCTCTGATCCTCTTTAATTCCTCTACCTATAATTTTTATAGCACTTCTACCCTGTACTGCACAATTTCATGCTTTATTTGGTACTTTCTCCTATATTTACACCTAAATTGTAGGTTCTTTGGGGGAACAGACAACACTCTATATTTTGTCTTCATCCCTCATAAAGTCTCATGCTGACTAGAAACAACAACAAAACATTTGTTGGAGGATGATATAGAAATCTTCCAGGAATGGGAAAATCAGCTTTTTTCTATTCAATTTCATAATTTTATTTAATTTTTATAAGACTGCTAATTTTCACTATCTCAAATTTACTTCTTTCTGACTTTCTTGAGGTTCTTCCTTTTTTTGTCCCTCTAAAAACTCCTTTGGGTTGATAGCCTGTAACTCCTCCAACTTCTCAGGCCTCTGTCCTACTTCCTTTGGGTGGTATCTTTCTTTGGATTTTCACCACTTCTTTTGATCTTATTTGTTCATATTCTCCAGTTGTCTTTTTCTTCTACTGAAGTGAAGCAAAGCTAGCAACATCTAATTTGGCCTGGTTTTTTGGGAAACTTTATTGCCAATGGGCAGCATTTCTCCAAACTCCTTTCTACTTCCAGAGGGAAGAGAGCATCTGGTGATTTCAATACTGACTCTACTAAAGCCAAAGAAAATATCACAAAGTACCATGGATAATGGTACAATGTTAGTTATGGTTCTGCAACTTTTGTAATAGGCAATCATTTACAAGAGAAAGATTTTCCAATCCCGATCCATCAAATTAATTTTAATTTTCTTTTGCTTGCGGGAGCTCCTAACCATGACCAAAATAGAATTTGATGGACTCCAAGTGTTAGGAAATAGGAAGGAAGATAGCAAGTATAGAAATTGGAAAAAAAGCATGAAAAATGAAGTGAGTGTTTTCTGACACAATTAGATAGCTGCCAGTTTGAGAGATGAAGCAACAAAAAGTACATGGTGTAATTTACATTTCTGATGGCCTGTTTTTCAGGGTTCTCCATTTAGCAGCAGTTGATTCTTTGTTTGAAATATGAGTTCTATTTAAGCGAGTAAAAATAAATAAGAAAACAAGCTTTCCAGCCTGGTGACCCATTCAGAAAACCTAACTGCTGATTTTGCTGTTCTTTATTCCTTCATTGGGGCACACAGACACTTAGGATTGTAGATTCAAAGCTAGCAGGCGCATCGGGGGCACTTAAATCCAACCTCTTCGTTTGTTGTTGTTGTTCAGTCATTTCAGTTGTGCCCGACTCTTTGTGACCCCATTTGGAGTTTTCTTGGCAAAGATACTAATGTGGTTTGCCATTTTCTTCTCCAGCTCGTTGTACAGATGAGGAAACCGAGGCAAACAGAGTTAAATGACTTGCCCAGGGTCACACAGCTAACAAACATCTGAGATTGGATTTTAACTCACAAAAATAAGTCTACCTGACTCCTGGTCTGGCTCTCATTGCACCACTTAGACGCTTTTCATTTTACTGACAAGAGAATTCGGGCGTGGAGAGGTTAGATGTTTTAGCCAAGACCCAAGTGGAGCAAGTGGAGGTTCAGAGAACTGCAGGATGTTAGAGCTAGGAGGGACCACAGAGATAATCAAGTCCAATCTTTTTCTTCTGCAGATGAATAAACCGAGGCCCAGAGAGGAAAATCAACATTCAAAGTTATACAGCTAGTTAGTAGTGAAGCCAGGACTAGAACCCAGGACTCTTGATATTGGTCTGGGGCTTTTCCTAATACAATGTCCTGCCTCTTTGAGCATGCTATGGGGATGCAGGAATGCTGATAGGAGAGGGGGGAGGTGTGGAGGTAAGGAAGGCCCCTGTTCTGGGGGTGCCGTTTCTCTTGGCATGCAAAGTCAATATGGGGTAGCAAAGGAGTACTCTGAAGGGGAGACAGAGGGAAGTGGAAATGATGCTTCTGTGTAAATAGGCCAGGTCTGGCATCTAGATTTAGAGTGTTAGAATCACATAGAGCCAAGGTACTTGTTCCAGGGGGACACAGATGGCCTGATTTTAGCACTGTTTAAGATACTGTATTGCTTATGCACACATGCTGTGTGTGTGTGTGAAATCAAAGTCAGGGAAAGCCTGAGAATAATTATTTCAAGGACAGGTGTGAAATAGAGTTATAGTTCACAGGATTATAGTATCTTCCAGTGGCAAGGACCTGAGAGGTCACATACTCTATGATAATAGCTGACTGGACAATTGCAATAGCCTGCCGGTTGGCCTCCCTGCCACAAGTCTCTCTCCCCTCCAGCCCAACCTCAGTTCAGCTGCCAATGTCATCTGATGATGCAGGTCTGACCATGTCATCCTCCACCCTCCATAAACTGCAGTACTTCCCTATTCTCTCTAGGATCAAATATAAAATCACCTGGCATTCAGATCCCTTCACAACCTGCAAACCCCACTTCCAATCTTTTACACTTTATACCCTACCATGCACTCTGTGATCCAGTGATGTTGGCCTGGCTGTTTCTCACATAAAGTATTCCATCTTCCAACTCTGGGCATTCTCACTGACTGTCCCTCATGCTTAGGATTCTCCCCATTCTCATCTCTGGTTTCCTTCAAGTTCCCCTAAATCACACCTTCTATGGGAAGTCTTTCCTGATCTCCCCTTTAGTTCTAATGCTTTCATTCAGTTGATTCTCTCTCTAATTTATCCTGAGTCTATCTTGTTTGTACATAGTTGTTTGCATATTGTCTCTCCCATTAGACTGTGAGCTCCTTGAAAGGAGGCACTGTCTCTTAGCATGTTTCTTGGAAATACAGTAGGTGCTTATAAATACAAGCATGCCTCAGAGATATTGTGGGTTTGGTTCCAGACCACCACAATAAAGTGAATTTTGCAATAAAGTGAGTCACATAAATTTTTTGGTTTCCCAGTGCGTGTAAAAGTTATGTTTACCTAGCATTTAGTCATCGAATGGGCATTGCCTCAGACAAACTGAGACCTGGGAAAGAACTTAATTTAGAAGGGCCAATGTCACCTACTGCAAGCTGGACCATTGCCAATCATGTTGACTTTTGTCTTTCTACTGGACTCCAATGACTCTGGAGGAGAGAGTGAGACTGACAACTTTGCACAGTTCTGTCTCGCTTAAATCCAATTCATGTGCAAGTCAATACATCACCCTTATGATGTCATTGGTCCTCTTCAAGAATGGAGGATAAACAGCAATGACCAGAACGCTATACTGTAGTATATTGTGTGCAATTGTATTACATTTAAACAACAATATATTCATCTTAATTAAAAATACTTTTTTGTTGAAAAATGCTAACGATTGTCTGAGCCTTTATCTTTTTGCTAGCGGAGGGTCTTGCCTCAATGTCGATGCCTGCTGACTGAACAGGGTGGTAGTTGCTGAAGGTTGTGGCAGTTATCTCAATTTCTTAAAATAAGACAAAGATGAAGTTTGCCACATCGATTTTTCCTTTCATTTGAAAACCTAGAGGCCACTGTAGGGTCTTTATTGGTCTAATTTCAATATTGCTGTTTCTCGGGCAAGAGAGAGGCCCAAGGAGAGGGAAAAGGGGGTGGGTGGAGCAGTCAGAACACACAAAACATTTCTTGATTAAATTCTCTGTCTTATATGGGTGTGGTTCATGGTGCCCCAAAACAATTATAACAGTAACACCAAAGATCACTGATCACAGATCACTATCACAGATATAATAATAATGATGAAAAAGTTAGAAATAATTGTTAAAATTGCCAAAATGTGACAGAGAGACATGATGTATGCACACGTTGTTGGAAAAATGGTGCTGATAGATTTGCTTGACACAAACCTTCAATTTGTGAAAAACACAATATATGTGAAGCTCAATAAAGCAAAGTACAATAAAACAAGACATGCCTGTATTTATTGACTGACTATATTGAATTGTTATGTGTTTATGAAGCACTCAACACTATGTCACACTTGATCTTTACAACAATCTTAGGAGGTTAATAATTCTAATACTATTTTCCCTTATTTTGTAGATGAGAAAAACTGAAATTCCTAATTAATTAATTGTCTAGTTAATTAGTTAATTGGCTAGTTAGTGGCAGCAGGGACTTAAACCCAGGTCTCTTGTCTCCAAAGCCAATACATTTTTAAGTACACCATGCTGTTGTATCTGGTTGATTTCTTCATGTGCCTATATCAGTTAAGGATGTTGTTATTTAGTTGTTTTTCAGTTGTGTCTGACTCTTCATGACCCCTTGTGGGGTCTTTCTTGGCAAAGATCCTGGAATGGTTTGCCATTTCCTTCAAATCATTTTATAGATGAGGAAACTGAGGAAAACAGGATTAAATGACTTGCTCAGAGTCACACAGTAAATGTCTGGGGCCAGATTTGAACTGAGGAAGAGGAGTCTTTCTGACTCCAGGCCCTGCACTCTATCCACTGTGCCACCTAGTTGTCCCGGTTATGAATGTAGAGTTGGGCAATATGATAGTAGCCAGAGAGGAAGTCCTGAATGTGACAGCAATTCTGCCCCAGATACCCCTGGGGGCGGTGGTGGGAAATGGAGTGCTTTATGTCTCCTTTCACTTTAAAGTTTTCTGCATGGTTGCCACACACTCATACATCCATTGACCTAAAAGCTACCTGTCATTAATCCATTAATCCAGCTGGCACTACTCAGCCGCCTAGGGCAACAGTAGGGGGTTAGGGGTCAGGAAGGAGGCAGGGTACCATGGCAGAAGTCAGGTTAAGTGAGGGGAGATGGGTGTGTGTGTGTGTGTGTGTGTGTGTGTGTGTTGGGGAGTGCTTCATGAACAGAGATATTGTCCTATTCTGAAGTAGACTGTTTCCCTGTGGAGATGCCCTGACCCATCTCTGACACATCAACAAACTCAATGAATGGTACAGGACGATGGTACATCAACATGCTCAGTGAATCTTACTGAATGGTATAAGGAAAGAAATAAACGGCAAGCAGAGTTGTCGCTTAGATCAAGATAATTCTTCCCTTTATTTCTCCCTAACTTATTCCACGGTAAGAAAAAGAACGGAATTAGCCCATTCTTTGAAGGAACTAACCCCGTGTTACCTTTCCAGAAATAAAATTCAACTACACTCACTGCTAAACCAATATAGATCACTCCCCTGCCTGGAAACCCCTCTCCTTGTCACATTGTCAAACTGCTTTCTATCTTTGAAACTCACTTCAAGATTCATTTCCAAGAAACTACTCTGTGCTCATAGAATAATAACTCATTTATATAGCGCTGTAAGGGTTACAAAGTACTTTCTTCAAAATAGTTCTTAGCCTGAGTGCCATTTCTTCTTTTCATTCAGTCATGTCTGACTCTTCATTACCTCATTTGGGGTTTTCTTGGCAAAGGTACTGGAATTCTTTATTATTTCCTTCTCAAGCTTACTTCACAGATGAGGAACCTGAGGCAAATAAGGTTAAGTGACCTGCCCAGGGTCACATAGCTAGTAAGTGTTTGAGGCCAGATCTGAACTCAGGAAGAAGAGTCTTCCTGATTCCAAGCCTGGTGCTCTATCGCTTCACCACCTAACTGCCTTTCCTCACCCCTCAATCAATTAGTCAACTAATCATTCAATCGAAAAACATTTATTAAGCATCTCCTTAGTCACACGCACTGCTCTTGTACTCCAGGTACCAATTCTCTCCAACTTGAAAACTATTTAGTATTTATCTGATGTACTGATTCGAGTTTACTTGTCTGTGTTACCTTGTATGTATTTTGTAATACTTATCCATTTAAGTGCCTTGAATGTAGGGACTGTTTCATTTTGTTTCTGTATTCCTAGCTCTAAAATACAGTGCCTGGAAAGTGACAGATACTTAATAAATGTTTGCTAAATGAATGAATAAATGATGTAGTTAGTGCTTATGTGGCTTTACAGATGAGTCGACTGAAACTCAAAGAAGCTAAATGACAAAATAAATAAATATTGGCTCTAGAATTCAAACCCATGTCTCCCGATGCCAGGTCCGGCTTTATTTACATCCACATCACCGCTACACAATTCTAATTATTTTTTAGCAAGCTTCCCTTTTCCTGGCCCTTTCCTCAATGTGCCCCTTGTTCTGTCTGTACTTACTCTATTTTCACATTCTTATTTCCCATTGGGTGGGGAGTTCCTTGATGACAGGGACTACGTCCTTTAATTTAATTTTATTTTTCTGCCTGTGCACACAGCAAGTAGTACAGTGTTCTGTATGGAATGGATGAATCTTATACATGGGTTTTCTCTCTCGATATGGTGCTTAATGTATGCTTACTAAAAAGATTAGGGAGTGGAGATTCAGAGATTTAGCAGATAAGTAATTGTCTCAATCCAGTGAGCAGGACTGGGTGAAAATGGCATTAACTTTGCCTAATACAGAGTGCTACAGAATTAAAGTATAATTCATTAATGTGTTTTAAGGGCCCCATTTTTGCAAATGTGTAAATAACAGAGTGAAATTGTAAAGCACAAAAGTCCTTCTATGGCCTCATTAATAAAGATTAATTAATTAATTTATTTATCATTAATAATGACAGCCTGTGCAAAGCCATGTGGAGGAGAAGCTGAATATTGTACATGGGACAATTTCCTGGAATTCAGTTAGAGACGATAGCATCTTAAATATTTCAGCTACTTTAGTTTCATAACATTCAGTTGACTGCCACTGGCTTTAAAACTCTGCTTTTGTTGCTCCTGGGGAGAATAAACACCCACTGAAACACTGATAGGCCATGAATCCTGAAATGGAAGGACTGAAAAAAAAAAAGATTTCAACTTACTTCTTTTACGAACCATTGACAAAAGGCAGGACCAATCCATTCTCTTGCATGAATACCGCAGTCTATCCAGACAGCTCTTTTGTAAGCCCGGGATCTTCTGCCCAGCTGTAAACAAAGGTATTCATAATAACCATCTCAGGCTTTTTTGATTCAGTGACCAAGAGCAACATTTCAGAATCATTCTTCAGTATACTTTTATTTTGTTGAATAACCAACCAAAAAGGGGAACGGATTTGCTATCTGTCCAGGAAGTCTAGGCCTGCTTTATTCAGAAGAGGAAAATATCTTGCCCAGTTTACAATCAGAAAACCAAAAATATTCCTCAAATATGGTCTCTCTGAGTATTGCCTCATGGGTCACACACTAAAACAGGTTTTATGATTGTGCAGTAACATTCCTTTCTGCAAAATTTCTCAAAGAGGCATCTATGCTGTAGAAATCAGCCCATTTCTTGGCTGTAGGGGGAAGACATAATATGAAGGAGAAACTAGTAGGAGTTAGCTGAGCTAGATGAAATGAAGGAAGCACCAGGTGACAGTTTTTTCCTTATATACCCTTTTTAAAAGTTACTTCTAACATGAGCTAGATAATTTCCAATTCAACATCTAATATATAGCCCCTGACATGATATTCAGAGGAGGTCTTAGCTACATCTAGCTCTCCAAAAGTTCATCTTGAGCATTGAAAAAACACATAATTTCCTAGACCATTAATTTTCCAAATGCATCAATTGCAGAGTTTTTCTGGAACTTTCAGTTGAGGAAAATTAGTTATAATCCAACAGCCTAATGGTAAAAATTTTCTCAGATTAGCAGTTGAGATTGACTTTGCAATGAGAATTGTAGAGTTCTCTTCCCCACCACCCCCACCTCAGCAAGCAGCCCTGTGACAAAGTAGAAAAAGATGAATGTTTTGATAAGTATTTCTTCCAAAAAAATCGGCACTATGTATTCCATCAAACACAGCAATTTCTTTTTTTTTTACCTTTAATATAAAAAGAGATCTTCCTTCATATGATTTTCCTATAGAAAACATGTGAATGAGGCCTGAGTGGGTTTTATTCAAATAATGCATCCAGTTTTGAATCTAAAATCACAAAAGTAAAAAAATTCTGTTAGAGTCAATTACAATTATGGCAGAAAGGGGAGAACCTGAAGAGGACAGGGAATGCCAGCGGGAACTATCACATGGAACATGACATACACAGAAAATCTCCCGTACTTTAGGCAACCTATTTGATCCCATCTCATTTTCTGCCTGTTTAATAGTATGATGTCTCTTTAGGCCTAGTTTTTAAGACATTCCTTCTGCCTGACATATATTATAGATCACTGATGTATTAATGACAGTTTTGCTGTAGAGATAGCTGTGCAGGACAAATTAATCAAGTTGTACTGGATGTCCTGATGGATAGCACTTTTTGATATTTTCTTCTCTCCACAAAATGGGTAGTGGGTGAAAAGTAGAAATCAACTTCAGGAAAATATGGATCCCAAAGACTGGAATATATTTATCTGTATCATCATTTTTTTCTTTGGAGGAAGGATAGGTAAGATCTCATGGGACTAAAATTTCATAGGGAAGTCAGCCTTGGAGGGATAGGAATCTCTTACAAATGAAATTCTGAAAACACGAAGAGCTGAAATTCTGATGAAGAGGAAAAACAGAATTGACTTAAGAGACTAACGGGGATACACAAAGAACTAATTAGCATAGTCATATAGGAGATGGAAGCAAGGGCAGGTAGCAGCTGAATCATTAATGAGCAATGAACATCAACATGGAATAATTCTGTGAGAGAAATTTGAAATGTGCTAAAGCTCCGAATGTTGTAGAGCAGATTTTTGTTCAGAGGTGAATTGGACTAGGTGGACTCTGAGCTTCTTTCTGTGATTCTCATGTGTTTAGGATTACTGCACCAAACAGTCTTAAATAAATTGTATGTGACAAGAATTACACTTATTCTAAACTTGTATTTATCTATTTTGTTCATTTTTCAGTTATGTCCAAGTCTTCCTGATCCCATTTGGGGTTTTCTTGACAACGATATTGGAGTGGTTTGCCATTTCCTTCTCCAGCTCATTTTACAGATGAGGAAACTGAGTCAAACAGGGTAAAGTGACTTGCCCAGGGTCACATAGCTAGTAAGTGTCTGAGGTCAGATTTGAACTCAGGAAGTTGAGTCTTCCTGATTCCTGGCCCTGTGCTCTATCCACTGCACCACCTAGCTGCCCCCATGTTTATCTGTGGTTATCATAAATAAATTCCATGATATATGACGTCTGTCTTGGAGTTGAAGTTGCAGTGAATGTATATAGCATATGATATGCAATGTGTATATAAAACAAAAACCCTATTTTGTTTACTTACTTCTTCTAAAGAATGATAAACTTCATAACTGTATCCTGGAAGTGATCTACGATTCCGCTGGGCCCTCAGGCTGTTTCCTTTTTCCAATGCTTTCTGGAGATCTGCTATTAGGACCCTGGATTAGAAAAAATTGTTGTTGGTAAAGAATAAATTAAAATAGAGAGAATTTCAATATACAATAGAAATTATAGATCTGCAAAGAGATGTAGAGAAAAGGTAATGTGGACTGAATATTATTTTTATTAAAATATTTGAAGTGATTTCTAGTTCAATGAAATAGAAACTGCCAAATAAATAGTACAGTTATTTTAAAGCACATACACACATCTCATTTTTTTGGTATGTACTGTAGGTAATTTATTTAAATCTATCTCGTTTTCTACCTTTTTTTGTAGTACAATGACTCTTTAGGTTTAGTCTCAAGGACTTTATGACTCCAGGGAAAGGTGGAATTTACTAGAAAAGAACAATTATATTGATTGTTTATGGGCTGCTGTGAATCCTTTACTATTTCTTTGCATTTTTCAAGTGGTGGTATATAGACAATTTGTACTTAACATATGTGTTGTTACCTTGAGTGATAGGGTGGGATTTAGGGATTCCTTTTCCTACATTTGTGGAAGCCTAAACACAAGCTACATTTCAGCTACATTCTGATATGTCCCAGAGGCAACTCTGGGTGGGGGCAGAACAAGCCAGAGAGGAGTGATTTTGGAGGCAGCCTGAAGATTGAATCTTATTAATGTAAATCCAGAGCTTGGGATATTGAGGCATGTATTACATGAAATATAGTGGTTTCCTTGTCTATGAGGTAATGATCTTGTTAGTTCTAGAATGAGGCAAATGAAGAAAGATTGCTTAAAGAAGAGGCTGTACTCTTTTATTTATTTATTTATTCATTCAAAACAAATCTATTAAGTTGTTACTATGTACAAAATATGGTGTCAGGCAATGGGAGAGATACAAAGGAAACCAGCACATGGTCCATGAACTCCAGGAGTTTACCTATCATAGGGTAGTTGAGCTATAGCTAGGGTAGTTGAGATATAGAAAGATAGTATCATAGAGTAGTTGAGATATAGATAGAGAAATAGCTTTTTAATATAAATAATCTACAAACCAGAATATGACAAGGTTATGGAGGTGACATAGTTCTAGCTTTGACTTGAAATCAGAAAGCCGAGTTCTAATTCTTATAGAAACATTTACTAACTGTTAACTCTGAGCATGTCTCTGAACCTCTAGGATCCTCAGTTTTATCATCTATAAAATGGACATAATAACATCTACTTCACAGCATTGTTGTGAGGATCCCATGAGATAGCATATGTAAAGCACTTTGAAAAATCTTAAAGAGTTATATAAATTCTAACTATTATTATAACGAATAATTCTTAAATTATCTCTCCTTGATCTATTTTTCAGGTCAGTTGTTTTTTTAATGAGATATTTCACATTTTCTTCTACTTTTTTCATTCTTTTGATTTGATTTTATTGTTTTGGTCTTTCATGGTGTCATTAGCTTCCACTTGCCCAATTATAATTTTTAAGAAATTATTTTCTTCATTCAGCCAATTCTACTTTTTAAGGAGTTCTCTTCAGTGAATTTTTGTACATCTTCTTCCATGTGGCCAATTCTGTTTTTTAAATGTTATTTCCTTTAGTATTTTTTGTGCTTCCTTTACCAAGTTGTTGACTTTTTAATGATTTTCTTGCATCACTACCATTTCTTTCTCCATTTTCCTCTATCTCTCTTATTTGATTTTTAAAGTTTTTTTGAGCCTCTCTAGGACTTCTTTTGGGCCTGAGATATATTTACATTTTTCTTTGAGGCTTTAGATGTAGCAGTTTTGACTTTTTTGTACTCTTCTGAGTTTGTGCTTTTCTGTCACCATAGTAATTTTCTATGGTTAGGCTCTTCTTCTTTTTATGTTTGCTCATTTTCCCAGGCTATTTCTTGACTTTTAACTTTATGTTAAAGCTGGGCTCTGCTCCAAGGGTGGAGGAGGCATGGCTCCAAGCTTCAGATTTTTTTTTTTTGTGTAGCTGTTTTCAGAACTAGTTCTATGGGTCTGTAAGTTTTTAGTTCTTCCAAGGTTATATGATGTAAAAGTAGGTGTATTTCCTACTCTCCTGACCTGTTCTCTAGTCTGTGAAATGACCACAAACATTTTTTTCCACCCTGGAACTGTGACCAGGATTCCTGCTCCCCTGTGTCCACAAGCTCTGGAGTGCTAGTGTTCCTCTTTACTCTGGGACTGTGACTTGGATCTGAGTATGGGCAATGCAACAGGGTTCTGCACTCAGTGCTAGCAAAGATCTCCCTGTAATCTCCTTTGACCAGCTGTCCAACTCCTTTACTGTCTGTGGGACTGAGAGCTCCAGAAACTGCCACTGATGATTCAGTGCTGGTTTTCTGTGTTATGAACCTGTGGTGGAGCAGCCTACTAGAACTGGACTGTGTACCACTGTCACCTCAGTGTGACAGATATTTCTTAATGACCTTTTGAGTTATCTTTGGCTATAAAATTGTTTCACCCCACCCTTTTGTGGGTTTTTCCACTCCAAAATTCATTTTGAGGCATTATTTAAAGTTGTTTGGAGGAGGATTTGGGAGAGGTCATGTAAATCCCTGCCTTTTCTCCATCATCTTGCTTTGACCCCCAAAGAGAGACAATTCAAGAATTATTAGACTACATGAAAGCCATGATCAAAAAAAAAAGAGCCTAGACATCACATTTGAAGAAATTATAAAGGAAGTAAAATAAAAATTGAAAGAATTTACTGATTACCTCCTGAAAGAAACCCCAAAATGAAAACTCCCAAGAATATTATATCCAAATTTCAGAGCTCACAAGTAAAGGAGAAAATGTTGCAAGCACTCAGAAAGAAAAAATTCAAATATCATGGCGCCACAGTTGAGATCATATAAGATTTAGCAGCTTCCATGTTAAAGAAGCAGAGAGATTAGACTATGATATTCTGGAAGGCAAAGGAGTTAGGATTACAACCAAAAGTAACTTATTCAGAAAAATGGACTATAATCCTTGAGGGGGTGAAAAAACATTCAATGAAATAGGGGACCTTTAAGTATTCCTGATTAAACCAGAGGTGTAAGAAAATTTAAAATTCAAACACAAGATTGAAGAAAAGTATAAAAAGGTAAACATGAAAGAGAAATCAAAAGGGGCTCAATCAATTTATATTCCCATATGTGAAGATGATATATGTAAGTCCTAAGAACCTTATAATTATTAGGGACATTAGAAGGACTCTACATAGAGGACACAGAGTGAGTCAATTATGTTGAGATGATCTAAAAAAATGGATGGGCAAGAAAGAGGGATATACTTGGAGGAGGAAGGGAAAGGAGGAATGGGGAAAATTATCTCATAAAAGAGGTGCACAAGAAAGAGCTTTTATAGTGCAGGGGAAACTGGGAGAGGCACACAATGCTTGAACCTTACTCTCATCTGAATAGGTTAAAGGAAGGAAGTATATATATATATATATATACATGCATACACACATATACATATATATATACATATGTGTATATATACATATATATATATATATATACTAATTTGAGTATAGGAATCTATCTTACTTAACAGAGAAGTAGGAAGGAAATGGGATAAGCTATAGGGGGATAGTGATAAAAGGGAGAGTAGAGTAAGGGAGGCTGTGGTCAGATGTAAAACAGATTTTTGAGGAGGAATAAGAGAGAGAGAGAGTGAGTGAGAGAGTGAGAGAGTGCATTGATGAACTCTGAGTGCAAATTGAATTATAGTTTTTTCACTTTATTTTTCTTGCTTTTTCATTACATGGCTAATAGGGAAATATTTTTACATGATTTTACATGTGTAATTTATTTCATATTGCTTGCCTTCTCAATAGGTGGGGGAGAGGTTGGAGGGAGGGGAAGAATTTGGAATTCAAAATATTAAAAAAAGATAAAAATAAAGATAAATTTTTAAAAAATTTGAGAAAGGGTCCATAGGTCTTTCCAGACCATAAAGGGGTCCACAAAAAAGGGCAAAAAAGGTGAAGGACCCTTTTTCTATTCTTTCTTTCTTTCTTTCTCTCTCTCTCTCTCTCTCTCTCTCTCTCTCTCTCTCTCTCTCTCTCTTTCTCTCTTTCTCTCTCTCTCTCTGTAAATTGTTTGGCTCCCATGGGCTTAACTATCATCTCCATGCAGATTATTTCCAGCTCTGCATATGTACCCCAGTCTGTCTCTTAAACTTTAGTTCCTGTTCACCAATTACCTATTGGACATTTAAAACTGGATGTCCCAAAGACATCTTAAACTCAACATATCTAAGCATGAACTCATGATCTTTCCCCCTAAACCCTCCCCTCCTCCAAACTTCTCTATTGCTCTCTAAGCCACCACAATTATTCCAGCATTCCAAAAATTCACAGTCGTGGCATTACCTGGGCTCTTTACTCTCTCTCACCCCACATGTCCAATCAGTTTACTTTCTCTCCAGTCACACAGCTGCCACCTTAATGCAGGCTCTCATGACCTCTCAGCTATATTATTGCAACAGCCTCTTTAATTTTTCCCCTGCCTTAAGTCTCACCATTACACCCCATCTGACAAACTTCTGCCAAAGTAATTTTCCTTAACTGCAGATCTGATCATGTCTTCCCATTCAATCAAATCCACCAGCTTCCTTTTGCTTCTCAGAAAAAATATGAACTCAGCTCTTTATCTTTTAAATCTCTAATCAGCATGGTCCCAGACTACCTTGCCAGCCCCACTGGATATTATCCTCCTGATTGAAATTTGCCTTCCCTCTGTGTTTTACTCATGACACCCTCTTTTCTATCTTATGCATTAGAATTGGCTGTCCTACACTCCTGGGAATGTACTCCCTCCTTCCATTTGCCTCATAGAGTATCATTCTTTATGAGTCAGCTCTGATATCATTTTGTGTATGATCCTTTCCTTATCCTCCCCCCCAAAGTGCTATTTATCTACTTCCCGCACTATCTTGCCTTTGACTACTTTGTAGATATATGTGTATACATCTACATACATATACACGCACACACCCTTCCATGTATAATTTTTATATTTATCCTGCATATATTTTCATTTTTACTTGTTGATTCCCCCATTAGAATATAAATTCATTATGTTTAGGACATTCAAAAAATATTTGTGTCTACATCCCAGTGCCTAGAATAGTGTCTGACATATGGTAGGAACTCCATAAATACTTATGGATTAATTAATCAACAGATTGGAAGATCTCGATAGAGAGAAGGTAGAGAAAAAGGAAATATGACTAAGCAAATAGTGGAAAGATTAATTCTTAGCTACCTGTCCTTATTTTTTCTTTTCAGCAAATCTTTTAAAAATCATTTTTTTGGGATGAATTCTCTATATATGCATTTTTTTAGGTAGCTCTTCCCTTCTCCCTTAGTGGAATTATTTCCATTTGTCCCTTCAGAATTTTATTCTTGGGAGCTTCTGAAATTTTCTGGGTTAACTTCCTTTGTAGTAATTTTAAGCCATAGAATCACACATATCAGAGTTCTGTGCTGCTTTCCCTGAGTATAGGGTGCATGTTAGGCTATATCTGCTTTCTTCTTTGTCTATCGCAAATTATAAGATGAAGTAGCCAGACCTCTCAAGGTTGCCATAATTTTACTGAAGCAACTAGTTCCTCTTTGTTGGTAAGAATATGCATTTTCCTTGCTATTCCTTTCACCTTTTGAACAATGAAATTAAATTCTTGACTTAATGATATTAGCTGATGTGAGAGCTATGGAAGATATCTAGATAACTAGATCACCTAACCATTATATTAGATCTCTGCACCAGGATTATGATGTTTTCCTTCTGTTCAAGTAGTCTGAAATATATTTCCATGATAATGTCACTCCATTTTTCCCTCTACTGCCATACACCCAAATGTTCCACCATGCTTTTGCATTCTTATTTCCAGTTTTCTCACCTGAACTTATTTTTATAATATATGCTATCTTTTTGTCCTTATCTATTTGATTTTTTTCATTAATAAAATAATATATTTTATTTAGCTCTTCAACCATTTCCCACTGATGGATACATGCCCAATTCCCCTTTCTTGCATTATGATAGAATGGTAGAATACTAGAACTAAAAAGTACATAAAAATCACTTAGTACACTCCCCTCATTTTAAAGGTAGAAATGCTGAAACCATTCAGTCTTTATTCAGTGTAGCTTCTTCCTCTTCTTTTTTGATACCTATGCTTTCAAGTTCATGTTCAATCATGCAAAACATATTACCATATTAGTCATGTTGTAAAAGAAGACGCAGAGTGAGAGGAAAAAAACCATGAAAAAATACAGAAAGTGGAAAATAGTGTGCTTTGATCTGCATTCAGACTCCATCAGTTCTTTCTCTGGAGTTGGATAGTATTTTTCATCATGAGTTCTTTGGAATTGTCTTGGATTATTGTATTGTTGAGGATAGCTAAATCTCAGTTTCTATTAAATAAGGCATACCCTTCCTGATCAATATTCAGACCAGAGCTCCCATCCCATATCTCAATGATACCAATGAATATCATCTGCTTCTTTGTGATAGGATCTAAAGTCTACCTTACTTGTTAACCATATTTTATAGTTCAAACATAGACACCTGAGGCAATATATTTTATCACTGGTTCCTATCTTGGATTTGTTTTCTGTGAATTACTAAGCTCCTCTCTGTTATTCTTATTCTTACAGTATAGCTACTTCCTAGGGTATGGTCTGTGTAGGTAGTTCACCTTTTGCTGCCATTCTCTGACTTTGATTAACTTTGTTAGATTTGAGTCAAATATATTTTAGCATCCTTTTAGCTAATATTGTATCATTTGTATGACACAGTCACTCTAGTTAGGCATAACATATTGTGAAATGTTTTTGGGTCTGAATCTGTGTAGTCACAATTTCTGGCACATAGTAGGTTGCTTAATAAATTCTTGCTGACTTAACTTGTTGACTTGGTCTATAGTTTTTCACTCTATCAATGGAAAGGGTCAATTTTTAAACTATCATTCAGAAATGCAATTATCCCTCTTAAGATGTATTTTTTTTTAAAAAAAGCAGCTATTTATTTCTCAGATCTCTCTCATTCTTCTGAATTAAACCTTTGCCTTTAATTGGTATTCACAATGAAAGTACCATGTGTGTTCATAGGATCTTCAATTTCTTGCTTGAACTTTATAATCATTAGGACTACATCTTATGTTCATTTTGGTAGTTTAATTCACCCCCAACATGGATCACTAGATAAGTGCAAAAGTGAACAAATTTGACAAATATTTGGAGGGTTTCCATCACATCTTGAATATGCAACTAAAGGAGATAGCTAGGGGTTGTGGAGAATGTAGGGATGCATACAAATCAGTATAATGCCAAGTAGGTTGTGACATGGACAAAAGAAAAAGCCAGGCAAAGTGCTCACTTTAAAACTGCTTTTTAATTATATTACTATAAACAAATTCTACATGAGGGAAGGTTGCCAGATCTCAGGGAATACACCATAACCATCTGAAAAATTTATGTTGGAAGCCATCTTTCTTTCTTCTGTGACATTCTTTGGTGTTGGCAAATGGCTCAGGAAGCCTTTAGAAGACTGAGTACTTGCTCAGGTTCCTTATTATGAACTCTTCCTTCTTATCTCCATCTCTTTTTTCCTGCTCTCTTCTTCTCCAAAAATCCCATTTTGTATTTTGGGATTAGTAATAGATCCCCTAATGCTGTCTCAGGTTTGCAGGTTGAGGCTAAGGGTACATCTCTTGGTCTGTGGTTCTCCTAGTGCATAGACCAGGCCTGGGCATTTCCCTCATAGGCATCTTATTTCTCTGGTAACAAATTCTTTCAGGAGTTGTAATCTGGTTCCTACTTCACTTTGGGTCTCCTGAAAGTACCCGGAATGCCAAGAGGGCTGTTGAGCAGATAACATGATTCTAGTGTGCCCTTGTTATTCTAGAGGCTCTAGAGTCAACCTGTGACTACAGGATTCAGCACCAGAGACAGCTCATAGCTGATTGCTCCTAACTAAAGGAACTGCATTGTATAAGACCATGCAACATTGACTTGGACCACTGCCTTCTGTATACGTGCATTTGGCATTTTATTAAGCATACAACTGTTCCTTGGGGAGAGGGAGAGAGGAAAAGGCTAAGCTAATTCACTCAATGCTAAGACATTACAGAGAACTGGATCATTGGAGGAATAAAGCCACAGATCTTACAATATTCTAAACTAAAAGCAAAAAGAAAATCCCATTTCTAATTGCTCCTGTATTTATCCACCATTCACTCAGCTGCTAAACTGCATGCCCAAAGCACATGTCTGACCATGTCACTATTCTGTTTAAAATGCTTCTTCAGTGGCTCCCTATTGCCTCAGCTGTTAGAGCTTTCTTCCACCTCCATCAAGAATACTGACTTGTATTTATATAGTTCTTAAGGTTACTTGGCATATATTTTGTATTTTCTTATCTAGTACATATTAATTCTCTTTAATAGAATATATGTTTCTGGAAGGCAAGGACTATTTTCATTTTTGTCTTTGGATCCCCAGCACCTAGCCTGGTGCTAGGCATATAAGAGGTGGTGAATAAATACTTGTTGAATTGAAATTGAAAAAAAATTAAAGAAAAAAAATTGTACTAGATCTGGAAAGTATATGTTGCTGCTTTTATCCTGTGAGTGTATAGGATAGGATGAATCAAGGGCTATCATTATTGTTCTTCACCATCAGAAGGAAAGAAAGATATTCTGAGTACCCAAAACAAGCAGTTCTTGCTTCTTCTCAGTTTGCTTTTAGGGCTTATTTTATATTTTCCCAATAAAAGCTTGTTTACCATTCAAATACCAAGCAGCAAGGTAGAGCAATGGATAGAATGCTGGACTCAGAGTCAAGAAGCCCTGAATTTGAATTCAGCCTTGGACATTTACTAGCTGTGTGATTCTAGACAAGTCAATTTCCTTTTTTATGCCTCAGTTTCCTCATCTGAAAAATGAGGGGACTTGACTCGATAGCTTCCAAGATTCCTTCCAACTCAAAATCTATGTTCCAACAAACTACTAAGATGATACCAGGCATTCTTCCTTTAGAAATCTGAGATTCAAGGTTTATTTATAAATAGAGTCATGACTTAAGTATATTTTGCTCATAAATAAACTAATAAAGGATTCTCAGAGAAGAGAAAAACAGGGAGGTAGGAAGGGAGAGTTCATAATAAGAAACCTGAGCAGGTACTCAGTCTTTTGAAGGGTTACTGAACTGTCTGCCAACACCAAAGAATGTCATAGAAGAAAGAAAACTGATTTCCAACTTCAGGTATAGATATTTTCTTTAGCAATTACAGAAATACACATTTTAATTTTAAGGCACCTTTAATGCATCAATTCAACTAGGAAAAATAAGTAAAAGTAATACAATGAAATGTTGGTGGAGTTATGAGGAAACAAAGCCATGTTCTTCATCTGGGCACTACATGTTGATTCAGTGTTTTAGAGAAGAGAATCATAAGGTTCTAACAAAAATAACAGTGCACACCTGGCAGCATAGGATAGTGGTTAACAGCTAATAGCTGGCCCCAGATACAGAGTGGCCTGGGTCCAAGTTTTGCCCCTGACACACATTAGTTATCTCAATGCTGGGCAAGTCACTTAACTTCTCAGTACCTCAGGCAACTCTCTGACTATTAGTTGCAGAATTATTGCCTATAGTGGAGGAAGTTTTCCCAGCAGGGATCTCCCTGCCTTCATGAAATCACAGGTCAGTAGTACCCCAAACCACCAAGCACATATTTATAAAGTATTTTAGAGTTTATAAAGCACTTTTCTCAGAGCAACCTTACAAGGTAGGGAATTGCCTCATTATTGTTATTGATTTACTGATGAGCAAACCAATGCTCAGAAAGGTTAAATGTCTTGTTTGAGGTTGCACAGCCCTGAACATAGGCTTTAGAATCCTAAGTCTGCTGTTTCAATAATGATATACTTCCTCATAGAATATTAGAATATTAGAGCTGAAAGATACTCTAGAGGTGATATAGTTGTAACTTCTTATTTTATAAGATAAAGAAACTAAGGCTTGTCCTCCTTCCCCATCAAGATTATGTCCCACCCAAGTCAGCAATATATAAAAAAGAATTACAAGAAAAACCCTAATCCTTTGACCTGGCAAATCTACTTTGAAAAAATTCCCTTAAAACACCCAAAAGAAAAAAATGCAAAATACATAAAAAGATGTTCATAACAGTGTCAATTATCGTGGTGGAAAAATTGAAAAAAATCCAAATGTCCTTGTGGCCAACAGAGGATGGTTCTGAAAACCTTGGCATATGAACATGAAGGAGTAATGATTGGTTATTAGAAATTTTATATGTGTGATTGTGTCAATGCTTGACAAAGTATGATAAAATGTTTTAAAAGGAGAACATAAAATAAATGACCACTAATCATAACTAAATAAAAATTTATTTTGTATATCGAATTAGGAAGAATTTCAAGAGGTATAGTGTCCAGTATATCTAGTTTTCTTTTGTGCATGTTGTTTGTTTACAAGAAGTTATATATTAAAAAAGCTCAGACCTTGAAATTTTGAAAATAGTGATAATATTAGATTATCTTGCAATGACATTGATCTGACCTCCTTAAAACTGAGCAATGAAATTCTGATGTTACATTGGAAGCCACTTGGTGGTATGTAGCTGCTATATCCCTCCCCTCTTAACCCTTAACCAAGGTATCCATGAAATAATGGGGCAACTCACTCATTTGGAATATTTAAAGATGCTAAGAGGTCCCTCAGTGATATTCTCTGGGTTTGGCAGGTGGCTAAAAAGCTTTGCTTTTCTAAGTCATTTCCAAGAAACAACTGTCATGTTAGTAGGTTTTGTACCATAAAATAACACTTAAGAGCACCCATAAGTTATTTTCAAATGAATGTAATTGCTCAGAGTAATAAACATAGTGTGATACGGGCAACTCAATCATCTATGCAATGAGCATTGGGATGTGCCAAGAGTACATAATCCAGAAATCTTTTATGCTATATTTGCCTTTGCAATGCATTGTGGCTTTTTAATATTTATATCCCTCATTATGTTCCTCCTAGTCTAATATTAAAAAGAAATGTATGGAAGACAAAACTAAGGGAAGCTAATGGAGAAGAACGCAAAAAACTGGCTTGGTTCAATCGATCAATCAGAATTTACGATGTGTCTTCTATATATGTGCCCTGAGGATACAAAGGTAAAAATGAAACCTCTGCCCTTGAGGAGCTTCCATTCTACTGAAGGAAGCAACATATACATATATAAGTCAACATAAAAATATTTAAACTATTTTTAAATGGGAGGAGAGAGGTACTGGCAACAGGGGTCAGGAAAGGCTTCATATAGAAGGCAGCACTTGAACTGATTTCTGATGGAAGGTAGGGATTCTAAGAGGTAGAGGTGAGGAGGGAAAGTTTTCTAGGTAGAGGGGATAGTGAAGACAGTTTTATAAGAATAAGAATAATATATAAGAATAATAATCAAGAGTACTAAAGTTCAAAATGACCTGAGGCTGGTGACAAATGCTGAGGTCAATTAAAAATGTGTTTTGAGATCTCATCTCAATATACAACAATGAATCCATTGATGCGGGTATTCCATTCTTGAGTTTAGTAAGGAAGAGGGGAATGCATTCCAGGAATGTAGGGGCAGTGTGTTTGAAGGTAGCAAGTTGGGCAATGGAATGTTGATTAGTTTGACTGGAATAGAAAATATGTTAAGGAGAGCAATGTGAAAAATATCTGAAATATTGGAAATTCCAAAATTTAGGAGTGCTTAGTAGGAGTCATAGTGTGGAAGATTTTAAATGCCAGGTTGAAGATTTTTAAATTTTATCTTAGAGACAATCATGAACTACTGAAGATTTCTAAGTAGCAGGAGAAAATGGACAGGTCTATACTTTAGAAATATCTATCTGGCAGCTCTATGGAAAATGGATTAATATAGAGAGCTAATAGAAACAAGGAGACCAGTAAGATGAATTGCCTAGGGTCACAAAACTACTAAACGGTGAAGCTGTGATTTGAATTCATGTCTCCTGTCTCCAATTGTTTAATTCTTTTCACTACAACATCCTGTCTCTATGGGCAAAGAAATAAACTCTCTGATTTTAGCTTAAAGAGATTTTTTTCCTAATCTAGACAAATTTGGCTAAATTCTCACCTTAACATGTGAGAATTTCAATTCTTTGCTTTTCAATCTGTAAGTTGTTGCAAGTAAAGAAAAGGTGGGGGGTAAAACATAGGGACACTGGTTCTGTAGGTGCCTGGTTCAGAACACAGGTAGTATATTGTGAATGTAACATCTAAGGCTGGTAGTTTGAATCTAGCTTGGAAAAGTGGTTGTTTAAGCCCTCAGAGAATTTACTTAAGTTTTGATAATATCCTTAGTATCATATTCAAAGATAATTAACTTGTTCCTGTATCACCTTGTTTTGGGAGAATGTGAGCCAATTGGTTGATTTTTCTGGTGTAATGCAGTAGGTTAGGAAAAATATAGGCTTCCTTGCCCAAGGCTGTTTGTAAACGGGTGCTATGCTTACAAACAGTTCCATTGGAGTTCCTGCAGCCACAATCAGAGAAGCTTCCCTAACTTACCATATTTCCTCCCTCTCTTCCACTCTCCTGAACACTTAAATAAAAATTCCCCATCAGTGTGCCAGAGTGTAAACTACCCTAGAGTGCTCCATTAGTTTCCCCAAAGAAAAGACAAAATGCCTAGGCTCTCAAATATCCAGCTTTCAAAAGTTTGAATTTTTTTTCTCTTTTACAAAATTGAGCTATGACTTAATATTACCACTTTCTGCCAGGTATCATAGCCACAGCACTGAATTCCAATGGACCAGCTGCTCTATTCTAAATGTTTGTGCTTCAGGCCCTTGTTTGGTTTTCAGCTCTCAGTATGAGGGTTTTGCCAATGCTTGGCCCTGGTGCAGTTTGTCTGCCTTCATGTGCTGTATTTGTTAGCCAAGCAAATCTTTTTACTCTTCAGAAGCAGGCCTTTATACCAAAAATCACATGAAATAATCAATGTTTTGTCATTAACCTTTTTTTTTTTACAATTAACTGATAATTTTGCATTTAACACAATAATATCACAAAGTCACAGAATCGTTATAGATAGAATGGACATCTGATCTAATCCATATCTGAAACACATAGTTAAGTAAGTAAATTATCTAGCTCTGCTTGAAGCAATTATCTATCTCTGCTCGAAGACCTCCAAAGAGGGAGAACCTACTACCTCTTGAGGCAGCACATTCCATTTTTGGACAGGTCTAATTATTAAGGGCAGCTGGGTGTTGCAGTGGATAGAACACTGTGCTCAAAATTAGGAAGATTCATCTCCTGAGTTCAAATCTGGCCTCAGATACTTTCTAGCTGCGTGACCCTGGACAAGTAACTTAATCCTGTTTGCCTCAGTTCCTCATCTGTAAAATGAGCTGGAGAAGGAAATGGCAAACCACTCTAGTATCTTTACCAAGAAAACCCCAAATGGGGTCACAAAGAGTCATACACAACTGAAAAACAACTGAACAAAATCAAAAGAGGTTATTAGGAAATTCTTCCTGATCTCAAGCCTAAAGCTGCTTCTTTATAACTCCTAATAATTTCTGCTATTGCCACCTCTTGAGACCGCACCGGTCTCATTCCTCTTCCGTGGAAGTACTTGGAAGACCTTTATCATGATATCCCCCAGCCCTGTCACCAAGTTTTCTTTTCTCCAGACCTAATATCCCCAGTGTCTTTATTTGATTTAATATGGTATAGACTCAAGACACTTCATCATCTTGGTTGATCTTTTTTGGGGTCTCCCCTTTGTTTTAAGTTGAAATGCCCAGAACTGAACACAGAATTTTAGACATAGTCTGACTAAAATAAGAATGGATAAATTAACATTATCTATGTTGTATTGGGTAAGATAAAGAAAGGTTGAGAGTATAGTCAAAGGAGAACTAATAGATTTTGAAAGAACTGAGGGGTGGAGAAAATGGAGATCACAATGAGGACAAGGAGCAAGGTAAGGGATCAGAAGACATAGGGTAAAATAAAGGAATTTCAGAACTCATGAATATAGAAGTGGATCACTTGTGGGTGATGGCATAGGATAAGATAAAGGAATTTCAGAATTTATTAACATGGAAAGAAACCACTTGTGAGTGATGGCAAGAGGAAGGGTATGACTATCTATCTATCTATCTATCTATCTATCTATCTATCTATCTATCTATCTATCTATCTATCTATCTATCTATATCTAAAAAATGGTGAAGGAGTAGGTCATGAGAGTTGAGTAGATTGAGGAACTAGGAAGTTAAGGTGTTAGAGGAGCATCAATATTTATGTTCAAGCCCCTTAACATTAGAGAAGAAGCTGGAATAGACAGACTATGAGCCAGGGACTGAACTCACTGAGAAAGGAGGGAGAATATCCTAGGAGTCTGGAAAGATAATGGACTCGTTATATACAGTAATAACAATATTGTCAAGATAATCAACTGTGAAAGACTTAGCTACTCTGATCAATGATCCAAGATAATTCCAAAGGACTCATGATGAAAAAAATGCTATCCACTTCCAGAGAGAACTGATGAACTCTGGGTGCAAATTGAAATATAATTCTCTCACTTTCTTTTCTTTCTTTCTTTTTGCGGTATGGCTAATATGGAAATATTTGCATGATTTCACATACAAAATTGATATATTGCTTGCCTTCTCAATGGGTGGGGAAATGGTTGGCAGGAGGGAAAGAATTTGGAACTCAAAATTAAAAAAAAACAATGTCCAAAATAAATTAATAATAAATATAAAAAAACTGAAAAAGATAAATGTTTCTCTATGTCATCAAAAAGAAAGATAATAGCCATCAGTATCTGGAATGGGTAACAAATTTAGATAATGTGAACCCCAAAGGAGATGGGTGATGGTAGTAGAGGGAGAATATGGAAGTGGCATTGGGAAATTGGGTTTGCACATTGGCAGTCAGAGGTTCAGAATCATTTAGATGGAGAGCATATAAAAGAATAAGAATATAGTAATTATTAAAGAAATGAATCCAGGCAGGATATCAGTCATTGGAGAGAGGTCTGTTGTTGTTGGCAAAGGGTTAAATTGTGCCAGGTTGTCCTTTTAGGTCCAACCTCATGGCAGGTGGTGATGTGTTCTTCGAGGCTCCTGGAGGATCACTTCACAGCAAGTAGGAACATGTGAAGATATGACTGGAAACTCAGTTAGAAAGGGTGAGGTGGCAGTGTGAGGTAAGGCCAATGCTGGAGAAGACCCAGATTTTGGGAGGTAGGTGATGGGGTCTTATCCCAGATTTGGATGGATTTGCCCCAGAGAAGGCAGGGCCTTGCACTATTTCTCTTAACATATTATTTACATTACAGTCAGATCACACTATCATTCGCTGATCTCACTCTACCTTTGCCTATCTCTACTCCCTTGTTCATAATTCCTACTTCTAACCTTTGCTTGTCGAAATCTTTCTTTTTTTCCGGGGCCCAGCTCAGGGGCTACTTTCTCCAGGAAACATTCAGTAATTCAGTTCTCCACCTAACTGCAAGTGGTCCTTTCCTTTTAAATTTTCATATAGTATCCCTCCTTTGAATTTACCAAAGTATCAGCAGGCAGTTTAACAAATAACACATGTTATTATAGATCATAAAATTCTGGGTTCCATGACTGGTTTTCTTTGCAAACTACTCAAGGCCAAGACCTATTTTGGTTTTTTTTGTCTTTGTGTTCCCAGTAGCTAGCACAGTGAAGGTGCTTAACAAATACTTGTTATATCGAACTGGATGATCTCATGTGAATTTGCATTATAATTATTTATCTCTATGTCTTATCTTTCTTCATAGACTTCTTGATGGCAGAGACTATCTTATTTCATCCTTATATTCCTGACACCCAGCACAGGTTAGGAAACAGTAATAAATTTAATAAATTAATAAATTTAGGCCATCAAGATGGCCTACACTCTAACAGCAGCTCTACAATAATCATTACATGTCATATCATCTCCCCAACCTTTCTTACGGCAATTCTTTGAGACTGGCTGTGCAAACTGTCCCATTTTAAAAGTGAAGAAGCTTGGTCTCTGAGATGATAAGCGATCTGACCAGTCATGTAGTTAATGAGAGATGGAACTGAGACTTGAATCCAGGTATTTTAAGTCCAGTTCTTTCTATTAGGTCATGCTATTTCTCCATTTTATCTTCTAATCAAATTCTTTAATGACTCTGAAGGAGACATGTGTGCCTGGGTGACCTGTGTGAGAGAGGACATTATAAAAGAGTGTATACTACAAGTAGACCATCAATCACCTCTGTTTAGGTTTATTTGTCAAGGAATGGCTCTGCTCCCATATCATTGGGAGCTCCTTCCACTGAATCCAACTACCGTTTCAATGCCTAAACCTCAATGACATAGTCAAGCAAAATGGTTTAGCTAGAAAAAGAAAAAATGTATAGGAATTAAAAAAGAAATGAGAAGTCACAAACTCTCTAAGCATACTTCCATGGCAACCATAAGCTTCAATCTTCTAACCAAAACTTTCTCCTCCAATGGAGTTCTCACAGATTCTCTCAAGTCTTTCCTTATTGTAGCCTTAGCGCACGATGTTATGAGCTTGGGAAACACAGGGCTTAAGACTTGCCACTCCTAAAGTCCTTGGGGTATTCAACCTAAAGCTGAGTATTTGAGGCTGCTCCCCTTGCAGATGGCAGAAATCAATATCAGGAATCTCAGCTACTGCCATAGCCTCCAAAGATACTGGAAGTTCAGGAATCAAGCGCTACAGCTACAGACGGGCACCTCTTTCCTGAGAATGAGAGAAGACCTGAATCAAGTCCCTGCCCGGGGCCCAAATAATCCCAATTGACACTGGGTTTCCATAGGAGATGAGGGAGCATGAAAATCATCCTAATTCTAGCTCCTCACAGAGCTGTTCTTGCTCCTTTTTCTTTCACCTGTGTGTACCACACTCTTTATTCTTCAGTATGAACACTACCCAATGTAACCTGAGTCCTCAGGGAGCTGGGTTATCAATTACGTTGCCTTACTCCAGAAGAGTACCCCTGCTTTGGGTGTGATGGTAGACATGGCCTCTCAGAGCAAGGAGTTGCAAAATTAGTTTCTGCAAAGTATGCTTGCAATTAATCCTTCTAGTTAGGTATCTACTCTTTATGGCTAACAGCGATCAGGCTTCCTGGCCTTCCTTTGGAGATAACTTTGCCAGGGCTCTGAGCTGGAGCTATTCTTTAGGTGTTTTGTATCAGTTCATTATGTTGGATGATTCCCCTAATCTATGAAATTAGAAGCATTTCCTTCATTCTTAGGTTCCTTCTTAGATAAAAAGTGAATTTCAGGACTTGGCTCACCTATAACTTCCTCTTCTCTTACACACCTAATTCAAGCAAGAAACTTTTGTGACAAGTACAGAATATCTGTGTAACTCAAACAGGTTTAGGCAGATTTTGAGTAAGTTTTTGGCATTCTGAAGAACTGTTTGATCACTGTAGACTGGGTAACTAACAAATCTCAGCCATCCTGGAAGCTGGCCGGTGGGCAAATAAGCTGAGTATTTTCTTAGGATTACACACGTAGCCAAAACTATCACATTAAAATACACAACCTAAAAGAACAGATAGTACTATTAAGGATTGTCTACAAGAACAAATTATCTTAGCAGGGACGCTTTAAACTGCTGACAGGAAGATAACAGGAACTTGTGTAAGCCTGGGCAAATGTCTTATTCATATTTTTGTACCGGCAAGCTCTAAGTAACGATAGATCTACATTTTTTTTAAAGCATTCTAATATTTACAAAGCACTTTCCTCACCACCCTGTGAGGTAGGTAGTATAAATATAATTACACCCACACACATATAATTATGTTTTCCGTATGAGGAAGCTGAGGTGAAATGACAACTAAGGTCACAAGACTAGGAAGTATAGGATCTAGAGTTTGAATCCAGACCTTCTACGTCCCACATTAACACCACGTTATCATTCTGACAGGTGACATGTCTATTTTCAAAATGAGCACTTGGTAGACAGAAAGACATATTTATAGATTTAATTACTGTCTATGTCTTAAAGACCCTGAGAGATCAACTTTAGACAGCTATGTCCTACTTCCCATTGATATAGCCAAGCAATTAGTGGAAGAGTGAATAGTAGATTGTAGTACAGGGGTTTTCAACCTGGATTCTACGAACTTAAAAAACTTTTTTTTAAAATTGATTTCCCCCCAATTGCCTGTAAAAAAAATTTTTTTTAACATTTCTTTAAACAAATTTTGAATTCTAAATTCTCACCCTTTGGCTCCCTCCCCTATCATTGAGAAAACAACCAATTTGTTATAGCTTGTATACATGCAGTTATATGATATATATTTCCATATTAGACATATTGTGAAAGAAACAAACCAAAAAGCGAACCCAAAACCCAAACCAAAAAAAGTGAAAAATAGCATGTTTTTATCTACATTCGAACTCCATTAGTTTTTTCTCTGGAACTGGGTGACTTTTTTTTGTCATGAGTCTTTTGGAATTATCTTGCATCATTGCATTGCTGAGAATAGCTAAGTCATTCGCAAGTGATCATTGTACAATATTGCTGTCCTGTGTAAATGGTCTCCTTATTATGTTCATTTCACGTTGCATCAGTTCATGTAAATCTTTCCAAGTTTTCTGAAATCATCATGCTTGTCATTTCTTATAGCACAATAGTATTATAGTACAATAGCACAATCCTATACTATAACTTGTTCAGCCATTCCCCAATTGACGAGTATCACCTCAATGTCCAATTCTCTGCTACCACTAAAAGAGCTGTTATAAATATTTTTGTACAAATAGGTTCTTCCCCCTGCCGCCTCCCCTTATTTTATCTCTTTGGGACACAGACCTAGTAGTAGTAGAACAGGGTTAAAGGGTATACATAGTTTTATAGCCCTTTGGGCATAGATCAGAATTGCTATCCAGAATGGTTGGATCAGTTCACAACTCTACCAACAGTGCATTAGTATCCCAATTTTCCCATATTCCCTCCAACATTAATAATTTTTCTTTTCTGTCTTATTAGCTAATATAATAATGTGAAGTGGTACCTCAGAGTTGTTTTAATTTACATTTCTCTAATCAATAGTGATTGAGAGCATTTTTCATATGACTATAGATAGGTTTGATTTCTTCATCTGAAAAATGCCTGCTCATGTCTTTTTACCACTTATCAACTGAGGAATGATTTATATTCTTATAAATTTGACTCGGTTCTCTATATATTTGAGAAATGAGGCCTTTATGAGAGACACTTGCTGTGAAAATTTCCTCCCAGCTTTCTGCTTTCCTTTTTATCTTGACTGCATTTGTTTTTCATGCAAAAACTTTTAAATTTAATATTATCAAAATTATCCATTTTGCATCTTGTAATGCTCCCTATCTCTTGTTTGGTCATAAACTCTTCCCTTATCCATAGATCTGACAGGTAAACTATTCCATGCTCCCCTAATTTGCTCATGGTATTACCCTTTATGTCAAAATCATATATTCATTTTGACCTTATCTTGGTATACAGTGTGAGATGTTGGTCTATGCTTAGTTTCTGCCAAACTTTTCCAGTTTTCCCAGTGTTTCTTGTCAAATAATGAATTCTTGTCCCAACAGTTGGGCTCTTGACATTTATCAAACATTAGATTACTACGGTCATTTACTAACGTGTATTGTGTACCTAATTCATTCCATTGATTTACCACTCTATTTCTTAGCCAGTATCATATTTTGACGACTACTGCTTTATAATGCAGTTTAAGATCTGGTATGACTAGGCCACCTTCCTTTATTTTTTTCCCATTAATTCCCTTGGTATTCTCGACCTTTTGTTCTTTCAAATGAGGTTTATTATTATTTTTTTCTAGCTCTATAAATAATTTTTTGTAGTTTGATTGGTATGACACTGAATAAGTAAATTAAGTTAGGTAGAATTGTCATTTTTGTTATATTGGCTTGGCCTACTCCTGAGCAATTAATATTTTTCAAATTGCTTAGATCTACTTCATGTAAAAAATGTTTTGTAACTGTGTTTCTAATAGTTCTTGGGTTTGTCTTGGCAGGTAGACTCTCAAGTATTTTATATTGTCTACAGTTACTTAAATGGGATTTCTCTTTCTGTCTCTTGCTGCTGGACTTCGAAGCGTAATATGTAGAAATGTGATGATTTATGTGAATTTATTTTATATACTGCAACTTTGCTAAAGTTGTTAAGTATTTCAACTAATTTTTTAGTTGATTCTCTAGGATTCTTCACGTGTGCCAAAATTTCATTTGCAAAAGTGATAGTTTTGTTTCCTGATTGCCTTTCTAATTCCTTCAATTTTTTTCTTCCCATTGCTCTAGCTAACATTTCTAGCACAATTGAATAACAGTAGTGATAATGGGCATCCTTGCTTTAACCTGATCATACTGGGAAGGCTTTGAGCTTAACCCCATTACAGATAATGCTTGCTGATGGTTTTAGATAGATACTATACTTTTTTATAATATTTCAATATAATTGATTTTCTTTGTACATGTATCCACATATTTTGTTTTATGCTTTAAAAACAAAATTCTGAGGTGTCCATAGACTTTACCAGATTGCCAAGGGGTCTGTAACACAAAAAAGACTAAGAACTCTTGTTCTAGTGGAAAAGAAATTAGAATTGGAGACATTCGGATCTAGCCATTAGCCGTGGTGTGTTAGGCAAGTCACAACTTCTTAAGACTTCACTTTCTTCTTACATAAAATAGAGTAGATGGATTAATTGATCTCTAAGTTCCCTTCTACCTCTAACATTCTGTGATTCTGATAATGGAGCAGTGAAATGAAGATTATGCTGGTCAAGTGAAAAGAGTACAGAATTTATAGTGAGAAGACCTGAGTTTTACCTGCAGCTCTGTCACTTTCTACCTATGTGATCACTTTATCTCTCTGGGCCTCTCATCTGTAAAAAGTAAGGGAGTTGGGTAGGATGATCTCCAAGGTCCTTTCTAGCTCCAAATCCTATGATCAGTCATGGATTTCCTTCCGTACTTTGGTGGCAACTACCCCCAACTCAACTCTACACCCCTCTGCATCCCATGACTACATGAGTGACTCTCCTTTAAGCATTCCTCAATATTCACTCACTGGCTTTCCCTATGACCCCAAATCCTGACGGAAAAGTGAAGAAAGGAGGAAGGCCTATTAATTTAAGGTTACATAAAATGCTAATTTAATCATAAAAATCAATAAAAAAGAACCCTTTACAGCAGTAAATTAAATATCTCTCATCTCATATAGAGGTAATACTTGCTATCTGGGGTCTAGCCATATGGGGTCACATTAATTTGAGTCCAAGAAAATGAATATTGCTATTCATGAAATACAGTTCTACAGAGCACAGGATAATCTTACTTTTGAAAATACCCAAGACAGAAATAACAGAAGTCTATTGAAATCATCTCCTGCTGCTAAACCTGTAAGACTTAATTGACTTTTATGCGTTATTATCTTGGGACTTGCAAAATGAATAATTCTAAGTGATTTTAACTCCATAAGGAGAAAACTGTGATTTAAAAGCACTTCTTGGTGTTTATTAGGTTTTTTTTCCAAACTCTGTTCTCTGGGATATAAAGTGAGATATTTTATGCTCCATCTGCTCCACCTGACCTATATTTACATACAGGAAACTATCTCTTGTTACACAAACAGGTTTACTCTTTTATATTATGCTATAATTAATGAAGCATGCAAAACCTCTCAATTACAGTGTGCCAATAAGAGTAACAACCTTTCCCCTTCCTGCTAGGCAGACATATAATCACCACAGACCACCAGACCTACAGCAGTAACCACAATATTTCTAATAGCATCTATAACTTTATGTACTTTAGAGACACCAGTTAGGCCTAGAAACTCAATTAACATGTCTACCTGCAGATTGCACATACTTATTGCCTCTCTGTCATCCCCATTCTTTTACTTTTTTTCCATCTCTCTCTTTCTAGTGGCTCATTTACTACCATTTACAAACATGCCTAGATCTCCTCTGTCCTGAAAAAACCTTCATTTGACCCTTCCATTCCCACTATTGTCCTATATCTCTTCTGCTTTTTTTAGTTTCTATATCTTTTCTGCCTTTTTAAAATAGCTAAACCATAGTTAAAAGGTGGTCTACAATAGGTACCTCCACTTTCCTCTTACTCTCTTCTTAACCCTTGAAATCTGGCTTCCAACCTTATGAAACTGCTCTCTCTCTCTTCAAATCTACAAATGATCTCTAAATTGCTAAATCCAGTGGCCTTTTTTCTCAATCGTCATTTACCTTGACCTCTCTGTAACCTTTGACACTGTTGACTATTCTTTCCTCCCAGATCCTCTTTTTTCTTTAGTTTTTCAGGACACTGCTCTCTCCTGGTTTTCCTCCTGCTTATCTGACCTCTTTCCCTTTCGCTGGATCTTCCTCCACATCATGGCCTCTACCAGTAGGTGTCCCTCAGGGGTCTGTTCTGAGTCCTCTTTTCTTCCACTTGTTGGTTTCATCGTCTCCCATGCATTTAATTACCATCTCTAAGCTGATGATTTTCACATCGACTTTTCCCATCCCAATCTCTCTGCTGAATTCTAATCTAGACTCTCCAACTGCCTTTGAAACATCTCAAGCTGGATATGCAGTAGATATCTTAAATTCAATTTATCCAAAAGAGAACTCATTATCTTCAGCCCTAAACCTTCTCTGCTTCCCACTTTCCTTATTACTATAGAGGACAACACCAACCTTCCAGTCATTCAGGCTCTGAGTCATCCTAGATTCCTCACTATCCAAGCTATTGCCAGAGCCTGAAGATTTTACTTTTGCAATAACTCTTGAATACTTCCCCACTTCTCTTCTTTGATACTGCCACCACTCTAGTGCAGGTCCTTATCACCTCATGCCTTGATTTTTGCAATAGCATGCTCATGTGTCTGTCTGCCTCAAGTGTCTCCCTACTGCAATCTATCCTTCTTTCAGCTACTAAAGTGATTTTTCTAAAATGTAGGTTTGATCATGTCACACCCACTGCCTCTTCTTCTCCCTTTGCCCTTCTGTAAACTTCAATGGATTCTAGGAGCAAAGTCAAATGTTCTGTTTGGTGCTCAAAGCTCTTTACAACCTAGCCCCTTCCTACCTTTCTGGTCTTACACCTTATTCCCTCCCACATACTTCTGATCCAGTGATACTGGCCTCCTGGCTGTTCTACAAACAAGACACTCCATTTATTTTCTCTGGGCATTCTCTCTGTCTATCCCCCATTCCTGGAATGCTTTCCTTTCCCTGCTCTATCTACTGACATCACTAGCTTCCTTTCAGTCCCTACTAACAGCCCACTATCTATAGGAAGCCTTCACCCATGCTTCTAATTCCAGTGCCTTCCCTTTATTAAATATTTCTTATTTATCCTTGCTTTGCATATATTTCTTTGTATGTTGTCTCCCTTGATTGATCATAAGCTCCTTGAGGGCAGGGACTGTCTGTTACTTCTTTTTGTATTCCTGGTACTTACTAAGGTGCCTAGCATAATAAATGTTTATTAATTGATTGATCATATGCTTACAAAATTTGTCTGAGTCTATAAATGAAAAATAATACAAGTATCATTATCATCATCATTATAACAGATCTTATATAGTGCTTTGAGGTTTGTAAAGCACTTTACATAGATTATTTTCTTCAATCTTTACAATAGCTCTGTGATATAGGTTCTACGATTACTCCCATTTTATAAATGAAATAACTGACACTCCAGGAGATCATGTGAATGGCCCAAGGTCATAGAAGTAGTAAGTGTCAGGGACAGGATTTGAACACGTCCTCTGACTACAGAGACAATGACAAATGTATGTTACTGCCTCCCATCTTAAGTGATTAGCCCAGGATCACAGAGCTAGTAAATATTTAAGGTGGAAGGAAAGAAGAAAGCAAATAGGTATTTACTAAGCACTCACTATGTGCCAAGCTAAACTGCGCTAAACGCTTTACGATCACCATAGCAACCCCAAGAGATAGGTGTTATTATTATCTGCATTTTATAGTTGAGGAAAGTGAGACAGAGATTGAGTAACATGGTCAGGGTCCAACCATTAACTAAGTATCCGAGGCTGGATTTGAACTTCCTGATTCAAGCTCTATCCACTGCACCACCAAGTTAGGTAGCTAGGATTCAAACTCAGGTTTTCCTGACTTCAAATCAAATGTTCTATCCACTGCCCTACACTGATTCCAACAGATTCAGGTCAGTGTTAGATGGTAGATCCCACCAAAGGTTTTCGTAGAAAGCAAAGAGGAAGCTTACGTGTACTGGATGTTGGCTTGTTGTAAGAAGGCTAACAGGATTTGAGAGCCATTTTGGGGAATATGGACATCTGTAACCGTTCCTTCCGAGACATAGGAGATGCTGCTGGGCTGCCATAGGTCCACCTGTAGTGCAGGAACTAACCTGTAATTCATATTCAATGTAGGTGGGGAAAAATCCATGTCATAATGTCAAACAAGTATCTTGTTTATATATAATAACAAACAAAACATTGAATTTAGACACTATCCTTGGATCAGAGGCTAAAGCCCATTTTTTTTAATCTTAAGAAATTTCAGCCAGCGAGATATTTCAACCCCTGAGTCTTTCTCTAATTGTTAATGCTCTCCAATTATGTCATGTTATATCACGGCAGCTAGGTGGTGCAGTGGGTAGACCACTGGCCTGAAGTCAGGAAGACTTCCTGAGTTCAAATCCAGCCTCATATACCTGTGCGACCCTGGGCAAGTCACTTAACCCAGTTTGCCTCAGTTTCCTCATCTGTAAAATGAATTGGAGAAGGAAATGGCAAACCACTCCAGTATCTTTGTCAAGAAAATCCCAAATGGGGTCACAGAGAGTTGGACATGACTGAACAACAACAAGAAATTATGTCATCTCCATAAAATAGTTAATCATAGCATGGTAATATCTTTAAGACTGTGATTCTGAGGTCACATGATAAATGTTAAAGAAATATAGTTTTTTGTAAAAAACAGGTGATGACTTAAAAATATTTCTTTAACTTAAACTAATAAGAAATGATAACCCTCTTTATTTTGCAAAGAGTTCATTCCTTAGGTCATGTTCAGTGTAAGCAAAATTGTGACAAATATTTCTTTCCTTTTCCCTCTTCAGCTGCCTGGCCAGATTCCCCAGGTGGATCTTGATCTCTGCTAAAATATAAGTTAATAGGACTTTAGGTGTTATACCTCTCCTAGGAATATTTCTATTTTTAGGATATTCTTGAAGCCTGAAAACTCTTTAAGATCCAAGGAAATTAATCTTTACTAATAACATTTCAGTTTGATGAGGGAAATATTACAGGCAGAAATCCTTCTTCTAACTCAAGTTGCACAATATTTAACTGCTTATGTGAAGCTAATGAATTGATTCATTCAAAATATTATTCTAATAATCATAGAAATTGCAGGCCTAGAAAATCTGTTTTGCAAGGTTATTTGGTGTATCTGATATTTTTGGACAGAAATGCATCTAAGACTGAGTCTATCTTAGTCTATCATAGCTGTAATGATTATAGCTATTTTTTAATTATTATCTTAATTTTGAACATTCTCAAAGGAAGAAATCCCATAATATCCCTATGTGGTTTATCTTCATACATAAAAATTTTCAGAAAAGTTTTCCAAATATATACAGCATTTCAAATATTTTATGATCATATCATGATTCTGTTTTTTATCATTCTTTTCATCACTGCAAAAATTGATTCCTGGCATATGATAATTGAATGCTAATATTAAATTCTACCTTAGATTTTTATTTCTGAGTGAAGTAATCTCAATACATTTCATCTTTCCTTTCATATTCATTTCTCTAGCCCTTTAATCATAGTGACTCTTCTCTAAATTCATTTCAGTGAGTTGGATTTTTTTCTTATAAATATGTGGATTGTTTTCAATAATGGGTAACAGGTTCTAGGAAGTAGTAGTTATGATCATACCTAAATTCAAATGGAAAGAAGAAAAATGGTGCTATAGTTGGTGAAAAGCTCTTAGTTCTCAAAGTAAGATGAACCTATAAATAGTGGACTGAGTCTGTTGATTCACTTAATAAATATTTATTAAGAACTTGAAACATGCATGACTAGAACCAAGGGAGATATGAACCTAAGTAAGACACTGTTCCTAATTCAAGGAATTTATGATCTGGTATATCATCAAGTTCTTTCTAGTCCCTATGGTAGATGGTTATTAAACATTAAAAAATGTGCAATATGATCCTGGAGAAGGTTGCCTGTTGGTTGGGCTAAAGCAAGGGTGGGGAACCTTCAGCCTCCAGTCCACATATGGCCTTCTAGGTCCTTGGGTGGGGCCTTTTGACTGAGTCCAAGTTTTACAGAACAAATCCTTTTATAAAGGGGATTTGTTCTGTGAAGTTTGGATTCAGTCAAAGGGCCACATTTGAGGACCTAGAGGGCCATATGTGGCCTTGAGGTCACAGGTTCTCCACTCCTGGGCTGAAGGCTTCCTGTGTTTTCCTCCATTAATTGCCCAAAAGAGGTCTTTGGCCTGGCCTTAAGATATGAGGGCCTAATTCTGAATGACAAGATAACTCCTTCCATGTTAAAGGACAATGGGGAGGGATAAAGGAGAAACCATTTAAGCTGGAGAACGGATCCCAGGGTGAAGCTGGACATAAGAGTGTGCAAGAGCCAGAGAGATGGGAAATGGTAGAGAATGGTATCTGCTATCAGGAGGGAGCTTTGGGATTTAGAGTGAGGCATGTCAGACAGATCTTTTGAGGCTGAAAATTCCATTTGGTCTGCAGGTGGAATATGGAAATTCCTGCCCCTCTCCCTAACTTTTCTCTTGCTTTTCTCAGTTCATGCCTCTTTGTGTCTAATTACTCCCCCTCTACCATACTATTCTTTCCAGGGAGCCTATTTCTTTAAAAAGTTGCTTCCCTTTCTGTTAAAAGTATATTCTGTCTCTTAAGCTGACAATAGCATTATTAATCAGCTCTATTGTTGAACTATGTGTATATTTTGAGAACGTGAGGAAGAAATTTAGAGGCGTTTCTTTGGGAAAAGGATAGAGACTTAAAACTCTGTATTTTGCCAGAATTTAGTCTCTGGTTGGAGGCTCAAGGCTATAAAAGAGAGTTGTTGACTTATTTTTTACAACTTTTCCAGGCAGAAAAAATATACTGGACTTCCTTAGGCAATGAGTCATCAGTATTGGTGACTGTGACTAATCGGGCTGCTAATGTGGTGGGGGTCACCAAAATATTCTTTCCCATTTTTCCCCGTAAAGTCTGTTTTGAAAGGAAACTCATTCCTATAGAAGGGGAGGTGCTCAGAAAGTAACTGGAGGTGGGTGGAAGAAGGAAGTCATGTCTCAACCCACAAAACAGAGGAGATGAATTAAAGGTGACTAACAGCCTTAACTGACTACTTTTCCTCAGCAGAGCCCCACTCCACTAACTCCACTGCTACACTTGAATGGGATTAATTGTTTATAGGAAAACAGCCCAGAAAAAATCCATCCTAAAATATGATTTGGAAATGGCTTACTGGTGAGATCTTGGCACCTTTCTAATAAAACTTTAGGTGGTAAATTCTCAGGAAGAAGCTATCTTACAATGGAATCAATGAAAAATAACCTCGAGCATTATAACATGTCATGTAAAAGCACACTGAAATGTAGAGAGAAGATGAATGATAAGTACAAGAGAAAGAGGGTTGCAGTTTTTAGGCAACATAAGTAAAAGAGGGTTGGTGCATAAACATTTGTCGGTGTTTTTCCAACACTGTTTTGAAGAGATTGTGCTCTGACAGAGGGACATAAGTATTCTGGTCTGTTGGGCAGATATATGCAGATGTGTACACGTAGGGAGAAAGGTAACTTACTAGGCTATCACAGACTGATGAAAATGTCCATTGAGGATAGATAACTCCCCTTTTTTTCCCTCTAAAATCCTATGCTTACTGAGCAGCATTCTGGTTACTGATTAGACTTGGCAGGTGCTTTGATAAGGGATATCCCGGTCAGCGATCAAGAATATCTATTCTAGGCTTTTGTAGCAGATAGTTTTTAGAGTAAATTAATGTACTGACAGAATTACAGAATCTCAGAGTTGGAAATGAACTCAGCTTAACAATTCAGTCTTTGCTTGAGACCTAGCAACAGGAAAACCACTGCTTCTGAAGATAGCCCTTCACTTTTTGGAACAGCTGTAATTGTTAGGAACTATTTGCATCAAGTCTAAAGCTGCCTTATTCAACTTTCACCCATTATTTTTGATTCTATCTCATGCGGCCAAATGGAACAATTATAACCCCTTATCTTCATGCAGTCCTTCTAATACTTGCCCATAACTATCAGGTTTCTCTTGAGTCATTTTAGGATATATAGGCATAATTCTTTCCACTGAGCCTCAGATAGCAAGGTCCCTACTCCACTAAATGTCCCAGTTTCCTTGCCCTGGATGTGCTCAACTTTATCAAAGTTCTTTCTAAAATGGAATATTCAGAACTGACTACAATGGACATGATCTGACCAAAGTAGCATAGAGTAGAACCATTACCTCCTTCATTCTGGACACTCTCTTTCTTGATGTCATCTATGTTTGCAGTAGATTTTTTTTGGCTATCCTATTACGAATGTTGATTTGATGTGATTTCTCAGCAAAATGAACAAAAATTGTTTTATAAATCAATCTCTTGAGAATTTGACTAGCATAAGTCAATCGTCCAGGATTAGATCACCTTGGGGTAAGCTGATAAAATTGAGTTTCTAAACCCACATATGCCATTACTCTATGAGCATCTGCCTAAAACAGCTTGCTGACTACATATGCATCTAATAATATTCCACTGGAAAAAGACTCTCCTTTCAAATACATTAGAGGTTTGTTCTTAATCTTCAGTGATTGTTTTAACATCCTATTCCACCAATATAATCATTGTGTACTTATATTCAAATATGTTTTTCTTTTTATTTAATATATTTAGTTTCCAACATTGATTTTCACAAGAGTTTGAATTACAAATTTTCTCCCCATTTCCACCCTCCCCCCCACTCCAAGATGGCATATATTCTGGTTGCCCTGTTCCCCAGTCAGCCCTCCCTTCTGTCACCCCACTCCTCTCCCATCCCCTTTACCCTTCCTTTCTTGTAGGGCAAGATAAATTTCTATGCCCCATTGCCTGTGTATCTTATTTTCTAGTAGTATGCAAAAACTTTTCTTTTTGTTTTTGAACATCTGTTTTTAAAACTTTGAGTTCCAAATTCTCTCCCCTCTTCCCTTCCCACCCACCCTCCCTAAGAAATCCAGCAATTCAACATGAGCCACATGTGTATCATTATGTATAACCCTTCTACAACACTCAT
>CM053622.1:238849548-238868413 GCA_028646595.1 Phalanger gymnotis
AAAAAAAAATCAACAAATTGACTACATTGATGAACTCTTAGCAGTTAAAATGAAATTTAGCACCACGTTGACAATGGTAATCCACACACATTCCTAAGACTAAAATTTGTTATTCACTTCAAATTATTTCACTGCAAACCTTTTATCCAACCTTATAACAAGTGTGGAATATGCTGATTTCAATTTCATCTCTTTTCTACTTCATACCTTGTCACAGGAGGTCCTTAAGAGTAGCATAACAACCCTAAATGGGGGCAGTCAGAGGGAGAAGAGAACTGGATAGGCAACTGAATAATCAACCATCCTTTGAATTATCCAGGGAGGATTTTCCTGCCCCTTGATTAGTTATGAGATCAGGCTACTTGTTTCAAAAATCATTCAGAAGCCATAAAATTCATAATCAATGAGCTTCAGTGGCTTCCTGTAATTGTCACCCTCTCCTCAAATTCTCCTAACTCAAATATTTTGTAAAGGTTATTGCTTTCTCTACATCATATTTCTTCTCTTCCTTTAGAAACTTCCAGTTTCAGAGGGCTCATATCTTAAGGAATGTGTTCTTCCTTACTGAAACTATTTCTAAGGTCATATAGGATACTGTTGGCGATTTTATTGGGTTTCCTTTCTTTTAGAGGCTTTCACTATCCATTAATCCACAGATATTTTCCCTCCATTTCCTCTTCTTTGTTATTAAGCTTTAAAAGCTTTGGTTCCTGTGTTCCCACTTTAATAAACCATGTCCAATTTTGAATTCCCCTTTTCCTCATTGATATGAGCTGTTTTAGGCTGAGTAGTGATTTGGCTTCAGCTGCTAGCATTTTAGTGAATTGGCAGTATGGCTGGTATCTTTGCAGTTTGCTGATCCCACACTGTTGGACTCAATGCATTCAGTATCTCAGTGGAGTTCAATTCAATTCAACAAACATGTATGCAGTGGCTCTAATGTACAAGACGCTATACCAAGCCAGAGGAAGCAAAGATAGGTATGGTACTTTCTGCCTGCAAGGAATTTACAATCTAGTAGGGGAGATTAAGCGTGGCCCACACACTAATATAAAATAGAAGACAATAAGTGCATGGGGGTGGAGGGTACAAAGTGCTCTGAAAGATTTAAGAAGAAAGATATCACTTACCTAGGTAAGGAATTGGGGGATGCCTCAAGAATAAAGTGATATTAGAAGTGAACAAAATTTCAATATGAAGAGTACGTGAAAGGAAAAAAGGAGGGCTGCAATTCAGGCACAGAGACAACAGGATAAACAAATGCATAGAGGTGGGAGTGGGTTAGGAAGACATTAAGTTCTTGGGAGAAGTAACCTTAGTTACACAATCACAGCTTTGAATACTACTTTCATTTCTGCAGGGAAGATTTGGGAAAGAATAAATTTCGGAAAGAATAAATTTCATAAAGAAAGCATTCCGTTCCAAATATGGAGTGATATGTTCAGAGGTCCTGAGCAACGGGACAATATGGAGAAACTCAAGATTTTTCTAAAATCTCTTGATTCATTTCTTTCTAGTGGGACCTTATCATTTTGATTAGAGTGAACCCTTAGAAAATTTGATACAACTCTGTAACAATGTAAGTGCAAACATATTCTAAAACCAAAAGTAAATTATTTTAAAATTAAGCCTTTTCTGGATCATCCATACCTTTGCTCTACCCCATAAGTAGCAATAAGTAAGAAATGATTATACTTGGTGTTATCTGGATTTTGAATCACTGAGAATTTCTTTTCTTCACAGGATCAAAGAATTTTTGTTTATAAATAATATACTTCTTGGCTACAATGGATACACAATTCATCTCTTAGCCAGACCTCGTGTAACTCTGTTATATCTTTCAGGCATGGGTAGAATATGGTACTCAATATATGTTGGGAAAACACAAGGCTAAGGCCTGAGGGGCCTAAGGCCAGAAACTCCACAATAACAAAGATGTTTAAACAAACTCAGAATGATACAGTGGAATACAGGTTGGGGAAAGGAGAAAAGGAGAACATTTTTAGGAGGAACTTTAACACATATGTATTCATTTCTGGCTCAGATTCATCTTTGATTTATACAGAAACATAATGAATTTATAAAAGATTCATTGTAATTTAACAAACATTGATTCAACACATACTATGTGCAAGGTGCTAGGGATATAAAGAAGAAAAACAACATGGTTCTCACTCACAATCTGAAGGGGAAAGATGTTAAGAAAGATACCCAATGATATGAGGTAGACTTTGATCAGAAAAAAATTATTTTGTGGGGGCATACAAAGTAATATAAGAAAATTTGATGAGGGAGAGAGAGCTTTCAACTGCATGAAATCCAAAAAGGCTCTATGGGGGAGGTGGTACCTCAGTTGGATCCTTAAGGAATAAAGATTCTGACAAGTAGAGATGAGAAGGTGCTATATTACTGGAATGGGGAACTGGTTTAGGCAAATACATGGGGAAAGGATGTGAGAAGAAGAGATCAGGGAATAACTACTAGTCCCGTTTGGCCAGAAAGTGGAATGTGAAATTCAGAAAAGGTAAATAAAACTGGAAAAGTAGGCTGGAATCAGATTGTGGGAGGTTGAAATGCTAGGTCAAGGAGTTTACATGTTATCCCATAGGTAATGAGGAGCTATGGAATGATTTTGAGTGGGGAGACAGATGGTTAGTTTATACTTTAGGAAGACTATTTTGGTAACTACATGATGTGTTGATTGGATAGAGGAGAGACTGGAGGCAGGGAGACTAGCTAAGATGTGGTGACAGCCTGGAATAGGTACAGCAAACAGAGAGAGAGGAAGGGTAGATGGTTACAAGGGATATTTCTAACTTAGAATTGACAGGACTTGACAACTGATTGGATGTGGGGATTCTCAAATCTACCTATCCTGCCCCAAACTCTCTGCTGACCTCCAATCTCACATCTTCAACTGCTTTTCAGACATCTAAAACTAAATGTCCAGTAGACATCTTAAATTCATATCTGTTCTCTTAAGCCTCACTCCTCTCCCTTCCCCTCTCCTCTCCCACCCCTCCACCTTCCCTGTTACTGTAGAGGGCAACACCATCCGCTCAGTCCTTCAGGCTTGCAACCTAGGAATCATCCTGCATTCCTAGTTGAGCCATATCTCAATGCTGTCTCCACCCCCCCCCCAATATTTAATCCGTTGCCACGGCCTGTCAATTTTACCTTTGCAACATCTTTGCAACATCTCTCCTTTGACAATGCCACCATTCTAGTGCAGGCCATCATCACCACACACTTAGATTATTGCAATAGTTTACTTGTGGGTCTGCCTGCCTCAAGTCTTTTCCCACTCCAATTCATCCTCCATTCAGCCGCTAAAGTGATTTCCCTAAAGTGCAGGTCTGATCATATCACGCTCCTACTCAATAAACACCCTTAGTGCCTCCAGGAAAAAATACAAAATGTTCTGTCTGGCATTCAAAGCCCTTCATAACTGAGTTCTGTGCTACCTTTCCAGTCTCTTTACGCTTTACTAACATGTATATGTATCAATAAAGAGGTGGTCAAAAGTGTCAAATACTATTGAGAAGTCAAGGGGATGGAGGCCTGAGAGAAGATTACAAAGGGAATTTTATACCACTCCTTTTCCCTTTTGGATCTGTTAGGACACAAAAACCCTAAGTAGGCGACAACCCTATGAAGACTCAAAAAAGATTTAGAGTTAGCCTGACTCTGATTTACACAATTGTTAAAAATTCAAAGAACTAAAGTAACCAATTTTTGCACTTAAAAAATCCAGAACAATTGAGGGCTCATTTCCAAACATAAGAGACAGCGTTGTCATTAGGATAGTCTGTGAGAAACACAGCTCTGTAAATCTCTAATTTGCTGAGGAGTGCTCCTTGGCTCACATCCAGGCTGTTGTGAGGATTTTTCACTGGAATACAGACATGTCCTCTAGCTCTTTTATGTCACATTACCACAGAAGTACTATCACCTAGTGAATAGAGTGGATAAAGGGTCCTAGTCTCTGACTTAGTCATTTTGAAATAAAATTTGAATTACGACATAAACTCATGTAGTTAACAAAACCAGATGTAGTCTTTGATCTTCTGGGAGATGATTCTTTCTGGATAATCTCACAGGAATCCCTCAGGGATATCTAGATGACCTTTTCTTCATGATGTCTTGTGCTTTGTTAAGTGCCAAAATTAGATAATTTCATCATCCAATTAAATCAATTTAGTGCATTTTATGTGAATTATCAAATGAGTGCCAATGGTTTCTCATGAAGATCCCTTCTATGTAAGGCCTAATTTGCCACTTCTCTCTATCTCATACCACCCCATCTAAGGGACACTGACTCTCCCAAAGTCTTGATGCAGTTTGAGAAGTCATTTAAATACTGCTCTTTATGAATATTCTTTAAGCAACTCTTTTGCCAGGAAGATGGTGCCAAATATTTTAAACATAGTTTAATCCTTAATATTTCCCCAGAAATATTCACCTTTGCCTTTGTGCTTAAATGAGGCTGCTTTTTTATTGAAGAAAAATAGTAAGAGTTGTAGGGAGGTATAGGACTTAATGAAGAAACACACAAAACCATTGGAAATAGAGATTTGATTATAAGAGCAATTCATTAATATGCTGTCTAGCAGTTTACAAAGCCTTTTCCTCATACCATCCCTACGAGGTAGGTAGCAGAAATGTTATTCTCTTTTTTATAGCTGAGGAAAGCAAGGCTCTGGGAGTTACGTGATGAATGCCCTCACATAATTTTTAAGTGTCAATTGTCGAATGTAGGTTTTGACCCCAGCTTGTTTTTATCCAAGGCCACAGTACCCATCCTACTGTGTCTCTAAATAATAGGTGCTAATGTTTCAGAATTTAGAGCCTATAACCATAGGGTGGCATTTTAAACTAGAATTTTAAAGTTCTTTTTAGAAGGACAAATGTCAGAATTGTATTTACAAGATGCGAAGACTAGAGTATGAGATAACCATCGTACCACATGCAGTTATACTCCAACTCCACACGTTTCAACCAACTTCTAAAGTCAAGATATCAGAGATGGATAATGGAAAAGACATGGACTGTATCATCATTTCTATCATAATTCTATCCATTGTTAATCAGTCCGAAGAGTCTTAAGGAGAACAGTGCAGAAACCATAACAGCCAATAAATACTTGATATCCTTGTCAAGTGAAGAAACAAAGTAACCAAAGGCAATGCTAATTTAGGGTATAAACCCATTTGAAAACCTTGCACAAAAAGGTGGTAAGAGATTACAAGTAGCATCAGAGCCAAATGCAGTGCTGCCAATAGTTTGGATAGATTCAACTAAGCAAAAGATCATACCACGAGAAGTTATAGAAGAAACTAAAAGGAGAAGAAATAAACTAAAAAATGTAAAACGTTTGCCAGCATTTCCATAGTAAACTATGTTCTTCTTTGATAACAATGGAACCACCACTGTTTCTATTCTATTACCTTAGTCCCTGATGCATTTTGTTAGAAAATTGTAGCGCCTTCTCCTTAGGGATGTGTGATGAAGGGGCCCTTTGCTTCAGGCATGGATATTTTCTACTGCTTCTAGTCTGCCATGAGGACACTTTTGATTGCCCTCTTAGGCTCAGTGCAAGTAAGTAGGGGAAAGAATTCCTTTCTATCAGTCCTAGCCCTCAAGTACATGGCAATACTGTGTCTGAGATGAAGTTATGACCTCTTTGTGTCTTCTTTCCTTTCATACGAGACCTTGTAAGATCTCTGAAGGCGGATGGGCACCTTTCCCCCTTCCTGGGCACTTACTGGAGCAGTTGCCATCAGCAACACTGGAAAATTGGAACAGGGAAAGAATCACCCAAAGAGTGAGAGAATTTACCAGAAAGAAAAAGAGTCCACTTGGCATTGACTAGACTATATTTACTGGACATCAAATGTAAAATAGTTCATGATCAGCCCTGTTATAATTGTTCCAATAAGTCTTGTATACTGTCCTTTCAATGGATTATAATAATCTTATGATTCTTTATTGCTTAACATTCTGTTTCAGAACCCTATAGTTCTAGTTGAAGATTAAGTGACTTTTATTCTAGACTGTTAACCCAACCTAAAAAGCATAATATTTTAACATATTATGCTTTTTCTTCTTCAATATTCCTATAAATGTTACAAAAAATTGCCCTTGTGTAAAGAGATATTTGAAGACATGAGGGGTGGAGAGAGGAGAGGAGAAATCATGCCAGTTTGAACACTTTCTAAGTTAGAAATATTTGGATATTAATGTTAAATTAAATAAAATTATTTCTGGCAAACTTGGGCCTAAAAAAATTTCCCTTTCAGTGTAGGAGTAAAACTGCCTGTTCCATATCTGATTTATGCCTGTACTATGTGGACCTTTTTTACTTTCTCCTCCTACCCCTCATGCTGGGGAGGATCCCTTAGACTAGAGCTAAAAATAGAATTATTCCTCGGGAATGTGAGGTAGGAGTAGAACTGAAGTACTAGGAGCCCTGTTCCCCTACTAAGGAAACAGGCAACCTCAGAGCAATGAAGCAAGGGTAAACTGAGAAGGCAGGGGTTAGCAAAGGTTATTAGTCCCTGTGGTCTCACAGTGGTGCCTTGTTGGCCAGTGTGATAGAAAGTCATGACAGAATGAATAAGGGCAGTCAGAAAGAGCACACACAAGAACTTTGCACTGGGAGGTGACATAATTTTGAAACCAATCAATCAATCAACCAACAAAAATTTATTGAACATCCACTGGGTGCCAGGCATTGATGGGAATGTAAAATGAAAAGAAAAACAGTCCCTGACCTCAATGAACTTGTATTCTGATGGAGTACATAAATGTATACATACATAATGATTGAACTAGGGACTAGATAGATCTCTGATTTAATTGGGAGAGAGAAATCCAAGTAAGTAAATTCCTTCTACCAGTTCAGGTCCACAGCTTCTCTTCAGCTTAGAGAGTTGTCTTGAACACCAAGAAATTAATAACTTGCCCAGGGTCACATAGTCAGTATGCATTAAAGGTACGACTATGTACGAGATGTATGCAAAATAGATACAAAGACATTTTTGAGGAGAAATGAACTGTTATCTGGGAGAAACTCTGGCTGTTCAGTTGTTTATTTGTTTCTGACTCTTCATGACCCTGTAGACCTACTGTCCATGGGGTTTTCTTGGGAGAAACTAGGAAGGCTTTAATGTACAAGGTGGTGGTGCTTGAGCAGAAACTTGAAGAAAAATATGGAATCAAAGAGGAGAGGTAAAAAGAGAGTATATATTACAGACATAAAGGAAAGGCTGTGGAAAAGCATGGAGACAGGAGATGAAGTGTAGTGTATAAGAAATTCCAAGAAGGCCTGTATGACCAGAAAGTTAAAAAACTGAAGGATAAAATTTCAAGATATACAGAAAAGTAGAAAATAATAAATGATGATAGACCCTCTCTTGATGATCTTAGCCATTCACATGAGTTCAGTTATCATATCTATGTAGATAGCTCTCAGATTTATATACCTGGTCTCTTGAGTTCCAGTCCTGCATCAACAACTGACTATTGGGCATTTCCAACTGGATGTCCTTTAGTCATCTCAAATTCAACATGCCCAAAACAGAACTCATTATCATTCTTCTTAAATCCATTTCTCCTATTAATGTCCCTGTCTCTGTTGAGAACACCACCATCTTTCTATTTATTTAGATTCACAACTTGGGAGTCATCCTTGACTCTTGACTCTTTCTTACTCCACAGATCCAATTACAATATCTCACATATTCACCCCCACCTCACTTATTTCTTTCACATGACAATTACCTGTGATCAAACCCTCATCACCTCTCACCTGGACTACTGTAATAGCTTCCAAATTGGTTTCCCAGCCTCAAGGTTCTACAGTACTGTCTCCAACCTACCCTCCACAAAGCTGCCATACAAATATTGCTAATGAGCAGGTCTGACTAAATCATTTCTCTGCTCAAAAAGCAAACAAGCAAAACCAAGTCAAGTGTTTCCCATTGCCTCTAGGATAAAATAAAGTCTCTCTGTTTTGATATTTAAAGTTCTTCGCAGCCTGGCTATGGTCTCCATTTCAGTCTTATTATACATTACTCCCAATCCACAACCTCTCTTTTCCAGCCAAGTTGGCTAATTGTTGTTGCTTGTATGTGGCAACTCATCTCTAATCTGCATGCATTTGTATAATAAACTCCATACCTGCAATGCACAACATTCTTGCCTCTATATATTAGAATCACAAATTTCTTTCCAAAACTCATCTTTTGTTATTTCCTTTCCCAATCTCGATCAGAGGCTATTGCCTTCTTTCTCAAATTATCTTTAAAGAAATTTTGTATGTATTTTGTATTTGCTCATATCTATCCTATTTTCTAGCTTAATGTTTGCCACATTGTAGATGCGAAATGAATGCTTAGATTGTTGAGAAAAAATAATAAATCATATAATTATACCAGAAGATGAACATATCAGTAACTACCAATCAATATGCCTATTTTCTTATCCTTATAAAATATTTATGAGAATAATTTATCGACACACAATTTATTGGCAGGTATACAGAATACAAGATCCTATTGGGTTTATTATTTAAGTACAAAAATGTATTTAATTCAGAAGAGCAAACTATATCCTTCAAGGCCTCCTAACAAGTGGTCTTTAACACCCGTGTTAAGATTGTGTATGATTTCTTTTTTTTTTTTTTGAGGGAGGAAGGCATGGCAATTGGGGTTATGTGACTTGCCCAAGGTCACACAGCTAGTAAGTGTGTCACGTGTCTGAGGCCAGATTTGAACTCAAGTTCTCCTGACTCCAGGGCTGGTGCTCTATTCACTGAGCCACCTAACTGCCCCTGTATGATTTCTTGACACCAGAGTAATGACTTTACTCAATGAGCCTCTGATTATCTCTATCAAAAGTAGCAAAAATTTGGAGAATGTCTGTTTGGCAGTGTTCATCACTTTTGTGTAGGATGACCAGTGTGGAATTCAAATCTAAGTGGGATCTCTTCCACAAGGTGAAGTTTGAGGATGACATGGTACATCAGCACTAAAATATTACAAGGGTCTGCTCTGTAAGATCTACTAGGAGAGGCAGCATGGTGCTGGGAGAAGAGTATTGGATTTAGAGCCAATGGACCTGGATGACCTTACTACCTATCTGATTTTGAGCAAATTAATCAATCTTCTGGACTTCTGTTTCTGTATTTATGAAGTCAAGGGATGGAACTTAATGACTATTAAGATACCTTCCAACTCCAATGCTATACTATGTTTGATTCACTACTGCTAAAAAAAATCAGTCTAACAAACCACACAGGAAAAAAATATAATTATCAAAATATTTCCCCATCCATCATGAACTACCCCTCTCTCCCAGTCTATCTATAGGAATCCATAGCTCCAAGTTTAGAGTCCCTAATCTCATAAATTTGGCATGGATTGTTCATTTTATGAGCAGCATAATGTTCAGGACTAGGGACTCGATAATTCTGCTGTACTCTGGCCTAATCAAACCACATTTGAAGTATTGCATACAGTTCTTGGTCCAACATTTTAGGAAGGACCACTATTCAGAATAGATGATAACGAACAAAGGAGAGAATATAGAACTACTCAATTCTTATTTTGCCTGTCGGCTCTGCCAATGAGAATTGTCTTCAGACTGGAAAGGACAGAACAAAATTTACTAACTGGGAATTTATAGGCAAGGTAAGTAGAGAGATAATAAGAAAGCAAGTAGATGCCTTTGATCGGTCGAGGTGTCTTAGTGCAAATGAACTATATCCTAGGGAACTGAGATCCAGAAGTTGATTTTAGTGTCATTGTTGGTGATATTTGAAAGATAACATAGAATAAGAAGAAGTGAAACCAGTCCGGAGAAGGCCAAATGTGCTGATAGCAGCAAATTTTCTTAAACTGTTTTACCAAGTCACTCATGCTCTTTTAGGGAACAAGATGGAGAGATATGGGCTAGATGATATTCTGGTTTGGTGGATTCAAAACTGTTTGAATTGCTAAATCCAAAGAGTAGTCATCAATGGTTCAATGTCAGTTTGGCAGGTAGCATCTAGTGGAATGACCCAGGGCTCTGTGCCTGATCCTGAGCTATTCAGTACTTTCAGCAATGATGTAGGTAAAGTCATTCATGACATGCATGTCAAATGTGAAAATTATAAAAAGAAAAAAATAAAACCCCAGGCTGGAGGAGCTACAAAAACAGGCTAAAACAAGTTAAACACATTAACAGATTAAAATGTTAGAGTAAATGTAATAAGATTTACTAAGGGGAGATGTAAAATTTTACACTTGAATGTGAGTTTATTGAGGGCAGTGGGCTGTTTTCATTTTTGTCTTTTCCTCACTAGCGCCTAACACAGTGCCTGGCCTATAGTTGGTACTTAAATGCTCATGGAAGACTTGACAAGGAGTCTTCTGAAAAAGATTTGATAGTTTTAGTAGACCAAGCTCAACAGGTGACAATAGTGTGATAGGGCAACCCAAAAAGCAAATGGTGAAGGCCTCCAGATTATTCCAAATCAGTTGAAGGAAATGGGGATGTTTAGTTTGGAGACAGAAGACAGGATGTACATGGAAAAATGTCTTCAAGTAGTTGAAAGATTATTCTGGGGAAGAAAGATTAGACTTGTTTTGCTCCATCCGGAGGGCAGGACAAGGAGCAATGTGTAGAAGTTGTATAGAGATTTAGGCTTTTAAGGGTGGGAGATAGGGAAGGAAGGAGATTTCTTACCATTGAGCACTGTGGGAAAGTGCATAGGATTGTCTTAAGTGTTGGTGGTCTCCCTTTACCAGGGGTCTTCACACAAAGCCTAGATGATCATTTGCTGACATATTCAAGAGAAGATTCTTATTCTAATATGGATCAGACCAGATGGTCTTTGAAGTCCTTTTTAAACCTGAGATTCTATAATTCTGTTTTAGAAAGGAGGGAGCTCATCGGACATGGGAGTGGTGGTGGCACAGCTTGCTTTATCTTGCTAACTGCACAGTAATTAATTATGATCAAAGAACCTGTGACTTCATGATTTAAATCTGACTTCTCCCTTAAAAAGTCTCCAAATGGAGCCTATGGGCTCCAGATCAGGCTTAGAAGGCCAAAGAAACTATTGGTTTTCTAGTTCTCAGGGTAAACCTTTTGAGACATTAGCAAGAAGGAGAGCAATTTCTTCCAGGTTTTCTTGAATATTACCTAACTGAAATTCAACTGGTGGGAAGGATATGATGAATAACAGAACTCTTTTCTTGTTTTCCTGTTAGTAGACCAAAAGATCAGTGCTCTCTGTCTCTGTGTCTGTCTCTCTGTCTCTGTGTCCATCTGTCTCCATTTCTCCATCTCCCTCTCTGTCTCTATGTCTCTCTCTGTCTCTACTAGATCAGGTTGTATCTTGTTTTCTTGAGGTGAGGCCAGGCTGCATTTTATTGCTTTCCTCTCAGTTAGGCCAGTGCCCCAGAGTAGGTGTCTGTCTGTGTGTCTACACCTGTTTCTGCCTTTCTTTCCTTCCCAGGCTATTAACAAAGCCATTTCACAAGCTCTGTCTCTCTGCTTTTCTTTTCCTCTTTTCTTTTTGTCTTGGTGTTTACAGCTGCTAAGTCACATGACATCACATTAAGTAAGATCCATATGACACTAGGGGAGGTACTGATTTATAATCTAATATTCTCCTTGCTAGAGCATGCATACACCTAGATCTTTAGGGTTATTGGTTAAAAAAACCCACAAAGAAAAAAGAAACATATAAAATCCTATACCAAGTATTCTTAATTTATTAAAGTAATTTTTGATAGCTTTTTTTTGAGGAAAAGGGATAGGTCAGAGCTGTGATTTTATCAGTGTAGAGAACTCCTGGTGAGAAAACTCCCCTTAGCCATGCAGATTGACAATGTTTCTGCAATTTATAGACTTAGAGAGTGCCAGAGACCCTAGGAGATTAAGCCACAGGCCACAAAGCCAATATGTGCCAGAGGCAAGACTTTATTATACAGATTTTCTGATTCTAAAGGCCAGCTTTATATTCACTATGCCATGCTGCCTTGTGGATGGATATGTGTTTATTTATACTTAGATATTTATATATATTTATATCCCTTGTTTTTATCGAGCTAGAAATTTCCTTACTAGTCTGTATGTATCCTACTTTGATAGTTATTTTCTGGTGATCTCAGTGATGTAAACAGATTAATGATTCGGTGACAGCTTATCCATACCCTTGTAGCCTCTTCAAGTCTTGTCCACATTCTCCCAAGAGTCCTTCACTGGGGGTTCAAAGATGTTTGCCATTGTCCTGGAGGGTGTATGATGCAGAACACAGATTGAAGAGGGATTCCCTAAAGTTGGTAAGGTCCTCCAGATGCTCCCATTTATAAATAATGTGCTGACCACATCAAGGTCTAAAATATCGAAGAGCCATATAAATGAGATCCACAGTTACTCAAGAGAGTTGGCCTAACTATCCACACAGGAAAAATAAAGTGGATAAGAAATATGGTATGCCGTCAGGTATAACCAACAGAGTTGGTCCATGAGTACATATATCTTGGCCAGACACTACAAACAGACAATGAGCTGAAGCCCAACATTGAACAAAGGAAAGGAGTGAAGTGCGTTTCCTTTCTTCCTGAAACAAAAGGCCATTTAAAAACCATGGCATTCTTCTAATAATGCCATATGGCTGTGAGGCATGGAGCACTACAGTCTCTGAAGAATCCAATTTGTCAGCCAGCCACAGGGCAATAGGGAGGCACGTGGTGGGCTGCAATATATTACCAATGAATTCTACAAAAGAAACCAGGTGAAAAATGCAATGAGAAAGATGTACTGTATTTCAGAAAAGAAGATGGACCAGTTATGTGGCAAGAGTCAGAAATAACCAATGGATAAGTTATATTTCCATTAGTACAAGTGAAATGTCAAGTGATCTAAATGCTAGTCCCTATCATGTTGAGTAGACACCCACAGAGGATAAATACCTCTATCATTCTTGAGGAAAGAAACATATGCTTTATTTAGTGAGATGAAAGAAACCAAAAATTCTATTGGCCAAGGACTTAAATATAAATTCATTTGTTTGACATCTAAAGCTCTTTACCACTTACCCAAAACCTAACTATTAAACATTATTACACATAAATCATTTTCAATCACACTATGGTCCAGTCAAACTGCCTTTCTTACTATTCCTTATACACAAAACTCTATCTTCCATTTCTGTCTTTGCCCTGGGCGTCACTCATGCCTATAATACACTGCCTCCTCAGCTCAGCTTAGTATCCATCAAGACTCAGCTCTATACGAAGCCTTTCCTGATCCTTCTCCCCACTGGTGCCCTCCTGTACACTCCCTGCCGCCCCACCCCAATCATCTTGTATCTATTTTTTAACTACCTCTCTATGTAAATGTTGTCCATGCCCCCTTGCCTCAAGATTATAAATTCCTTGAGAGCAAGGACTATCTTACTTTTGTCTGTCTGGCACCTAGCACAGAGCTTGGCATATAAGCTTGATGCTTAATGAATGTTTTCAATTGATTGATGATGATAGTTGTTGGCCAGAGAGGAAATCATTTTTAGGAGGGGTGTTTTTTAGCACTTAAAAATATTCTTCATTAAATTAATTATAATTTTTTAAAACTGCTTTGCTCCCATGTTAGTTATACATTTGTTTCCATCTAAGGAAAGTAAGCAGTCATAACTTCCTCTCAGCCTTTTAAGAAACCTGAAAAAAGCTGAATAACTTTGAACAGACTTTAAAAATATTACACATTTGGTTTCACATATGTCTAGGAAATGAAATATACTGTCAAGGGTATAATAACACTTCTATCTTGTCGACATCTGTTGAAATGACCCAGCGTAGACCTTGGTTTAGCGCTTGTGATCTTCTGATATTAAGAATGTTTTCCTAAAATATAAACATCACTCTTTCTGTCAAAATTTAGGTTTTCTTTTCCTTTTTATACAAATATTTTATTTATAGATAGCACAAACACATTTGAAAAAATCTTATGAATTCTCATTCTGCAAAACATTTCCAGGCAAAAAGAATTTGTAAAAATTGTTTTAATGCAGCATTTGACACCATAGACCATTCCCACCTCTTAAGTACTCTCTCTTCCTTTGACTTCTGTTGACACTGCTTTACCTATCTTATTGCTCATTCACTATTCTCTTTCAGTGATTCGTTATCCTCCTAACTTCTAGGTATGGATACCATCCAAGCTTCTGCCATTGGTGCTGTTCACTTCATCCTCTTTCCATTTGCTCTATGGAATCTAATTATAGCTTCTGTGAGAATGATACTTAAATCTATATATCTCTAATGTATACCCTGAGCACCAGTTTTACATCTAATTATGTGGATATTCTACTGTTAGCTCAAACTCAAAATATTCAAAATGAACTCACCACCTTTCCCCAAAATCTAGCTTCCCTCCCAACTTTCCTATTTTCTGTTGATGTTGCCACCATATTTCTAGTCATCCCATGTTCAAAATCTGTTATCTCTGATTCTTCTCTTTTCTTAACCAACCCATCTCCCAAGTTTCATCAATTCCAACTTTATAATACTTCTTACATCAGTCCCCTTTTCTCCACTCAAACTGCCTGTTCAGGTGTTCATCTTTCACTTGGACTATTGCAATAAATGGCCTCTTAAATGGTCTTGTTGCATCTTCTCTCCTCTAACAAATCTTCAGTTTCTCATTATTTATTGGCTCCTTCCTTGTTGCCTCCAAATATGCCCAAGTTTCACCTATCTTTAAAAAATATTGGCTAGACCCTACCATCTCAAAGTAGTCTATGTTTTTTCTCCCTTTCTCAACCAAACTCATAGGGAAAAAAAGTTCTATTCTATTGTCTCCACTTAAATGCCTGTCAATCATTTCTCAAAATTATGTAATTTGTTTTCTAATCTTATCACTCCACTGAAACCTCACCTTCCCAAGTTACTAGACACTTTCTTAATTGCTAAATTTGATGGCCTTTTCTCAATGTTCATCCTTATTGACCCCTGAAGAATTTGACACCACCAATAAACCTCCCCATAGATATTCTCTCTTCTGTGGGTTTTTGTGACACTCTTTTCTCTTGGCTATTCCTCTATCTGTTTGAATGCTCCATCTCAGTTTTTTCCCCTCTTAGATCATCATTCATGTCATGTCCTTTAACTGAGTCTACCTCAATTTTCTCTCTGGGGCCCTCTCTCTATTTCCCCTCTAGGTGACCTCATCAGCTTCTGTGGGTTCAATTATTATCTCTAAGCTGATGACTCCCAGATTGTATATGTATATGTATATATATATATGTATATGTATATGTGTATGTGTATGTGTATTTATATGTTTATATACACACAGAGAGACACACGTATACACGTATATTTATGTATACACAATATAGGTATATATACATGTATGTGTATATGTGTGTATGTGTGTGTGTGTGTGTGTGTATCTTGAACACCAGTCTTGTATCATGAACTGCTTATAAGACATTTTGAACTAGACAATCTGTAAATTTAAGCTCAACATGTCCAAAACCAAATATTATTTGTTATCCAAAATTTGGCCCTCTTCCAAACTCTCCAAGTAGTACTACTCCTGGTAGTACCCTAGAAGAGTACCACCGCCCTTCTAGTAACTCAGATACAAACCTTAGTATCATCCTTGACTCCTGTTTATATTCTATAAAATCTCTCACATACTTTCCCTTTGATCCCTTCTCACAGCTACCACCCTAGATCAGGCTTTCATAACTTCTTGCCTGGACTACTACTAACTATATTAATTAATTATTAATTAATAGCAATAACTTCCTGACCAGCCTCCTTGCCTCAGGTCTTTTCCTTTTCTGATCTACACTCTATGTCTTTGACAAAGAGATATTGCTAAAACTCAGTCATGATCATGTTATTCTCCTACTCAATGAACTCTAGTGGCTCCCTATTACTTCAAGGATCAAATGCAAATTCCGCTGTCATTAAAAACTTTTCATGACCTTGACCCTACATGCCTTTTCAGCCTTGTTGCCTATTATTCCCCTTCACATACACCCAGATCCAGCCAAACTGGTCTTATTAACAGTAGAGCACTCCAGTTCCTATCTCTATGTCTTTACACTGGATGTGCGCTATGCCAGGAATGTAATCCCTCCTCACCAAGGCCTCCGAGTATCACTAGTTCCTTCTAGGCTCAGCTCAAGCCCCATCTTCTGCATGAGGTGCTAGTGCTTGCCCTTCTCCCCATTATCTTGTATCTATTTTGTGCCTATAATAAAAGAGGGATGGCCAATGAGAGCCTAGTCTTGGGAACACATGGATGTTTGGTGAGCCTGTTTTGGGGCATGCATAATGGAAGACCCTGCTCTCCATTTTGGGGCATTGATTGGTATTCTATGACTGTCTCTGCACTAACTGTGTGCCTTCTTGATTGACTGTCAAACCAATGCTCAGCGCTGAATGTGCATTCAAAAGGTCACTAAACAGAAAAGCACTCCTTCTCCACCCCTGTGAATTTGAGTAAGGCGGCAATAATTGCTATAAGCCTCTGGGTGGGGAAAGAGGTATCACCCCACCTAGGATAATATGAAGCTATGAGCATATAGCCATGATGTTCTCTTTCTTGTTCTTAGGTGAATGAATACTGGAGATCGTTGTGACCTTATAAGCTTTGAAAGATTGAGAGAATGAGTTGCCAGAGGTCCAAGGATTGGATTTCATGCCAGAGTTTGCTAGAAGCCTAGCTCATGAAGAGTGGCCTTCAGTATCTAGCACCAGCAGCCCATTAGATTGAGCAACTGAGATGTCATCTTTTGGAACAACTTGATTCATTGACCATACCACATTTGTATGTGAACTTGGTGGCAAATGCTCTGTGGCAACCACTTTAAATTTGAGAGTCCACCTTTCCCAGGAACTGAGTCAGTATAAGGGTGAATATGCCTGTAGTTCAGAGACACTTTTTGTTCTTCTGTTCTTGCTATATATTCTCAGTAAGTTTCCCTTTTGTAAGAGCTAATTAGCAATTATTAAAAATGATATTGTGATGCTAACTAATGATATTGAAGTAATATTAACCGGTACTACAGACTGATATTGGGGAAAACACATTGGAATGAGGGATTGAGCCAATAGCATTAGAAGAAATACAACCCAATCCCTTCAGGGGTACCCCTTAAACCCTGAAGGGGAGATGTAGTAAGTTATCTCCTAGAGACCTGACTTGTTAGTGCGAGATAGGGCAGAGATGAAGATCCCCAGAGTCTATATAGGTTACACAATTTTCATATGCCTTTATATGTGATACATGTTGCCTCTCTTGTCTATATTGTAAGTTGCCTCTATTGTCTATATTGAGGGTAGGGAATATTTTGCTTTTGGCTTTGTATCCTTAGAGCGTGGCATAGTGTTTGGAGCACAGCAGGTGTTAATAAACACTTAATAACACTTTAATAATATTAATATTAAGCATTAATTAAAATTAAGTGTTAATAAACAATAAACATTTGCTTATTGATTCCTTCTCTAATCTATTCTTTTTTTCCCTTCCCCTCCAGTCCCTTGTAGTTGCTAAAATAATATTTATAATGATAGCAAATCATGTTATCTTCCTGCTTAATAATCTTCGGTGATTCCCTGTACTGTCTATTGGCATGGAGGGCTGATACAGTCTAGCTCCAATGTATTTTTCCAGCCTTAGTTCATGCACTTTGCTTCAAGCACTATTCGCTTCAGCCAAACTGACCTACCAGCTATTCGCAGTCTAGGTCTACTGTCTTTTACCTCTGTCCACTGACACAAGCTAGTCTTCTATTCTTCCACTCTTCCCTTAAATTTCTCTTTCTTCAAGATTCAACACAGGTGCTACCTCTTCCACAAAGCTTTCTCTGAACCTAGCCAAGCTGAAAATGTCTTCCCTTCTCAAATTTTCTGAAGAGACTTTTGCCTCAGTCCTTTCCTTTGCTTATATTATACATGCTATTAATTAATATGCATTATACCTATTGATGCACATATTTGTTACTCCATTAGAATGTAAACTCCTTGAGGGCAGAGATTGTTTTTGCTTTTTTTTTTCCATTCCCAGCACCTAACATGGTGCCAGGAACAAAAAAAATGCTTAATATGTGCTTATGGATTGCATGATTGTTGCTATATGTGTCATATCCAACTTAATGTATTCTGAGATACTTGAGGGCCAGTATTGTGTTTTTTATTTATTTATTTTGCCTTAGCATAGTGGATAGAGTGATGGCCCTGGAGTCAGGAGGATCTCAGTTCACATCTGACCTCGGACATTTACTAGCTGTGTGACCTGGGCAAGTTACTTAACCTTGTTTCCTGAGTTTCCTCATCTGTAAAATGAACTGGAGAAGAAATACCAAATCACTCCAGGATCCTTGCCAAGAAAATCTCCATTTGTGTCTATGATAGCTATCTGTAGGAGTGGGAGTTGGGATGGGGGAGAGGGAAAAAAAGGAACAAAAATTACATGATAACTTTATTATATATTTAAAAGTAATAGCAAGTTGTACATAATAAATTTGCAGTTTTGGGTGTAATCACCTTTTGAAAATTATACTATATTATGGAAATGCTTATTTAATTCCATAAATTAAAAATAAATTAAAAAAATGGAGCCATGAAGAGTTGGACATGATTGAAAAACAGCTGAAATCTCTAGGATTCAGTACTGTTTCTTACTAACAGAAAGGAGTTAAATACTTATTGAATTGAATTATTGAATTCCCAAGTCCCATTTCTCTGCTAATTATTATGGACAAGTTTCTAAGTACTGAATTCAGAAAAACCTAGGAAGGAAGATATGGAAATCATTTTATATAAAGTATTTTAAAGTTTTTAAATGAAATATA
>CM053622.1:238868913-238930985 GCA_028646595.1 Phalanger gymnotis
TTGGAGGCTTTCGATGTAGGCTCTTTGACTTTGTTGACTTCTTCTGGCTGTATGTTTTGGTCTTCTTTGTCACCAAAGAAGGATTCCAGAGTCTGAGACTGAATCTGGGTATGCTTTTGCTGCCTGGCCATGTTCCCAGACAACTTACTTGAGCCTGGAATTTTTCAGCGGAGTATGACTGCTTGTAGAGTAGAGAGTTCTATGTTCCACGCTTGGGGGAATGCGCCAGCTATGCCACACCAGCACTCCTCCTTCCCCAAAAACCCCCAACCTGGACTGGACTTAGATCTTCAGCAGGCTCTTCACTCCTGCTCTGATCTGCCACTTAACTCCTCCCACCAGGTGGGCCTGGGGCAGGAAGCAACTGCAGCTGTAGTTTTGTAGCTGCCCCACCTCTGCTGCCCCTGGGGCAGTGGCCCAACTGCAAACTCCCTGTCCCCAGAAGCTTTTCCCACTAACCTTCTCTGTTGTCTTTGGTGTTTGTGGGTTGAGAAGTCTGGTAACTGCTGCAGCTCACTGATTCAGGGTGCTAGGGCACGCTCCGCCTGGCTCCCAGTCTGGTTGGTCTGCACTGCCCACGCTGAGCTCTGCTCTGGTCAGCTCTGCTCCCCTCTGCTCCCAGCTCCGTGTGGGATAGACCTTACCCAGAGACCATCCAGGGTGTCCTGTGCTAGAGCCCTGCTTCCCTATGCTATTTTGTGGGTAGAATTGGTTCAATGCCATTTTTTATAGGTTTTTGGAGGGACTTAGAGGGGAGCTCATGCTAGTCCCTGCTTTCCAGCTGCCATCTTGGCTCCGCCTCCCCAGCCATCTCATTTATATACCAGGAAGGAAACTGAGATATGAAGATTACTTGCTCAAATTCCAATTATTGTGCTCAAGATTTTTATCATATATCCTGCGACTTGGATGATTTAATGGATTTGAAATTTCCAAGTGAGAAAACACAAATGTAGTTAATTTAATATTAACATGAATGTAGCTTGAAAATAGACAAGTTGATGCCAACGTAGACTACATTAGAGTATTTTTTTGCTTCTCTGGAGCTTCTAGTGTCAAGCCCTCATAGCCAAATTTAAAGTAGCAGGATGATTTCAGAAAAACCTGGAAAGACTTACATGAACTCATGCAAACTGAAATGAGCAGAACCAGGAGAACACTGTATGCAGTAACAGCAATATTGTATGATGTTCAACTGTGAATGACTTAGCTATTCTCTGTAATGCAATGATCCAAGACAATTCTGAAGGACTTGTAATGAAAAATGCTATCTCTCTCCAGAGAAAGAGCTGATGGAGCCTGAATGGAGATCAAAACATTATTTTTCACATTTTCCATATTTTTGGTCTATGTTTTCTTTCACAACATGACTAATATGGAAATATGTGTTGCATGATTGCACATGTATAATCTATATCAAATTGCTTATCTCAGGGAGGGTGAAAGAGAGGAAGGAAGAGATACAATTTGGAACTCAAAATTTAAAAAAGATGAATGTTAAAATTGTTTTTGTGTGTAATTTGGAGAAATAAAATATTCATAGAAAAAAGAAGAGAAAAGAAATAGAACAGAAAAAAATGAAGGTGCTCAAATTTTGAATTAGAATAGAACACTGCTGATGGGGAAATTGGAGTATAAAAGAAACACCAAAACCATTTATTCAGTATCCTAAATTTCAAAAAGGACCATAAGCAACATCTAAATTGACCAGATATCTATCTGGTCAGTCTCAGCTTCTTAAATAAGGTTTTTTTTAAACCATCTTTCAGCTTAGAAATATTTAGTTTCATTCTCAAAGGACCTCTATGGGGAAACAATGAAATGTAATTAAAACAAGGAAGGGGGCTGAAAATAGCAGCTATATGGAGCTGCACACACAATCTGTGCTCCCCAAATGTTGCTAGGTGAATAGTACCAACTGTGTGATAGTGCTTACATTGGCAAAAACATGAATGCTATACTTTTTATTGTTTTATGTTACAGGCTTTATTTATAGCTAGGTTATGTGCTACTAATCTCAGTTACTTACATGCATTTTATAGAGAAGGAAAGGGAGTTTATAGAGGGCTAAGTGACTTGTTTTGGGTCATATACCAATAAGTGGTAGATGTTATACTGGATTCCAGGTCCAGTTCTCTTATCACCAAATGAGATAATATTTGCACAGTACCTGGCACAGAATAGTGCTTAATAAATGCTTATTCCCTTCCTTCTTTTCATTACACTATGGTGAGAATGCATCATAGTAAGAATCATAATACTGTTGTTTTATTTTAATCATAATCTAGTTTTTCATAGTTTCTTATTTGTTGTTTTGTAGTACATAATCATAATACAGTCCAAATTTGGTGTCCCATGGACCTGAGTTCATAGCTCTTTTCTTCTGCTTTCCATCTGTGTGACCATAGGCAATTCACTCAACTTCTTTAGGCCTCAGTTTCCTCATCCGTAAAATGAGAGGTTTGGACTACATGGTCTCTTTAAGGTTCTTTCTAGCCTTCTGTTTATGATGCTATATTTAGTTGATTCCTCAGTCCAGCTGAGCCGGACTTAGACATTGGCTGAATACACAGTAGCCTACAACAATAATAATGCCAACAACGATTCATTTATATCACACTTTGAGGTTTGAAAAATGTTTTTTTTCAACAGTGCTGTGAGATGAATAATTTAAATATTATTATCCTTGTCTTACAGATGAATAAAATGAGGGTCTGAGAAATTAAGTGGCTTGATCATGGAGACGCAGCAAAAAAATGTCCGAGATGGAATTTGAATCCAGGTCTTCTGCCCCCAAGACTAACTTTCTTCTTACTATGCCTGTTGCTTCAACAATGTAGCTTTGGTGGGCTCCCTGTTATACACAAGAACAATTTCAAATTTGTCAAACTGCTTTTTGGTATTTTCAAAATTGTGTCCTCATTTTACCTTTCCGAACACTCTTCAGTAGAATGTAAATTTCAGAAATGCAGAGACTATTTTGTCTTTGTTTTTGTGTCCCCAGCACTTAGCAAAGTGCCTTTCCTAAGTAGGAATTTTAAAAATAATTGTTAAACTGAACTGAATTCCTCTATGCTCCCACAAGAACCTGACTCTTCGCTGTCATGCTCGTTCTCAACTTTGTGCTAACACCTACCTGAAAAGCAAGTCCTTTAGCTTTCCAAATAGTCAAAATATAATTATACAAAATATAAACTTAGAGACGTTAAAAGAGCTTTGTGATTTCTCAAGAAATTGAGGTATTTAAACACTTCAATAGATCTCAGATCTTACTGAAATATATGTTCCCTTCAACAATAAATATCTCAAGCCCATCCATGCCCGCCCATCTTGAAAGACTTTTGTCCCCATTTGCCCATTACTTGCCCCATAGGATCCACCCAACATGCAACATTCTTTCTTTTGCCATTATGGTAATTATTAGGTGAGCATATAGGCTGTCCATTGTTTATTCCTAGCTCTTAATAGCTCATTTCCTTTTTTTCAATCATGCATTTCTTTGAGGACATCCTTTCATCTAGTTCCTTATTTGTTATGTGTTATAGCCTGCTCACACCTGTAAGGTGTCTCTCTATTGCCTTCCAAGTGATATTCTGAATCTCCCTGTTTGCAGATGTCATAGTGAAGCTTTCACTGAGTCTGAGAACTCTATAGGGTTGACCTAACTATACACCCAGGAAAACCAAGTGGATGAGGAATTCCTGTTGTTCATATTATAACATTCAGTTAGGTGTGCATGGAACTCATCCATCCCAACATATATCCTTGAAAAACACTACAAAGGGGCAAAGATTTGATCTCTGAATTAAAAAGGAGGAGTATAGACTGCAATTGTTTTTTGATACTGCAAAGCCCCTTTAATGTCCTTGGACTTCTCCCCAAAACAAAGGCCTATGTTATAATAACAATATCCTATGGGTTCTGAATTGTGGAACACTACAGTCTTGAAGAATAAAAAAATATGTATATTATTGCTACTATCCATCCTGTAAAGCTTTTCTGAACTATTTAAGCCCACAATGGATTCTTCCTTCTCTTATTTCCATAGAATTTATTACGGATTTCCAGAATATGTGGTTTAGATAATTATATATTCTTGCACTGTCTTCTTACTCTTACCTCCTCAAAAATTTTCCTTTTGGTGGCTAACTTCCTGGCAATCTGTATCTCCAGAATGAGCTAGATTGGTCGTCAGAAGACAGGCACAGAATCCATTGCTAATCCTATGTTTAGTTTTTTTCCAGCACTTCTCAGAACCTGAGGGTTACTGGCATTGCCCTCTAGAGCCCAAGGTCAACATCCCCTTTCTTCCATTCCACCCCACCTTCTATAAAACCCTGAGTAGAGACTTTGGTGAAGGAACTTTTAGGTATAAAAGGATAAAATCATTTTCAAGTCAGAGACAACACAACTCAGTCTACTGTTTTGATTTCTTCTAGGTGCACCCGAACTAGTAAGTGAATGATTACTTTGACTTTGGAGAACCAACAATATGATTCTGCAAGACATCTGATTTGAAGGGCTCAGCAACAAGAGGGTTAAACAGAATTTTGATGGGATTTCAATTGCCAGATATTCAAACTGTTCACCGATATGTTTAATCCTGGCAAACGAGCAACACAAATCTTACAGGCTTTCGGCTGCTCATCCCATCTGGTCATGCTTTATTATGTGCATAAAAGGTGCCCATAAATAAGTATTGAACGTGGAGTCAAGAGGAAGAAGGAACAATCTTGTTAAGTAAGCAAAGAGCCCAAACTGGGCCAATGGCTGAAGTAGGTAAAGTTGATGAAATTTTAATTTTAATTTGACAAAGTCGTATTAATCTTACTTGCCAGCTGAATGCTCACTAGTGCTTCTTGACCTTAGTAATGTCATAATGTCATGCTTCTGAGGCCTAGGAGTGTTAAAAACTCAAGGAACCCTCATTCAGGTACTTACTACTACTATGCCACTTTGCGCATCAGTTTCTTCATGTATAACACAAGTATAACACAAGACCCTTCACCATTTAACTACACAGTACCTTTCCAGATTTGTACATTACTCTTCTTCATTTATTCCATGCTCCAAATTGGCCTTCCTGTCCACTCCATTTCCTGTCTCTGTGTCTTTTCTTTAATCCTCTCTTATCACCTATGGTTCTTAGAATCCCCACCTTCCTTCCAAACTTAGCTCAAATTATGAGATATTTATTCTCTCATTTGCTAGTATCTTCCTCCTCATTCTCAGAAATTACCTTGTAATCTAGTCTATATATACTTGCATGGATAATTTCTCTTTGTCATTTAATTTTTCCATTCTCCCCCTTAAATTTGCTCACTTAAAATAAATATAAACTCATTGAGAGCAAGAGATTATTTAGTTTTTGTCTTTGCATCCCCAGAGCCTAGCACAGTGCCTAACACAAAAGGTACTTAATAAATGCTTTTTAATTGATTAGCTAAAATATAAGCTGATATGATCAAGCCTAGATTGTTCAGAAGTTGATTTTCTAAACGGTGGCTTGCTCAGGTTCTCTACCTCACCAGCTGAAAGAGTTCCTTTTTTGTGTGGCTTCATATTTCATTAGAACCTTAATTAAAAAGTGGGAAAGGGAAGGAAAAGAACAAAAAGCTCTCATTAAACCAACTGTGTTTCTGACTCTTAGAAAATATAGAGGAAGTGGTCTTAGAATTTAAAGCTATGAAGGGATCATATAGATTAACTTCCTCATTTTACAGATGATGAAACCGAGTCCAGGAGAGGTAAAATGATTTATCTGTGATCACCCAGTTAGTTAGTGGTAGAATTACAGACTCTAAGCCAAGTTTCCTCATTTTTAGTTCTGTTTTTTTTTCCTCTTACAGCTCAGTCACCTTCAGTTGTCTACTGGTCATCTCTACTAGATAGCCAGATGTCCTTTCTAATTTATCATATCACAAACATAGATTTATACAGTGTTAGAGTTGGAAGGGGTATCAGAGATAGTCTAGTAGACTTCCTCATTTTTCATAGGAAGGAACTTAAAACTCAGAGAAGTCATGCAATCCATCCAACATCACATACTTGGAGGCAGAGCTGGGGTGTAAACTAGTATTTTCTGACTTTGAGATTTTGGCTCTTTCCATTATGCCATATATCTTCCTTGACAAATCAGCTACTATTTCAAAATAGGTTTCTTCAGGAAGGCTTATCTTTTCACTAATCACCATCTACGTTTATTTTCAGTTGTACTTCCTTTTCTCCATGTTCAAAACATTATTTCTACTTATTGTAGGATACTCATTCTCTGGATTCTTTCACATTTTGTCATTAAATACTGTTGATTTTTCTTTCAGTATTTCTAGAATACATCTCTTCTTTTCTACTCATCATACTAATATAAATCCTCATCACTTTGTCTCCGAATTAAAGCAAGATCTCTCTCGCTGGTCTTGGTGAGACTCATTCTTTTTCTTCTTCAATACATCTCACACATAAATGCCAGATTAATAATTCTATAATAACAGTTTTGTAATAGTGAGAGGCAGCATACTATAGTGGATAGAGGGCTGGCTTCAGAGCCAGGAATGTTAAGGTTCAAGTCTTTTCTCTGACTCATACTGACTGTCTCTGGACAAGTTACTTTAACTCTGAGTGCCCAAGTCCAAGACTTTCAGTTATGAAAAAGTTGCTGACCTACATTAGTAGATGGGGTTTACTTAACCAGGAATTCCATCTACCAATGATATCATAGGTCCTGTTCTCTATCGTTAATATTTTTAAAATTTTAAGGTGGTGTGGGACCTAGATCCTGGGAATGGACTTTAGGAATCTTGAATTCTAGTCCAATCTCTGCCACTATTAACATATGTGACCTAGAGCAATGGTTCCCACCATTTTTTGTTCTATGGACCCTCCAACAACAACAACAAAATGTGTTGTGAGCCCACACAATGATTGAATATGCTACTCATAATATTCTTTTAGATTTCTTCATTAAGTGTTTATAGTAATTACAATGATGATGAATTTTGTCACAAAGCTCCAAATTAAAGTTAAATTATATAATTGTAATTTTAAACCAGATTTTATTCAACCTGCAATTATGAATACTCTAAATATAAAATTATAATGATCTAATTATAAAATAATTATGAATATTATATGTAGGAAATTCTGTAAGAATTAAAAGTAATACATGACCTCATATGCTTGTATTATTTGTAAAACTTTATGTTAAATTTCTTTATTTTATACATTTTTGAGTTATAAATAACATTTTAAGGAAGTAAATTATAAGTTGGAAGATGTTTGACATTAATATACAAATTTGATTTTGATGTTGGACTTTCTAGTTGAAAAAAAATTTGCAGTATTTGACTCAACATAAGACTTGAATCTGGTTCTACATCAAGCTTATTTCTGTATATTGATTTACATCAGGAATAAAGTGGAAATGCTCACTCATACAAATGTGTGCTAGAAAATGGGAGAATTTTACAAGCTGTTTTGTTAAGAGATGGAAATTAATTTTTTATTTTTAGCCCTCTAACTCAATCAGTGAAAATTAACGGCTAATCACATATATATATATATATATATATTTATATATATATGTATATATATATACATATATAGCTTTGCTTTTTAAAGGGGTTTATATGCAAATGAACTTTTGTAAGGACAGAATATCTTCAGGTGTGACTTTCTTCTCTTCTACCACTGGCACACCAGCTACATTTTCACAGAAACTCTACTGACAGATTGACCAGTGTTGTCAACCAGTTCATTTGAAAATCTACCAGATAGAAAAATAGTAAAATAAGCTGATAAGCTTAAATCAGGAAATAGCCTTACTACTACAGTGAGAGGCAATAGAAGTTTTGTTTCTGTAGAGTATTTGTGATAGTCCCTCATGGTTTCAGGATAGCTTGCTTGGTTTTCAAACAGGTTGACATTTGCATGGAAAGAATGCAAACATTTGTAACATCTTAATCACGTGATTACATAGCTGATGTAGTATGATTACAGGGTAACAGAAGGGAATGAGGGAGCTACTCTGATGCAATGTTCAAAATGAAAACACAGTGTTCAGACATACGAGTCTGACCGTCGGTGGGATATTAGTTTATGCTTGCATGCCAAACCCTTGTGGTAGTTCAGAAACAATTTGATGATAGGTTGAGAAATTACCAGAACATATTGAGTTTAGTCAGAAGTGGTCAGAATTTGATGTAATCCTTGCACAAAAACCAAAATCATTGTGTGCTTGATCACGATGGTTTTGAATCCCTGCAGAAACAAGCCATTTACAACACTTCAAACATGCACATGCTTGTTGTCACAGAGGGAAAATATATTTGTAACATAATTTGGCAATTCTTTACTGCTCAAAGTACCATTAAATACTTAGCACAAGCCTTTGGATGATTGTGACTATTGTAATGAACCACTGAGAGGTTAAAAATTATTATATGGGAATGGTTTACCTAGATCAGGCTACAGGTTGTGCATGCTTGACCTAGAAGAAAATATTTTACCTTTCTGGGCCTTTTTCCTCCTCTGTAATGTAAAGGTTAAAGTAGATGATTTTGAAGATCCCTTCTAGATCTCAGATTGTATCATTCAATGTCTTTATTGTTTCTAAAAATCTATGACTAAGTCCAAACTCCCAAGTCAAATAGCAGATATCAATTAGCCTCATTTTCTTCAAATAGACCTTTATCTGGACTCTAAATGTTCCATATACCAGGAGAAATAAGAAATACAACATTCATTTTAATTCCCCTCTACACCATACCTTTATTTCTCTATTTCTTTATTGATGATTTGCCCCCCAAAATAGACTTTCTCCTCCCTAGCAATCTAGATTGTGTTCTTCCTCTCCAGACCCCAGACTATTACCTCAAAGAAACAGCCCAGAGGCAGAGTTAGATATCAGACCTCTTGTTCCTAGAACTTGGTAATAAGAGGCTCAATTTTCCTTCTTTCTTAATACTTGAAAGAGAACTGATACAAACCTTTGCCATTAACAGAACTTTGTGGGTGGGATCCAAAGTCAAAAGGTTTTATTGCTCTGTCTGTACAGCTAGCAAACTCCTACTTGTTACTTTCCAATTGCAGTGGTGTGGAATACCTGATTGCCCAAGTGATAAACACTCCCATCACTGCCACAACTTATTGTCCTCCTAGTACCATCTGCCTCAGTCGCATTCCTCCTGTGTACCAATACAGCTCTGCCTACCTGTTCTATTTTGTCTTCTGAAATCAGGAGGAGGGGTCAGCACACTCTTTGTTCTCCATTGGGGAGCACTTTCAGATTGATCCTCTACTGCCATCCCTGAGCAAATTCTTTTCTTTTGAGATTCATTCTACTCATACATAATATCGCCCTTTCTCAATCCTCACAGCAGTTATTTCCTGGTCCCTGAATTATTTGTCCTCCTTTGTCAGAGTTTCATAGTTAGTACAGTTTTCTTCTTCATAATACTAAGGGATATTGACATATACATTGTTATTCCTTTGAAGACTACTGTTAAACCTTAAAGGTAAACCTTTAAAGTTCACTTTTCATTCTTCTCAAATTTTATGACCCATGCCTTAATTCTACCTCAGATGCATATGTGCATGTTAATCTCAATATTGCTCACAACTATTCTACTTCCATTACCAAAAATTCTTAAAATTCACTATTTGACCTTCTGTTCTATCTCTCCTTCTATACCACTTTTCCTAAACCTATTTTCCATCCATAATGATCCTATTTCTCCAACCCTCTTGTCTTCTCACCTATCAGTGCTTTTCTAATAACACTCCTGCTCTTGTTTCACTTTCTTAGCCAGTCAGTCTTGATGCTATAGTTAACTGGTTCAATGTTACAATGTCTTCTCTTGAATCCTTCACCCCCCTTATTCTATTGATGCTAGGCTTTGCCCGAATCCAACTCAAGATTAGTCTTTCTCTTCCACTTATTTCACCTGATATTGGAGTTCTGAAAGGTACTAAACAGCTGTGCTAACTGCGTCCACTAAGAACATGTTTTTTAATTTCACCTGGATCCCAGTTGTAGCTTGTACATTTCCCATAGCGGCTCTTCCAAATCTTTTCTTCTCTCTTCAAGCTTTTGATGCCATCACCTGCCCTCTTGCTCTCAGCACATGACCTTGAATCATTTTCCTAAGGGAGGTCATTTGCCATGAGCTTCCTTAAAAGTCTTTCGACATTGTATCATATTCTTTTCTCCTTTGCTCTAGATGAAGAAATAGACCTTTTCCTTGCCAAAGCCAAGCCCTCTACTTGTATCCATCATCCTGTCTCCTCTCATTGAGATTCCCCCTCCCCACCCCCCCCATTCCCTCTCTCTAATCTTCAATACTTCCTGGTCTATATACTCCTTTACTGATTCCTAAAAATAGGACTAGGTCTCCCCTATCTTAGAAAAAAACCAACGAAACCCTTGCTTGAACTTACCATCTCTCCAAGCTATTGTGCTATCTATCCTTTAACTCTTTTTTACAGCCAAACTCCTAGAAAAATCTGTCTATATTTATTGTCGCCATTTTCTCTTTTCTCACACACATTTCAACTCTTTATAATCTAGCTTTTGACCTCATCACCCAATTGAAACTTCTCTCTCTAAAGTTATCAGTGCTCTATTAGTTGCCAAATCCAATGACCTTTGCTCTCTTGCTTGACTGCTCTGTAATATTTGTCACTGTTGATCAATCTCTCCTCCTGGGTTCTCTTTACTCTGTGGGCTTTTGTGACAAAGTGCTCTCTTCTCCCCATTCCATATGCTGGCCCACGGTCCATTTCTTATCTCTCAAATGCAGGTGTACCTCAAGACTCTGTCTTGGGCCCTCTTCTTTTTTCTTTTTATGTTATCTCACTTGGTGATCTCATCAACTCCCATGGGTTCAACTATCATCTACATTCAGATGACTCTTGAATTTATATATCTAGCCCCAGCCCCATATCATGGACTCTCTTTATTATTTTGTGCAAATTAAACATGAAGAAACTCATTATCTTGCTTTGCAAGATAATGCACTTCCCTTTTCTGTCAAGGGCATCACAATACTTCCAGTCACCCAGATTGTACACCTTGGAATTTGCTTTAATTCCACATTGTTCTTCCCCATGTCCAAGCAGTTACCAAGTTGTTGGGGTTTGTTTTTAGTTTTATCTGGACAAGATTTCTTACACCTGTCCTAACTCCCTTCTTTCCACTCACCTGGCCACTATCCTAGTCCAGGCCCAAACTTAACACTCACTCCAATTATTTCTAATTGGTATCCCTGCCTCCACTCTCTCCCCTCTTCAATCCAATCCATACAATTGCCAAATGACATTCCTAAAACACTGAGCATGTCACTTCTCCACTCCCAAATGTACAGTGGCTCCCTATTGCCTAAAGGATCAAAACCAAATTCCTCTGTTTGACTTTTAAAACTCATTACTGGCTCAGATTCGATCTAGCTCAGCAGATTGAATCTGACCCGCTTGTCAATACGAGCACTACAAATGGTGAGATTTCCTAAGAGTCTGTCCAATACGGTGAATCTTTAATAAACTTTGTAAAAAAAACCAAGCCAAAACTCATTACTATCTGGCTCCAGACTATATTTCTAGGTTCATTACACATTACCCACCTTTATACACTCTACATTCCAACAAAACACCTCCTGTTCCTTTGTCTTTGTATAATTTGTTTTCCATGCCTGGAATGTACTATATCCTTAAAACCAACTCTTAGAAGTCCTAGCTTCCTTCCAAACTCTGGTTAATCACTATGTCTCATATAAGGTTTTCATTATGGCCTCCCCATTTACTAGGACCTTTGTCTACCCACATAATCTTGTATTTTCTTTATATGTGTATATTTGCATATATCTTGTGTTTACCTATATGTGTATGTATATCTTAGTATATATGGAGTATAGATAGTATATATATATATATATATATATGTAGAGAGAGAGAGAGAGAGAGAGAGAGAGAGGAGAGAGAGAGAGAGAGAGAGAGAGAGAGAGAGAGAGAGAGAGAGAGAGAGAATATATAGGGTATATATAGATATAAACTCCTCCCGGGCAGGGACTGTTTCATATTTGTCTTTGTATTCCAGAAGCCTAGTCCTGGGCATGTGGCATGTAACAAAGAGGTGCTTAATAAATGCTAGCTGATTGATTGCTTCTTCTCTTTAAGCCTGTCTTTGCCTTTCACTTTTCTTGGCTTTTATCTGGATAGAAATGCTAAGTGAAAGTGTGACTTTTCCCAGGTTCTGCTTGGGAAAACAGTTCCTCTGTAGAATAAGGCAGATTGGAATGGAGGAGAGGGACAGAGAGGAAAGGCTACCCCTTAGGATGCAGGAATACTACCTTAGAACCTCACTTTCTGGCTCCAGGACTAGGGCACCTGTTTGCCAACTGTACATGTTGATCAGTTGAGTTGACAGGATCTTTCTAGGTGACAGGCTCACCTGCCCCTCCCATGGCATAGACAACATTTTCTAAACCCAGATTCACCTTAAATAATATATGAAGTAAGCATAAAGGAATCCTAAATCAAATACATGATTCTTTTACTCTACTTCTTCCTTTTCAAAAAATATATATATAAAGAAGAAGACAAAGAGAGGCTCTAAGAAAACTCAGGCAGTGAAGGCACAGAAGAGGACTGTGGGTCTCTAAAAAGGTTAGCTTGCCTTCTCGCATTCTCCAAAGCCTACACATCATAGAAATCAAAAAGTTTATTTTTTTTTCCATTCAATTTAAGCCTGGGCTTCTCTTCTTTGTTATTCGGAGATAAGACCTGACCAGCTGGCATAAAAATCACCCCACTAGGGGTTGTTCTTTGATGTACTGAATGTAAAGAGCTGCACCTAAGGTGTGAGCTTTTTTCATTCAGACCTCCTACAAGTATCATCAAGGAGGCATCCTCTTACAAAAGTAAATCTTCTTCTTATGACAGTGAATTTTCCAGTAGTAGACAATATGACAGGAAAGGGAGGGTCAACTAACTGGCCTGATGATTGTTAAATATATTGAAAGGTCATGTCCTTTCAATATAAAAAGGCTTGTAAGAAGTGATGTATGGCAATAGATCAGCTTCTCTTTTTGAATTACATGAATTACTAATTTTTTAAAAAAACTATAATTCAGTACTTTTTTGCACTGAGCATAATTGCCATATTTAAAATATGTGTTGTTATAATAAAAATATAATTTTTATAATAAAATATAAAATATAATTTATTATAGGGCACTTTCTCTTTTACAAAGTATTTTCATTGCAAAAATGATGAGGTAGGTAGTAAAAGTATTATTAACTTCCTTCAAAAACCTTAGAAAGCTAAGGCTTACAGAAATTAAGTGACTTTCCTATAGTTAAGTTAGTGTTTGAGCTAGGGGCTTGAACTCAGGCCTTTTGACACTAAATTCGTTGCTCTTTCTGCTATATAATATTTTGACTTTAAATACTCTTGTTTTTATTGGTCTTTTGTCTTTTACATCAAGTCATTTCCAAATATATCCCACCACCAGCCCCCAACTCATTACAAAGACAAAAAAAGAAAGAAAAAAAACTTCAGCAAAACTAGCACATTGACCATATTTGACAATATATAAAATATTCCCTACAGAAGGGAGGTGCATTTTCTCAACTCCATTTTCAGGACAAGTTTGGTCATTATAATTATATAACATTCAATTTTTTTGTTTTGTTTATCTCGTTATAATCATTTTTGTACTATTTATCTGGTTCTTCTTATCTCACTCAGCATCAGTTCACATTAGTATTCTCAAAATCCTTTCAATTTCTCAAAATCATGGTTTCTTACAGTGCAGAAATATTCCATTACATTAATGTACCACAATTGGTACAGCCACTCCCAATTTGGTGGACATCTACTTTGTTTCCATTTCTTGGCCCCCACAAAAAATATTTTGGTGTATAGGGCATGTAAACTGTATTTTTAAAAGTAAAGATCTGCTACGTGTTCTTAGAGTCACAGAGTAAGGACCTTACAATCCATCTAATCCAACTTCTCAACTTTATGAATGAGGAATGAAGGCCCAAAGAGGAATACCTTATCAAGAGTCGTGAAGATAATAAGTGGCCCAGCTTCTGCAACTTCACATCCAGCACTATTTCCGTTGTGCCATGAGGTTTGACTTAAACTAATTTATCCTACATTGTAGCGGTCAACTTTTATCCTTTAAAGCTATAAAGAAGTAGTTTTTATCAGGATCTGATCCTGAATATTGGGTAGTGGACTCATTAGTGATAGGGTTGACTTTTACAGTTCTTCACAACCCGATCCCAACCTAGCCTTCCAATTTCGTTATACACTATTTCCCTTCCTGCACTGCATTGTCTAGCCAAACTCAACTTCTCTCTGTTCTTTATATGTTCCATTACAGCTCTCATCTCTGAGCCTTTGCAGTGGCCATCCCCCTACCTGGAATATGCTTCCCTTCTCCTCCCCTCCTCCACTATCATCTAGAATGTGAGCTCCTGGAGGTCAGGGTCATGATGGTGCTTTTCTTTATTTCCCTGTGCTTGGCAGAGTGGTTGGCAAATAGTAAGCCCTCAATAAATTCTTGTTGAGTGACTGAATCCATCCTTGGTCTTTCCACTACTGTTAGTGCAGGCTCCTAACTACCTTGTATTGTTATTGTTTTTATATTTATTCTGTATATATGTACATACACACATATGTTTGTGTAAATGTATATATATACATGTATACATATAGGTATATATGTGTATAAGTATACATACTCATGCATGTGTGTATATACAAAATATACATACACACATACACATAGGTATATATGTGTATAAGTATACATACTCATGCATGCGTGTATGTATGTATATAATCTACATATATACATGCATACACACACAGGTATATGTGTATATAAGTATACATACTCATGTGTGTATGTATATAAATAAAATCTACATACATACATGCATACATACATATAGATATATATGTGTATAAGTATACATACTCATGTGTATGTATGTAATCTACATACATACATGCATACATGCATATAGGTATATATGTGTATAAGTATACATACTCATGTGTGTATGTATGTATATAATCTACATACATATAGGTATACATGTATATAAGTATACACACATGTGTATGTATGTATGTAATCTACACACATACATATGGGTATACAGTGTATAAATATACATACTCATGTGCATATGTAAATGTGCATGTATATAATATACATACATGCACACATACGTGCATACATATATGTTTGTTGTCTCTCTTGTTAGGACAAAAGCTCTTGGAGAACGAGGATTGTTTTGTTCTTTTGTATTTGTATTCCCAGCGCCCAGCACAGTGCCTGACATTTAGTAGGTGCTTAGTAAATATTTGTTGATTGGTTAATTTGGTTTTGATTTAGCATTATTACCTATCAAATAATTTAATATATAAAATTTGGTGATATCAATTGTGTCATTTAGATTAGAGAGAAGCTGGATGTTTAAATCTGTATAACCCTAAAAAAAAGGTTCTGGGCATATTTTGGAGAGAATTTTTCTCCCTTGTCTTGCAGACTATAAACTATTACAAAGCACCTAACCTTCCAAACCAGATACTGAGGTTTTGTATAAACTAAGACTTTGTAACATTTTTTGTATTATGGTCCCCTTTGGCAGTCTGGTAAAACCCACAGATTCCTTTTCAGAAGAATGTTTGTTGTCTACATTCATAACTGAAGGAAATGTTAAATTTCATTTAGGGGTTAGTGAAAAAAAAGAAGTAATTTTTTTCCTATCCAAGTTCATGAAACCCTTGAAATCCATCCCCAGGTCCTTTGGAGGTCTGTGGATTCCAAATCAAAAACCGTTGGTATAAACTGTTCATTAGTGGTAGGCTGGAAAGATAATGGGATTTAGAGTCAGAAGGGCAAAATAAAGCTGATAACCTGTCGGCGGATGTCACGATAAAATCTTGTCCTGAATTAGAACATTATATTTATTTCCAAAATAGACAGATAGCTTTGAAGTCTATACTGTCATAAGGCTTTAAGAGCCTCTTTTTACTGCTGACATGATAGATCAAAGGAAGCATTCCTGAACTTTGTACCAGGTATGAAAGGTTATAGTAATATAGATAGTGACAGAATGACTAAAGGATGAAATCTAGCCAAAGACTTTCACAAGAAGTGCTTTTGTTTTGGGATCTCAAAGATGAGTTATTTGCAAAAAAGACCTTTGGGCATGCAAGTTCTATGGTGGGTATTTTTCAAGTCACTATTAGTTTTTCCAAGAGAGAATAGAAAACCATTTTTCTCAGCTAATTGGTTGGTATTGATTAAGTTGCATGATGCTAATGTAGTCTTGCCTCTTGGGCAAATATACTCATATATCTCAGAGGTCACCACTAAGAAAAACTATGGCATGACTGGAAATACAGGTTTATTTTATATTCCTCAGCTCTGGTCTAAAGGTTTCTCCTCTCTGTCTTGCCAGGGTTTGTAAAGAGTGCCTGGGTCCTAGTGCGCCACTGAAAAAGGCTTCCTGTAAATACTCAGATAATAAGGGTCACCCAACAAATGAACCTTTTGTTTGCTGTAGCCAAGAAAAAATTAAATCTTTCACAGAGTAATTCCCTGGTAAACAGTTCCAGCTGATTCATGATGTCTATTCTTTCGCCAGAGACCCAGATTGCATTTGAAGAGTTTTCAAAAGGTGAAACCAAATCCCAACCTCAGGATAGATGGATAGGATGCCAAAGGAAGATAAAATCCAATTTTCTTTAGTTCTCTGGTTTTCATGTGGGTCACACCAGGTCCTTTAAACAAATACACATCCACACTTACACACTCTCTCTTAGACACACACACACACACACACACACACCCACCAGTTTGTTAAGTAATAAGATTCTGTATCCTGGATTTAACACAAGGCAGTACAAGTTTCAGGAGAACTGAAGTGTTCTGTGAAAATAGAAAAAGCAGGGAACAGAATGCCTGGTATAATAATGCTCTCGTGCCCAGGGCATCTCCCATGAGAGCTCATCATAGTTTCCTCTATCACCTATGAAGGGAAGGCAGGGTATGGAAAATTCTCTGTATCTGGGAATGATTCAGCCTGTGGAATATAATGGGAAATAAGCAGTTGGGCTGTAATGAGGGGAGGAAGATGTTGGGAGAACTTACCTTTGATTCTGACAGACTATTATTAAGCTTCCTCCTGCAAACTTCAATACATTATAGAACTCCAGGCATGTGTCTCTCTTATTTTTCAATTAGGTACTCTACATCAGGCTGTGCAAATGGAAATTATTGATTTTGAGAAGGAAGAGTATCCTTTATATTTTAACTTTAAAAAGTTTTGTTGATGCCACATACATATACGTGGTATACCAAAACCATTTTTTTTTGATAAACTGTGTCCCATTCCCATTCCCAAAAATTTGTTTTGTAATAAAGGAAAAACAATTAAGTAAAACCAAGCAACGCAAACCATATCTGGCAATGAATGAAGCATTCCACATCTGTAGTCCTTCCCTGACCTCTCGGAATGGGAAAAGTATCTTTCAGAATCTCTTCTTCCTGGTCAAGTTTGGTTATTACAAATAATTAGAATTTGGCTACCTTTTAGGGTTGTTTTTCATTGCATTATTATGGTCACAGCATATACTATTATCCTGGATGTTACTTTGGTCTGCAGTAGTTCGTATATGTAAATGAAAAGTCTCTTATGCTGTCTGTAGACATCAAAGATTTTAGTGGCAATGGCTCCATTTACTATGTTAGGCATTTGAACAGAAGAAGCAACCAGAAGACAGATATTAAAGTAATTCGAACACCTAGCATGCTCAGGGTTTTGTGGTAGGAGAGGGAGAAATACAAAAGCAGAAAATACAATCTGTGCTCTCATGGAATGAATGTACCAGGGAGATAAGACCCAGAATGAGGTGGTGAAGTGGCAAGAACGTTTATCCGATTAGAACAGAATGCTAATGGGGTCATGGTTAGGGGTTCAATTTCCACACAGGCTACTTAACATCAAACTGCCTGGCTTAATTGTTACCCTAGATCTAACAAAATTTTGCTCTAGCCCTGAAGGTACTGGAAGGTGAAGGTAAATGAATAAGTGCAAACTTATTCTCATTACTGGAAAAACATGCTCTATGAGAAAGTAAGTCAGGGTCATCATCTACAAAAATCAGTATCTTTAGTCAATGTGAAGATGTAGCATTCAAGAAAATTTAATCTACATCACTAGCCATATCCTGTTCCCTATGAACATACTCAAGGGCTCTATCTATTTTTCTCTTTGTACTTTCTCATGATAATTTCACAAGTTCCCATTGGTTCTATCATCCCTAAGCAAATTACTCTCAGATCTTTAGTTTAGGCTTTGTCTTCCTCCTGAGCTCCACTTCCATGAAGTCAACTATCTATTGGATGTTTCCAACTGGATGTCCAGTCATAAGATTAAACACATCCCAAACAGCGCTCATTATTTCTCCCACATCCAAACAGCATTCCATATGGAATATTCTTCCAACAGTCCATATTGCTTTGAAGTTAACCCTATCCTTTCAGTCATCCAAGTTCATAAACTGAGTCATCATCAGCTCTTTCTCCCATTGCCCTCATATCCAATGTAAGATCTGTTGCTTCTACTTTCATACTGTCTCTTTCACATCTTAATCCTTACCTCCACTCATGCTGCTGCCACTGTAGTTAAGGCCCTCATCATCCCTGACTTTAAAAATGTCAATAACTTTCTGTTTGGTTTTCCTGTCTCCATTCTTTTCCCTTTTCAATCCATTCTCCAAACAGCTGCCAAAGAGATGACCTTATCAATTCCTTGTTCAAAAAACCTCCACTGGTTCCCTAGCAGTTCCAGTGGTGCCTCTAGGATAACAAGCTTCTCTGGTTATCATTTGAGGCCAGCAATGTGCTTTTTCCTCACCTCAGCCTTGCAAAATTTCTAACTTTAGTCAAGGCTCAGCTCCAGTGCCATTTCCTACATAAGACATATGGTGATCCCCCAAATTAGTAGTTCTTCTGCCTATTATTTTGAATTTACTTTTATGTATATGTGTTGTCTCCCTCAATATAATATAAGCTCCTTACAGGCAGAACTGTTATATTTTTGTCTTCTTATATCCTGACCCTAGGCACGATGCCTGGCATGAAATAATCATGTATGGTAGCTGAGACACATCCAATAAATGCTTGCTAAATGAATGAATGAATAGTAGTGGCATAATAGATAGAGGACTGGCCTTAAAGTCGGAAAGATCTGAGTTCTGGTCTTTTCTTTAATACACACTAGTTGAGTGATTGTGAACAAGTCACTTAATTTCTCAGTGTCTAGAGACAATTCTCTAAAATTGTTTTGCTTTACTTACTAACCTGCATTGGTAGAGAGAATTGGCCCGCTGAAAATTCCCTACACTGATTAAATCATAGGTGTGTAGGTCACCCTTCTTTTCTATCACTCAATTCAGTATAAAAATCCAGAAAAAGTAGATTAACTTAGCATTTATGTAACTTGAAGAAATCAACTCTTGTATTCTACTGAATCATCGTTAGAGTGCCAACTAAACCACATATTTAAAACATTTAATATTAATCAAGAAAGAACTTCCATCCTTTGAGATAAGATAAAACTCTAAGCACTGATCATGGATGGACTCTGTTAGTTCCATGGAACCTTATATTCCAAATAATACTCTAAGTTGGGACTAAACTATTTGGTCTAGGATAGGACAAAGTTCTAATTTCTTCTTTGTGTTTAGGGACCGTATGGAAGAGATTTTGGAAATGTTTCCATTTTCCTTACTTGGGGTCCAGCATTTTCCTTGCTGTGGTACTCTGTAATGACTTAAAAGGACAAGGGAAGTCCCTGCCAGAACGATTATAGACTCAGGGTGTAGAATGAGAAATATACATTTTGGGCAAGAGCAACGTAGGAATTTGTTTTACTTGACTATGAATATTTGCTATGAGGTTTTTTTCTTTTCTTTCCAATGGTGGGGGGAGTTAGAGGAGAAAGTTAGTTAGAAAACAGATTTCTAATTAAAAATAAATGCATAAGATTCAGAAAAAGATATTTAAAAAAGATAGGGGGAGGAAAAATTTTTGGTAGGTGGGAGTAGAGAGACAAGGATAAAGGGGAAAAGGAAGCTCTATTTTTTCCAAAAGGAAAAAAAAAGTTTAAAAAAGGCTAAAAAAAATCCCCCTACCCAACTTCTTCCAAATAACCAAACTAACATGAAAGCATGAGAGGAATTCTATTGTAGCTCTCACCCCAGCAGGGTCTTCAACAATGCTGTTAAAATAGCTCTGTATTTTTAAAAGACAGCTGCTATCATGAATGGACAGCTCAAAAATGTTAACTGAAATTAAAAACTATTCTCAAAAAGGAGTCAGAGCAGTTTCTTCATTCAGAGTGTTGACTGCTTCTTACCTTTTGAACTTTCTATTTGGCTCATCCTGAAAGTGTGCCTTATTTTTTAATGTCATGAGTTACATGAAGTCAGCTGTAGGCTAGGGACAGCTGTTGGAATGTCATGTTGCTACCAGAGAATTCTTGCACAGAGCCTGAAGGTATGACAGCTAAAGCTAATGGTGTTGGCTCTGTCATGCTTTACACATTTTGGTTTAGCATATTGAAAATTTTCATTTTGAAGTTTAAAAAAAACTATTAAAACAACATCACAAGGGCAAATTATTCTAGACAACATAGCACTTCCCATCATCAAAGGGCTTTAAGAGAATTAGATAATAAACTTGCTAATGAACAAGGCATTACTGGGAAATAGCTTCAAAGGCTCCTGGGAATTTCAAAGTGGAGTGTGACCAAATCTTGGGGAGAGGGCTGGGGGAGAGAGAGGACAGAGGAAAACTTACTGTGAAGGCTTAGTCACAGCTACTGTTCTCATCCCTTACAGCTTCTGTAGACCTAGGAAAGGATGGGTCACTCCAAGATAAAAGGTGGGACATTTCTGGAGGATGGGCTAGGGAGAGACCCTTATGCAAAATGTGAACATTTAAGTTTCCCTATTATATGAAGGGGTCTTTTGAATATGAAATAATAGTTGAGATTAGATTAATAATTTGAAGATTTCATAATAAATGAAGAAATTATATATTTCCTCCTAAGTCCCAGTTCTGCCATTTACTGGCTTGTTGACCTTAGACAAGTGACTTTACTTTTCTGGACTTCAAGTTCCTCATCTGTAAAATGGGGATAATACATGCTCCCCTTTACCTCAAAGGGTTTTTGTGAAGGATGCACTTGGCAAATCTAAAAGCACCAGAGAAAGATGAGCTATATGTGAACTCTATGACTTTTTTTTAACTTTATTGGTCAGCCAGAGTCAGACAGCTGGTGAGTAGTCTGCTGATTGATACAAGGGGATATTTCCAGGATTTCTTCTTCTGGACTATTAAAGGGGGAAGGGAACCAGCATTTATTAGCCATCAACTATGTGCCAGGAACTGTGCTACGCACTTTACAAGTATCTCATTTGATTCTCAAATGACTCTGGGATGTATGTACTCTTATGATTCCCATTTTACAGTTGAGAAAACTGAGACAGACAGAGGTTAACTGATTTGTTCAGGGTCACAGAGTTAGTAAGTGTTTGAGGCTGTATTTGAACTCACAACTTCCTGACTCTAGGTTCAGTGCTCTATTCACCATGCCACCTATGTTAATCAGAGCTAGAATGAGACATACTCATTTATTATTCCATATAGATTTTTGGTAGTAGACAAATTTGGTGTGTTTGGAAACTGAAGGACTGAGATTCCACGTGAAAAGAAGACCATTCTTTTTCAAACATTCACTCTTTTGAAAGACTAAAAATAGTTTTGAGGCAGCTGTGGTTCATTATTTGTCACTGCCACATATATTGTTGCTATAATGATCAACTATTATATTATACATGTAATTCTTGGAGGGGGCATCCTAACTTGCAGGTGGGTCCCCCAGTGGATGACTATTCTAAATTTAAGGTACACTGTGGGACCATATCCCCTTGAAACAGTCCATAAACTTCCACAGATATGCTTACCTTTAGTATTCAGTCAGAAGACACAATTAATTCACAGAAAAGACATTTCATGGAATGGCATAATCAGAAAAATGGGGTGTGCTTTCCCACAAACGTACAGAGCATCAGTAGGAAGAGTGGACATATATAGAGAATACATATAAAGAAGCATACACATGAAGAAAGTATGCAGCCAGAGTACATGGATGGGCAGCTACTCATATTGGGAATATATGTATATGTATATATATACATACATATATACACATATATAACATGTATGTGAGATATTTGACACACATTTATATGTGTATATGTGTATGTACATGTGTATATGTACATATGTGCATATATAGATAAGCAGATACATACACACATAATATATGTGTATGCATGTGCTTATGTGAGTGTGTGTGTTTGTACACACATATATACCTAAATACACATATATAGCTGAGATGGAGGGGCAGCTCATGCCTCCAACACAACCTGGCTGCTAATGTCTTCTAGGAATGTCATTGTGCTGCTCCCTAGGGCTGTTGGTTTTATATTTTCTGCTTGTTGCAGCATAGTTGTCAAAAACAACACACATTTATTAAGCAATTACTATGTGTCAGGCTTTGTGCTAAGTGCTAGGAAAACAAACAATGACAAAAATAGTCCCTGCTCTCAACATGGTGGGGAGGAGGGAGGCAAGGCAGGGGAGACACTTAGCATCTCTAGATGTTGTGGTCTTTTAGCATCTACCTCACCTAAAATCCCTAGCTCTCTTTTCTTCAAAGAAAAGGAAGTACTGCCATGCTCTCTTAACTTAAAGCCTATAGGTAGGTCTTTCCCCCTTGATCTTTTAGAAAAAGGAAGAAGTTGCTCCTTCAAACTCATGAAACTACCACCTCTGTCTTTCTTCCTCAAAGTCTAGGCTATAACCAAGGTCCATCATCTTCCTAATAAGAGATTCACAGCCCTGTGTACCATGCAATTGAGAACAAAAAAACAAATGGTGTCATCCCAGACTTTAAGGCCCTTAGGCTTCATGGCAGGGTTTTTTTTCTTTGTATCTCTTTTCTTGTCTGGGGCTTGTGCCGCTCCATCAGGGACCTCACCCTTGTTTATTTTCCATACACTTTCCATTTTCATTCTCTGAAGGCTAGGTTGATAGGGTGATAATTCAGGGGTCACCAGTTTTAGACCCTAAGCTTCTTCTGTTCTCTTATGTAAATGAGTAGGTGGAGAAATATGGAAAAGTAATGCCCAGGGAACCAATATCTACTTAGCCATTTTCTTGGCCCCTTTGTAAGCAAATCTGGCTAACTTAAATCTAACCCTTACATATATAATGGGCATTCTGGTGTGCACAGAGCACCTCAGATGGCATTTCCATGTTGAGGCTATTAGGGAACAGATAGTGTCTCTCCATATGGAGGCTATTAGAGAGCTCTCTCTGGGAGAATTGTGATGATGTATAAGGGAAGTGCCTTAGAGAGACTCTGGAATACAGGTGGACATTTTGTAACTGCTTCTGGTTGGTTAACCATGTGAGTCAGGAGATTCTTTTTCAAATGATTTTGTAGCCAGATCTAAATGTATTTTCAAAAAGGCCTGGGTCAGTTTCAGCTACCTCTCTTTGTAGCATTGATGACTGGGGGAACAAGGTGATTCTACTCATGGCATCCAGGAAGAGATTATCCTAGAAGGGGAAAGGCCTAAATACCTTCATCCCCTGAGGTTATATGACCCACTTAGAAATGGGCCTAGATTGGACAAATTTTCCTTCGTTCTTTTCTATTCTAGGTGTAAGGAGTCTCTGACCACAGACAAATGAATCCCAGAAATCTGGGTATCAGAATCTAGGCTGGGTATTGAAGCCAGATCTATGCAAGGAGCAATATTCAGAAGTGAAAACCAGAACTCCAGCCCATCAAAAGATTCCCCCAGCAGGCATGTCACATCTAGACATGAACTTAGTGGGACCAATGCTATATAGGAACTGACTCATAAAATCTAATGTCTTCCAGAGACTGATGTGGTATAGGTATGTGGAGAGTTATGCCCCCAAAATATTGAGGAAAATGGACATTTATTCTTGAATGTTTTATCTTTGAAGTATATATCTCTTTGTAAAAGCTATCCAATGTTAAGTAGTTAGGAAGAACTGAGGAAGCTTATTACTAGCACCCTGTTGTGGAGGGAACACAGCTAGTGGGTTGGGGTTTGAGGGGTTGTTGTTCAGTCATTTGTCATGTCCTGCTCTTTGTGACCCTATTTGATATTTTCTTGACAAAGATATTAGAGTAGTTTGCCATTTCCTCCTCTAGCTCATTTTATAGATGAGGAAACTGAGGTAAACAGGGTTAAGTGATTTGCCCAGGGTCACACAGCTAGTACATATCTGAGGCCAGATATGAGCTCAGGTCTTCCTGAGTTCTGCACTATCTACTCTGCCACCTAGATACCCACAAAAATCCCTCAGTACATCCCAGAATACTGAGAGGCAGAAAAAATAGGCCTGACCCTGAGAAAGTGGTGCATACATTACACATGCTTACTGTTCTCTACATTACAGAATTCTGTGTAAAGAAGGTTTGTCTAGGACCTCGTCTTATAGGACTTATTTGCTGAAGTACTAAGATGCTCTTGTTACAAGGTGTTTATGCCCACCTATGTTTAAGAATCTAGCCCCTTTTATTCAGAGAGGTAGAGTTATACCACTTTAATTCAATAAACATTTATTAAGAGCCTATTATGTGCCAGGCACTGTGCTAAGCTCTGGGGATGAAAAAAGGAGGGAAAAGACAGTTTGTACCCTCAAGGAGCTTACAGTTTGTGTGTGGGAGACAATATGGAAAGAAATCCATACAAAGGAAACTATGAACAGGATAAATGAGAAATAATTTACATAGGGAAGGCACCAGAATTAAGAGTGGTTGGGGAAAGCTTCTTGTGGAAGGTGGGATTTTAGTAATGACTTAAAAGAAGCCAGGGAGGTGAGAGGAGAGAAGGGAGAGTGTTCCAGGCATGGGGGACAGCCAGAGGGAATTCTCAGGGTCAAGAAATGGAGTATCTTGTTTAATGGAACAGCCAGTGTCACTGGATCAAAGAGTACCTGTTGGGGAGCAAAGGGTAAGAAGACGGGAAAAGTAGGAGGGGGCTGGGTTATGAAGGGCTTTGAATGCCAAAAAGAGCATCTCATATTTGTTCCTGGAGGCAACAGGAGGCCACTGGAGTTTATTGAATAGGGAGGTGACAGGATCAGACTTGTGTTTTAGGAAAATCACTTTAGTGGCTGAAAGGAGACAATTGTAGTGGGGACAGACTTGAGGCAGGCAGATCCACCGGCAGGTTATTGCTGTAATCAAGGCTTGTGGTGTAAGAGCCTGCACCAGAGAGGTGGTAGTGTCAGAGGAGAAAAGGGAGCATATTGGAGAGACGTTTCAAAGGAAAAATCAACAGGCTTTGGCAACAGCTTGGACACGGAGAGTGAGAGATAGTGAGGAATCCAGGATGACTCCTAGGTTTTAAGCCTGAAAGAATGGTAAGAGGATATTGTCCTCTACCCTAACAAGGAAGGTAAGCAGGGAGGACTTAGGGGAAAAGATAATGAGTTCTGTTTTGGACTTGTTGAGTTTAAGATGTCTGCTGGACATCGAGTTTGACATGTCGGAAAGGCAATTGGGTTTGCAAGATTGGAGGTCAGCAGAGAGATTGGGGCAGGAAAGGTAGATTTGAGAATCATCATCATACACATGGTAATTAAATCCATGAGAGCTGTTGAGATCGTCAAGTGAAGTATTACATAGGGAGAAGAAAAGAAGTCTCAGGACAGAACCACAAGTGACATTTACATTTAGAGGGAGCAATCTGAAGGATCCAGTGAAGGAGACAGAGAAGAAGCAGTCAGACGGGTAGGAAGAAAACAAGGTGAGGGTGGTGTAGCTGAAACTTCACGAAAAGAGAGTATCAAGTTGGAGAGAGTTATCAACAATACCAGAGGCTGCAGAGAGGTCAAGCAGGATAGGAATTGAGAAATTCCTATTTTTGGATTTGGCATTTGGCATTGGATTTGGCAATTAAGAGATGATTGGTAACTTTGGAGAGAATATTTTTAGTGGAATGATAAGTTCAGAAGCTGGATTGTAAGGGGTTAAGAAGAAAGCGAGAGGAGAGAAGGTGGAAGCACTTATTGTATCTTTTCAAGGAGTTTAGCTATAAAAGGCAGAAGAGAAATAGGATGTTAGTTAGCAGCACCATAACTATAAATAAAACGATAGTGAATCACTCATGATACAATCTAGAGCTGAGTTATGTCTCCATTTGTAATAGCAGATATGCAGGACAAATAAAAAATCTACAAATAATTTGTGGCAGACTAATTTTCCTGGAATGCACATACAATTCATGAAGATGAATTTCTTATTTGGTTGAACTTAATCTTAATTTGGCCTTGTTAGTCCATGCACAAATGCTAGGTCCCACACATTTTAAACATTCCCACCTCTCCCTTACAGATGTACCCTTATTGCCAAAAGTAGGGAAATATTTTTTTCTTCTTATCAGGTATAAATTAAATATCTTGTTGGTGTGCCTTAGAATGAAAATATAGGTTGTATCTTACTGTCACAAACTCCAAGACATTGTTATTGCTTCAAAAATCTTTGTCTAGCCTTGCCTCTCTCTATCCAAAAGCCATTTCTTCTTTTTCTTCCTCTTACCTACATACTTCTACCTTGTCACTGTATGTGAGATCTTTAATCTAGGCTGTTCTTACTGTTGTTTTTCAGTTGATTAGTTGTGTCTAACTCTTTGTGACTCTATTTGGGGTTTTCTTGGCAAAGATCCTACAGTGGTTTGCCTTTTGCTTGTCTCGGTCATTTTTACAGATGAGGAAACTGAGGCAAATAGGGTTACGTGAATTGCTTAGGGTCATATAGCTAGTAAGTGTCTGAGACTAGATTTGAACTCAGGAAGGGGAGTCTTCCTATCACCAGGCAGGTCATTCTACAGGCTGAGTTACTTAACTGCCGCTTGTTGTATCTTCACCTTATGTGATTTATTATCTCCAGGTAGGCCAGAGTGACCTTTCATTTGTGTTTTCTCATAAATAAACCAAATAAAAGAGCCTATTATTTTTACCATGGACTGGCTTATCTTAATTTTTCTATGAAGCCCCTTTAGTACCAGCAACAGACCCTTTCTTTGGGATTCTGGCTTGTCAAATAATGTTTAAAATAACTGGACTGCTGGCTGGGCATTTGGGGATATTGCTGTCAATTTGGGGTGGGGATATTATGTAGTATAATGGATTTTAACCTTTACTTTTGAATAATGTAAAATTGAAATAATCCCAAAATCTCTAATGTCTTTGTTTTATCTGCACATCAGGTTTCTTCCACTAAAATTTTACTTTAATGCTGCATCTGAACTGGTCATTATATTTGTATTCTCTGTGATGTTTAAAAGCTTTGAGAGACATCATTTCTGGGTAATTAGTCATTTTATTAATAATGCCAGCATATTTAATAAAAGTTCAGTGACACTCTCGAATGCCAAAGACACCTTATGGCAGTGGACTCACAATTTACATGCCCTTGGAAGGGTGGGTGTACCTGAAGGTGAAAATCAACTCTGAGTGGTTAACAATGAATGAGAAAATGATACTATAATAGGCTATATTACAACGAGGGTCTTGGGGTACAACTTGGATAGCCCAAAACTTGGTCAAAGAGACATCAATTTCCATATCACCTGGCTCACAAAAGAGAGAATCTGCATTTTCTCGGACGACAGGCAGGAATCCTCCTATTAGCCCAAACTTAGAGTTTCTTTTATTATCTTTGAGAAAGATTTCCTACACTAATTTATTTCTGAATGAGGAAGTAGAAAAAGGGAAAAACCTTGGTTCTGATTCAATAATTAGTTATTAATACAAGAGAGAAAGAATCATTTCTCTCATCTCATTGGCTATGACACTGGAGTATAACGTCTATTTGAGTCCAGGCCAGTGACAAACTGTTATTTGAGGACTAGCCTAGAGAAGTTCAGGGGTTCATCACCAGAAGATTGGCCACCAGGAAATAAATTGTATGAGTGAGTGACTGTGTGTGTGTGTGTGTGTGTGTGTGTTTCAGCATAGCAACTGTTAAAACTGTCTACTAAGGTAGGGTGGGGTTGGGATTTTCATCTGGAGGAAATGGTCACCTTGATGAAACCATGTGTATTCTGAGGTACTGGTTAAAGTCTTGACTCTGAAATATTATGATTAAAGAATCCTGGGCAAGTCATTTAACCGCCTATGGGTCAAGTCATCTGAGAATATAATTTGAGGAACTAGAATGAGGTCAGAGGGTACCTCTCATAGTCAGGAGATTCCCCACCCTCCATGAGTGACCCCCTGCAAATGTCCATGACTCTTGTTTCTTAGCTGAAAATCAGGGGAAAACATCACTTACAGTTTTCTTACTTGAGGAGGAAGTATGTGTGTGTATTTTGGTGGGGGGGCGGGGAGCATTGTTAGCAATAAATGAGCTTGTTGTTTAGAAGAGCTTTAAGATTTTTGAGAGGAAGGTGTTATATAAATAGAACTTTGTAACTTGGTACCTTCTTTCTTTTCTTCTTTAAAATTCTAGCTGGTTCTCTTTCTTACCATAAGTTACAAGCAGAGTGTGACATGTCAATCAATTCCTGGGCAATTACCTTGGAAGATATCCTTAAGTGATTAGTTTTGGTTTCCCCCCTGATTTTGCCTACTGGATTCTTAGACAAAGTGTTTTTGCAGCTAGGGAGAGCTCTTTCTGGGAATTATATTTCTGTATAAGAACTGCATTCTTGAAATGCTTCCAAATTAAGTTCTCTTGACAACATTTAACTTTCAATTATACATGCATGCTACATACCTCCCATGTGGATCTGGAGGCAGGATTTGGCCCCGAACATTTAAATTTCAACAAACAAATTTGTTTTACAAAATTCCATCTGAAGAAAGGAAAACATTATTGGTAACAGTTTGGGGACTTATTCATCCCATTATTTAATTGCAAACATGCCTGTCCTTGAGGAAGTTGTGTGCCTTATTATGCTAGTTCCAGGGTTATTCTTTTCTGTGGGGAGCAAAGGATGTCACTAATTGATTCACATGATATGCAGCTGAAAAATACACAATGCACAGAATGGATAGAGTTTAAGGAATATTGAAGTTTTTGGGTTTTAAAAAATGTATATTCTCTAGGGAACATTGGAGAAATCTAGACAAGGTCAGAACAAGTCATCTTCAGATGGCAAGTTGCCATTTATAATATATGGGGAAGATTGGTTGATGGACAATTTTAGATAGCCCCAAGTTCAAAACTGGATTATGAGGGAAGTATTGCTCCATTGAAGTACCTACTCCCAGTGAATTCCAAAAAAAAATCGTGGCTCACTCATTTCTATCTGTAGCAACACAAAGTTTAAAATACTTTCCAAGTCTTAAATACATGACTCAACAATGGTACTACTTTTCTCACAGGGTTGCTATGAGGAAACTCATTGAAAGCCTTCCAATTTTTTGTAAACCTTAAAGTGGTAAATGAATGCTCAAATAGTTGTGCATCTGGGAACCTAATCATGTATCTGTGACCTAATCAATTCAAGAGTTCTCTTCAACAATGCAGATCATAACCCATCCATGCTACCTGTGTGACTTTCTTCTATTATCCCACGATAGTGGGTTTACTGAACATGCTGGTAGACTTTCTCAATATCTCTTGACATTGCAAGGATACTGGTATAACATTCTGGCTACACACCTATTTATTCCTCATTCTTCTATTACATTGTTAGTTCTTTGAAGGCAGGGACTGTCTTCTGCTTCTTTTTGTGTCCCCAGAGCTTAGCACAGTGCCTGGTACATAGTAGTTGCTTAATAAATGTTTACCGATTGATTGCCACCTGACATCTTTTCTTTCTATTTCCTGTCTTCTGTTTTTTAGAGTTGCCAGTTGGTTTTATGTTGCAGCATGCTCATCCTCACATGCATCGTTCTATTGCCCTTTGGGTGATACTCATTTTTAATTCTTCTGAGGCAATGGTTTTCCACGTCTTTTTGCCATCTTGTGATACTGGTACAATGGTAGGATTGAAAAGACGGATCTTAACTTTCATGGGAAGCTTGGGATCGGTAACAGAGCTTTGTAATTTCCTGAAAGCAACCCAGCTCACTCTCCCGCTCAACTGCAGTATATGAATGTGAGTTATTATTAAGTCTAAGCTACAGAGTGGTTGCTGATCTGTATTGGCAGTGAAGTGTTCTGAATTGAGAGTTCTCCATTCCAATGAAATCACAGGTCTAATCTTTATCCCAATTCCTATTCTTTATTATTCTTGAAAACTTTTTTTTAAAAAACAGACTTTTTGAATTTCATTTTTCAGATTCATTTTTTTCTCTCCTCTCCTTCACCCACTGAGGAGGCAAGATCTATTATCAATTTTTAAAACTATGTTTAAAAGCTTTTTATGCTCCATCATAGGCATTAAGGTAATTTGGACACATAGCTTGGACAAACTGACTTCCCTTATGATTCTATGAACTTATTTCAGTGCTTTAAGGATCTGTAATTTTATCCTCCAGGAATGCAGATGACAACTTTTCTATAATTGAATAGATGATTTTGTAGAGTTGCTGAAGCTGAAAATAAATAGATTACCCTGCCGCCAACCTGGAGATGATCATTAAAGTTAGGGTGGTGCTTGGACAACAGTCATACAGCCCATCACTTGGCCTAGACTTTAAGCCATTCCAGCCAGGCGGGACCTACTAGAACTAATGCTTTCCCAGATCAGCCTTCAAGAATCTGGTGTCTCTTCCACACCAGAATGTGGACATTGGAATTGGATGTTAATGGAAGTTCTCTGAACTCTGAATAATAAGCACAGGTGAGTTCTTTATTATATGACTAGAGATATGTTAGAAATGTGTTCTGTACGGATAATAACAAAAAAGTTCATTTCTTCAGCACTTTGGGTTCAGTTAAGTACAAATAAGCATTAGTGCTGACATTTATTTGCATTAGACTGTAAGCTCTCTTCCATTAGACTGTAAGCTCATTGAGAGCTGGGATTTTAGTTTTTTGCCTTTCTTAGTATCCCCAGCACTTAACAAAGTAGCTGGTGCATAGTAGGTGCTTAAGAAATGCTTATGGACTGACTGACTAATCCTGGTCTCCTCATTCTAAGTCCAGCACTTTTTTGCACTATACCATGCAAACATATCCCAAAGCTTATCGTCCTTAAAAGACCTTCACAGATGGCATAATTTGCATATTTGTGACTTTAAAAAAACTTTTGTTACTATCTTGTTAAATTTAACATATATATCTTTTAAAAAAACTCTATATAACAGAAGTTCACTTTTATATGTTTCTTTCTTGTTCTTTTTTTGTATATTGAAATGTTTGTTCATGATTATTTAGTTCGCAGTAAAAAAGAAAATTTAAAAAATAGGCCTTAGGCACCAACTCTAAGATTATAAATTTCATAGCTGGTGTTGATTTGCATTGGTGGAGGAAGTTTTTGTCTCCTCATACCAATGAATTCACAAGCTCGGTACAAAAATAAATTGTTCAATATAGAATCAAAAGGTTTGCTAAAGCCAATGTATCTGTTTCCTCTTTTGACCAATCAGTTTTGTTTGATCATTGATGAAAGTAATCTAATTTTGAAGGTTTCCAAATAAATTCTATTCTCTTCAAGGTATAGGTCTTGGAAAATAAATGCTGTAATGATTTTATTTAGCATATTGTCTAAAATATGATATCATTGTATTAATTCAGGGAGTTTAACTGATTTACCATCAATGATTACATATATTTTTGATGGACTTTGCAGGTGGACAATGAAATGAGACCAAAATTGGATAGGAGGAGTTGAGTAAGATGGATTGAGCGTCTCATGGGCCAAGTTCTTGGAACCAACTAAATGATTGTTGTTTAGTTATTTTTTTTCAGTCGTGTTAGACTCTTCATGACCCTTTTTAAAAAACATTTTCTTGGCAAAGATACTGCAATGGTTTGCCATTTCCTTCTCCAGCTCATTTTACGGATGAGGAAACTGAGGCAAACAGAGTTAAGTAATTTGCCCAAAGTCACATAACTAGTAAGTGTCTGATGGCAAATTTGAAGTTAGGTCTTCCTACTCTAGGCTCAGCACTTTATCCATTTTGCCACCTAGTTGCCCTCTCACTGGTACTTAAGTGTTTTTTTAAAGTTCTTTTTCTGGGTTGCCAAGAGTAAGTTCTCCATCAGAAATTTTAACTTAACTTAGGGTTAGAAGCTTCTTATAGCTAAATGCTTAATTTTTAGGAAATGGCCAGAGGTTCTAGATGTTCAGGTGCCTATTCCAAACCTTTTTTGATCTCTAATGTTAGTAGAAGAGGGAACAGGCACAGGAACAACATTAAGTCCATGGGGACAAGGACATTGATATTTCCCTGATGTGCTGCATTATTGCCTTCTATATCTAGATATGTCCATCAAGGAGCTACCAACATGCATATAAAGTAGATATAATCATGTGATAAGGTATAAGAAAATGAGTAGGAAGGGGCAACAATTGTGGAAAACATTTGGGGGAAGATTAATGTCAAGAGAAATAAAAGCAGCAATGTTATTGGGTCAGACCAACTGGACAGAAAAGAGGAAATAGATGAGAAGTTCAGAACATAGATGCCAAGCCTAACATGGAAGCATGACATGGAACTAACAAGAGACTTCAAAATCTAGACATTAGTTGGATCTACTTCTCTGCCACAAGCAGCAACGCTAAGATCCTCAACTTGAAGAATGATTATTTCATCCTTCAGAAAGCGAAAGAAACAATAACAAGAATTCTATTTTGAATCTGATTCTTACTGAAATGTGGAATTTCTTGTTGGGAGAAAAGATAACGGTATCACCAAAAGGGGAAGTGACCACTTAATCTTAGAAGGCATGATAGAGAAGAGGAAAGACTAGTATTAGTCTGCTATTTACTCTAGATTTGAGGAGAACAGATTCCAAAGGGTTCAGAGAAAGAATATGTAGGAACCCACGACCTAAAATTCTGCAAGGGAAGTCAGCCCATGAGGGATGTCAAGTTCCTAAGAATAAAATTCTGAAGATACAAAGAGAAAAAATTCTAAAAAGGAGGAAAAATGGGATTAGTTTAGAAAGACTGATATAGATGCCCAGGGAACTTAATGGCCAAATTAGAATTTTCAAGGATGTATAGAAGATGTAAGGCAGGTAACAAAAGATGGCAGGTAATAAAAGGGCAGGATACAAAAACATGTTCTATATGGAATATACCAAACTGCTAAATCCCTGAACAAACCAAGGAAACATGGAAAACTGAGGACAATGACATTTTTAATAGTTAATTTGGAATATGAAGGAGGATCAAAGGAGGGATAGAATTGTTGCTCAGAGGAGATGGGATGTATGCGTGTTTGGGGGAAGGCAATACCAAAAGATGGAGGATGATAGAACTTCTCTGCTTTTATTTTCCTTTTGTTTCTGCTGCAAAGGATAATGATCTTTGGACTGGAAAGGACAGGGAAAAATTGGCTAAGAAGGAATTACAAAACTGGAGGATTTTAGAATTGGGAGGGAACTAGATGTCATTTTGTCCAACCCATGCTGGAAAAAGAATCTCCTTCACAACATACATGACAAATAGTTATCCATTTTTTGTCTGAAAACTTCTAATAAAGGGGGATCTTCTAGGTCCAGATATCAAATTCCCTCTAAATGATGCAAAGATCCTGGCAAACCACTGATAAGAGCTTGGTTCTGGTTTTGGCAATTGCTCATTAAGATGAACCCTTTGACAAAATCTGAACTTCCTTTGTCCAGAGCAAGTCTTAGTTAACAATCCTTGCTGATGAAGCTCACAGATGGTTTTTGCCCTGTGATTAGCAATTTTATTGCCAATGAGGGAGCTACAGGAAAGGATTGAGAACAGACAGATTGCTGGGAAGGATGAAAAGCTCTATATCTGTGCAGCCTCTCAGGGAATTTCTATACCCTAAATATAGCAACAGTAGTAAAATGGTTGAAAAGTTAGTTCATGGACCCAGCTAAACAGTCTTAGATTTTTCTTCATTCCTAGATCAAGGGAGAACTAGAATTAAGAGCCACAATATAAGAGGAACAAACCTGAGCCTTGCTGTTCACTGTAACAGTGAATTGTGTATAATGTGATCATATGGAGAAATATGTTGGTGGGAAGGTCCATTATCACCCCCTATTGCTTCTCCCTTTTGATCCTGGCCTCAACCAGGAGAGTACTTTAAGTATGGAAGATTGTATAGGTCCCTGAGTGGATGAATATGGATCAGGGATCACCGAAGGAATGTTTTCTTTGACTTTTCAGAATCCTCAATTTCTTTCCTCTGTTGGGTGCTTCCACATCATAGTGCTATAAGTTGGGAGGATTGTGTCAAGTCCAGAGAAGGTGGGGATCACTAAAAGGATGTGTTTTTGTCTCCCTAGTGCTCCTAAACACTTTCCCCTTGCAAGAGTGCCTCAATCCTAGGGTATGAATCTAGAGGACTGTGAAGGTCTCTGGGTGAGGTGGAGGTCTACTGGTGAGAGAAAGAGTTAAATTAATAGTTTATGAGCTAGTTCACGTTCTCTCTGCTTTTCCTTCTCTATCAGGTGAAACAAACTCTGTCTTATGTCTAATATATTCTTCTAATGATTGAGTACTTGCATAAGAGGTGAGAATCCTTTCCCCTAGAAAATTGGATATTGCTGGGGTTGGTCCCAAGACGAATGAACTTGAGAGAAGTTCCCAAGATTGAACCTTATCTGATCCATGAAGGGAAAAAAATGCAGTGGAATTGCAGGTGATGGGGTTGATATTTTTTATCAGGAGACAGATTTCCCAAGGTATGAACTTTAGAGGATCACTCCCTTATTAGAAGATGAAATGGAAGGGCATCCTGCTACTTTCTGAATATCTGTTCCCTTAGCTGATGGCAGCTCCAGGTTTTCCCAGTAGAATTTTAAACAAGAGGCTTGGTCAGACAACCTTATATCAATGTAGATTCACTGTCTGTAATACTACAAGGAAATAAATGCTTCCCCTTTGCTGGTCTTTGTATTTTCAGTGCTGGACTCTCTACCAATTGTGTATTGCTTATCCATGGCTAGTTTGTAAAAGTTTGACTGAAATGAAAAAGAAGGGAAGGAACAATTCTAATAGCTCTCAAGGTAATTGTAATTATCTGGAGTAACTCTAAGGGACACATTTTTTAGAGACAATTGAGAACTTTAATCAGTCTACATTTATTCAACCAGAAAAACAAAATGGTAGAAAACTGGAAATTTCTTTAATCAAGCGATGCCTTTGTGGTCCACAGTAATGAATATGTAGAGAAAGCTCTCGAATTAAAAAAAAAAGACATGAAGCAACATTAAAGTATTGTCATTCCTGTTTTTAGATCATAAGATCTAAGATTTAGATCATAAGAAATAAACTGATTTAACTTAAGGAGGCTCATAGTACTTGGACTAAATCCATAGGTCTCTATTTGCTCTAATAAATATGATGTTGATGAGCCAGGCTAATGTCTCCTGGCAGAACCATACAGTACACGTGTTCTAGGTACTAAATGGAAAACCATGGTTTTTGTTACCAAAAAGCTTAAAAACCAATCTATTCCAGAGATTCTCTGAGAATTGTCAGAAGCTGTCCCTAACCACTTGAAGAGTCCTCACTGTGTCTATAAACTGTAAATTCCATAATTTTATTGACTCATCATTCTAAACTATCCTCTCACCTCTATGCTTGTATATAATGTAAATGTATATTTATATACTTATATAATATTCATTCATTTCTCTATATTTCCTTCCTACCAAATTATGTCTCTCTCACCTCTCTTGTATTACAAGCCATTATAATGTAAGAAAATGGGAGGCAGGGAATTTGTATCTTTACTTGCTTAGTTTTTGCCATACATGGATAAATATTTAACAAAAGATTTCAGATCAGTGACAATCTAGCCCTTTAATCTAACAGTAGCTATTTACATTCTTGCTGGGTACCACTATGAAGTTGTGACAGACGTCTGATAATGAGCAGTGGTACATTTCTACATAGTGTTACTTGCCGACCACTATGTTGTTGATCTCTGGACAGTAAGCTAGGCCAACTGTGAAATGTTGGTATGCTTTTCTCAGGGAAGAAATGGAAATGCCAAATTGGTGCAAATTCTTAGCAAATGACCAAATGAAAACCACTTTTTTTTTTTTTTTACTGGGAAGGAGGTACACTTAGAAAATATGCCTCAGGGGCCAAAATACTACATTACTGCTCTAGTCAAGATCTGAGTCTTTAGCCAACTATTAAGGATTTTCTAAAGAATAACCACTAATAGAGCCTCTTATGGATCTAGGGAGTAGACAGAGGTGGGAAGAAGCCTAGGATGAAATGAAAAATAGTCCCATAATATTTTGCACATAGTAGGCTGAATTGTTGACTTAAATTCATATTAGATGCTCAACCCCAACATGATTATAGATGAAATCAGGTTGAAATGAACACCAGAGGTAGCTTGAATGGGAAAAAGTTTTCACAAACATTTGACTCCTAGGATTTTTTTTTAAAAACTTAACTAGAATTTACTTTTCTTTTCTTTAGTCTCTGTCCTGGTCAGGCCACATGTGGAATGCTGTGTTCAGTTATGAGAACTATATTTTAGGAAGGACACTGATAAGCTGGAGAGCATCTAGAGAAGGACAGGAAAGGGTCTTGAGTCCATGCTATATGAGGAGCAATTGAAGGAAATGAGGATGCTCAGTGTATGGGTTAGTCAGAAGGTGGATAAGCATTTATTAAGTACCTTCTTAAGGTGCTAGGCATTGTGCTAAGCCTTGAGGATACAAAAAGAGATAAAATATAGTTCTCGCCCTGAAGGAGCTCACAATCTAATGAGCTAGGCCACAAAGAAACAAATAGGTACAGACAAGCTATATATAGGATGAATAAGAAGGAATAAAAAGAGGAAAGGCATTAGAATTAAGAAGGGCTGGGAAAGGCTTCCTGTGGTAGATGAGATCTTAATTGGCACATAAAGGAAGCTAGAGAAGCTGGGAGGCAGAGAAAAGAAAGGAGAGCATTCCAAGTATGAGGGACAGCACAAGAAAGTGTCCAGAAGTGAGAGATACTGCCTTCAAGGAACGACAAGGAGGTCAGTGTCACTGGATCAGAGTATGCGATGGGAGTAAGGAGACTTGTAAAGGTGAAGGGAGGGACATCTGGGCTTTAAATTCCAAACAGAGGATTGTGTGTTTGATTCTGAAGGTGATAGGGAGTCACTGGAGTCTATCGAGTGAAGCAGTGACATGGTTACACCTGCACTTTAGAGAAAAGAAGGGATATTATGTCTATCTTTAAGCATTTGAAAAGCTATCATATTAAAGAGGGAATTGATTTGCTCCCTTTGGTCCAAGTAGGCATAACCAGGAGCACTGGGTGAAAGTTACAGAGAGACAAATTTAGTTATGAAATCAGGCAAAAACTTAGTGATTGGAGTTGTCCCCAAGTGGAATGGGTAGCCTTGTGAGGTAGTGAATTCTATGTCACTAGAGGTCTTGGGTACATTGTAGTGATGATGACCTTTTGGGTCTGGGTTGAGTGGTTAGCTTTTGAAGCCCCTTCCATTTCTAAAATTTTGTGATGTTAACATCCTCTTTTCCAGACCAAACTCCTCACTCCTACTTCCCATTCATACTGCCAAAGGCTTCCAAAGCCCCCACCTAAAGGATGGTTCTTATTGCTTAAGTCCCAGATCTTGTCAGACTGGCTTGAAAGAGTGAAATTGGGAGTGACCTAAACTACCTCTTAAAGGACACTCTACTGAAGAAGAGTTGAGTGGGGACAAACTGTATTCTTCAGGCAATCATTTCCAACCTTTAGTTTTTTGACTTGAACTATTTCTGTGACGGCTGTTGACCCTGGCTTACCCTTGACTCTTTGCAAATAAGAATCTTCATGCCAAGACCACATCTCTCTTTTGCTGTAATAACCTCTGTGAGCTTTAATTTTTCATTTATTTTCAGAATTGACAGCACCCTCCTGGCCCTATTCCTGTCTGACTACCAGGCTTTGGTGTTTTTCGCTCTCTACTTCTGCTATTTCATTATTTTGATGTTTTATTCTCAGCTCTGACCTTGGTGCTTCCTAAGTTCTAGTTTATCTATTTTCCTAGTTATGAGGACTGGTTCCCTCTCTAGCCTGAAGAGTGAAAACTTCATCCTGTCTCTTTCATGCCTTGCTGCCATTGCTCCCTAATTTTTACCATGAAGTGGTTGGGTGGTTCCCATTGACTGAGTAAAAGGAAGGCAAGCATCTAAGTTTGAATGTGAGCAGAATAGACTTTTTTCCTTAGCCAAACTAGAAAGCCTTGCAAAAAGAGTAGAGACCCCATCAGAACTTTAAGTACTGTGGTGCTAGCTCCCCAGTGAGAGCAGCAGTCAAGTCAGTTATAGGAACACAGAGATGTGTTTCATTATTATAATTAATACCTTACTTTGCATAGTGCATCATATTTATCAATGTGCCTCCCCAATTGATTTCTGTTTTTCCTGAGTGTGCTATTTCTTCCATTGTTTTTAGCTTATTTATTTTATTCATAACCAATCACCAGTATTCATGCAGAGAGAGAAAAATGTGTGTCATTCCTGAAAACTAGGTTCTTGAGATTTAATCCATAGTTGTATTTAGAAATCTGCCTGCATTGCAAGAATGGACCTACTTCAAGAATGCAAAGGTGATCAAAGTGGTTTTCTTATCCCAGACTTTTCCTTCACAAAATCTCTCATAAATATAACAATCCAAAAATTTTATTCAACATTTCAAAACATTGGAAAAGTTTCAGTGGCGTTCTTTTCCCACTTCTTTTTCTAGTGCCAATGTTTCTTACTTGGCAGCCTATTAAGAATCCCACCTCCCTGGGAGAGTCTTTGGGGAATATCACCAAATGCTCTTGTATTGCCTTTATTAGTTAGCAAGAGGAACAAGCAAGAGACCCCCACCCCCACTCCCAACCTCCACTGACCCCCATGGGTTGTTCTGTTTCCAACATATTTTTATAGTGCAACCATGAAAATCCCCAAATTTTACATAATAGTATGGAAAAGTGGAATCAAGGGTGATATAGTCTACCCCTTAAAGGACACTCTGCTGGAGAAGAGTGGAGTGGGGACAAATTGTTTGTCCCTAGTATTCTATTAGTTGCCCTATAGGTCAGAGGTTTTTAACCTTTTTTGCGTGTGTCATGGACTCCTTTGGCAATTTGGTAAAGCCTGTGGTTCCCTGGTCACAATAATATTTTTAATGTATTAAACAAAATGCATAAAAATTACAAAGGAAACCAATTATACTGAAACAGAATTATCAAGAGAAAAAGAGTTCAGGGACCTCAGGTTAAGAGTCTCTAACTACATCTGCAGGCTTGTGAGTCTACTGTTGAATTTTCAGTGCAACCATTTATGTGTCAGAGGTAAATACTACAAATTAGAGCTTGATTTATTATTTTTTGATTGTCTAGACTTAAGAAAGTGATGGAGAAAGTGTTAATAATTCAGATTAAACTTAAAAGTGTGTCCTGCTTACATTATCCCCATCCCCCTAATTGATTGGTGAACATTCACCAGGACAGAGATATTCAGGACAACTCATAGAATACTAGAGACAAACAATTTGTCCCCATTCAACTCTTATCCAGCAGAGTGTCCCTTAAGGGGTATACTAGGTCACCCCTGATTCCACTCTTTCCTACTAGTCTGACATTTAAATTTACTATGGGATATTTGGGGCCACCGCTGCATGACAGGAGTGTGTACAAAAAAGCTTGACAAATTTTCTTTGGACGCAAGAGCTGGCTTCCAAATCTAGGAGCCAGATGAATTTATTCCATGTCATGTTAAAAAAAGAAACAAAATTAACCAGCTTGCAAATGGTCAGAGGTGTTTTGAGCTATATTTTTGCATGCATATGTAAGAGGAATAGGCTAGATTTGTGCTGATCAGAATATTGCACAAAAGACAGTGATTTTGTTGCTGGACAATATAAGTAATAAAGGCAGGAATGTAGAAGAAGAGTAAGGCTTATATCCTCTAAGGTCTCCTTTATCCCTTTTGTTCTTGGCTCTCAGTTTATTGGCAGGCCAATCAAGGAACATTACGGGAGTTGAGGAGAAACTTGTCACTCCAGACCCTACCTAGCTCCTATAGTGTTTTATTGGGTAGAGTCCCTGAAATAGATTTTGGGAAAACAGATTGAAAATCATTATTTAATGGGAGTTGAAAGGAAGTTCCTAACCCTAGGTCAGATGGCTGGCTGAGGTTAGGAACCTTGAGTCTATGCCAGGAGAAAAGTGTTTAAAAAAAAAACAACTAGCTGGTCTTAGCCTAGGATATTCTGCTTGCCTTTCTTGGCTGCCTGGCTTCGTGTGGCTCGTAGACCACATCTATGACTAAAAGAGCTCTAGGCCTCCTTTATCAGAGGGAAGTTTATTAGTGACTACTCTTTTCCACTGGATAACAGAGAGCATCTCAGCTACCATGAGATTAGCAAAGATGCCTGGCAGACACAGTGTAATGGACAACACAGATGTGATACTCAACAGAAATGGAGTGATGTTCAGAGAGTGGGGACGTGATGTCCAGTGAAACCCGTAGTAGAGAGCGGCAGAGAATAGTGGTGGGCAGTATGATGACTTACGAGAAAAGTGAGCATATGTGCGCCCATATAAGCTGATAAACACATAGATTTAGAACCAGCAGGGGTCTTATAGGCCCTCTACTCTAACTACCCCAATTTACAAGATTAAAAAACTAAGGTAATGCAAGTGACTTGTTTAAGGTCACATAGTAACAGAGTCTGGATTTGAACCCAGGTCCTCTGACTTCTTTTTATTGTACCTCACAGGTTCCTGCCCATCCATGTGCCCTCCATACATGTTCACTGGTCATATGTGTTCCTTTCATTCGTAGCCCCTGGTCACACATGTGCCCTCCATGTATGTACTCTGGTTACATGTGTTCTCTGCATGTGGACCCTCCTTTATTAATGGAATAATATTCTATAGGAGAGAATGTCCACTGTGTACATAGGGTGCAATCTTTTTTGTCCTTTAATTTACTTTAAGTATAATTTGTTTTAAACTTTCCTTTTCAATCTTTATCACTAGAAGAAAAACTTGCATTGATGAGATAATAGATACATTGGAGAGCTGGAGAATCACATTACTGATACATTGATCTTGTAGTCCACTAAAACTTCTAGATATTTTTCAGACAAACAGCTGCTAAATGATTCCTCCTCTATTTTGTATTTTTGAAGTCAATATTTTGAGCCCAAATAAGAGTTTTTACATTTGTTTTGATTAAAGTTTGTATTATTAGTTTCCACCTAATGCTTTTGATTGTCAAGAACTGTTTGGATCCTGGCAGTCAGTCATCCAAAGTGTTAGCTATATTCTTCCAAGCTTTGTTTCATCTGGGAATTTGATACATATGACATCTCTGCCTTTAGCTGAGTTAATTACTAAAATTTTAAGCATCACAAAGTCAAGTACAGGTTCATGAGGATACTCCATTAGAGAGACCTTCCAAGTTGTTTCTGAACCACTGTTGACTATTTTCTGGGTTCTAAACATTAACAAGTCTGAACGCATGTAAGTGTACTGTGTTCTCCCCATATTTATCCATCTTATTAAAAAAATTACATAAAATACTGTCCTTTTATTTCTCCCTAATTGATTTCTTTTCTCATTCCTCACAGAGGATATTCCAAATATTCTCTCCTTTCCTCAAATCTTCTCATACCTCCAACATTCCTTTTCTGCCCTATGACTGTGATTGTGCTGGGTCCTTTTGTCTTCTTTCTCTACACATGCGTATTCTTGGTGACTTTATCCATTTCAATGTGTTTTTACAATCATCTCTATGCAGATAAATTACACCTCTACATATCCAACTGGTCTCTCTCCTGACCTTCAGCATCAGTAAGTACTTAGTGGACATTCCAAACTTGATACCTCAGAGACATTTCAAAATTAACATGTCCCAAACGGAACTCATTATCTTTGCCTTCAAATGTACCCCCTTTCTAACATTCCCTATTTCTGATGAAGACACTCCCAGTCTTCTCATCTCTCAGGTTTGTAACCTCAGGATTTATCCTTGACGTCATGGCATCACCTCCCTGCTGCCATGGTTCACTTTGAGAATGAAGGACAAACAGTAGCAGCAGCAGCAGCAGCAGCTTTCTCCCTTAACCTCATGCATTCAGTTGCCAAATCTTGCCTTATCTACAACTACAATATGTTTTGCAGCCAACTTGCTCTCTTTACTTATGTAGCCACAGACTTAGTTCAGGCCCTTATCAGTGTTCTGGTTGAGGCCTTCCCACCTCAAGTCTCCCCTTACTCAAATGTATCCTTCCACACTATAGTCAAAGTGATTTTCTTTAAGCACAAATCTCACTATTCCATTCCTTTATGGAACAAATTTTAGTGGCCCCTTATTTCTTCTAGGATAAAGTGTTTAGGTTTTAAATCCCTTTATAACCTAGGCCCAACCTATCTCTCCAGCTCCATTACATATTCATTATTTACCCTGCTATACATTATGATTCAGCCTAAATGGCCTCTTTTCTATTTCTCATACATGATACTCCATCTTCCATCTCCATGCTTTAACTCTGGCCATCACCCATGCCTAGAATGCACTTCTTCTCTGTTTCACTGAATCCCTCTCCTCCAAGGCATAGAATAAGCACCACCTTTTAAATAAGCCTTTCCTGATCCTTTCAACTGCTGGTCACCTCCCTTTCCTAATTGTGTTATATGTACCTAGCATATTTATTTATATTCATTATCTTTATATTTATTCTGCATATTCTTATGTATTCACTTATCATGACTCTCAATAGAATGTAAGCTCCTTGAGGAATAGAGATTGCTTCATTCTTTTAATTGTATCCTTAGTGCCTAGCAGTACCTAACACACAATAGGTACTTAATAAAGCTTATTTATCTATTGGGGCAGTTAGGTGGTACAGTAAGTGGATAGAGCACCAGGCCCAGAGTCAGGAAGACCCAAGTTCAAAGAAAGCCTCAGATACTTACTAGCTGTGTGACCCTGGGCAAGTCGTTTAACCCTGTTTACCTCAATTTCTTTATCTGTAAGATGAGCTGGAGAAGGAAATGGCAAACCACACCAGTAGATTTGCCAAATGATGACCCCAATAACAAAATTGATTGATCGATGGGGGCATCATGACATCCATAAGTCAGAGGCACACTGGAGCCAGATTGTAGGGGCTCAGCACTAGAGAGCTAGTGGTTAAATATTTACCAGCATATGCTTGCCCTAAGTGTTCACAAACCATCCACTCAAAAATAAGTTCTAGAATTTTCCCAAGAACTGAAATCAAACACAATGAACTATGGTTTTCAGACTCTCCTTTAGATTCTTGAGAGTTGGGTCAATTGTCTATCCTGTTCTGCAATATATTTCAGAGGGTTTTCACTCTTCACAGTGCTACCTCCTTGAATTGAATTGAATTAAATTCTTAAGGTCTAACTTAAATTTTCTTGCCTTGTAAAAAGAAACAGATCTGTCTTGTCTTGTGCACTATGCCTTTGAATACATGCTAACCCACAGAGTGTCTAGAAGCTGGGATAGCTTTCTAGAGGCTTAAATGTGAAGGGGGCCCTGAGTATTACATATACTTAAGGCAGGGCTGGGGTAAGAGTTTTCAAAATTCTTACAATTGCAACCTAAAGCCAACTTCATAAAAGATAGATTTTTCTCTCAGTGGTAAGTCTGTATAAGCAAGACTAGCTTGATTCTGGGGCAAGAAAGAGAGGCCAAGCCCTGTGGGGCTTTCCTAAGCAAGCATACTAGGAGGGATCAGTGAGGAGAGGGAATAGCCGCCCCCCCCCCCCCCGCCCTGAACCAATAAACAAAATGGTGTTGATTTGAAAATGGAAATACTAAAAATGGAGTATAAATATGGATACTGGTCACTTTTTTTGTGTGGGAGAGAAAGGTGGCAGGAGCTGTTACTGAAGGAGGGAAAAGGGGAAGAGCAGAGAAGAGAAAGGAAGAGGAAGAAGGGGGAGGGAAAGGGTAAGGGAAGGGAGAATGGAAGAGAAGGGGAAAAAAGAAGAAAAGGAAGAGGAGGAGGAAAGGGAAAGGGGAGGAGGACATAGAGTAGGGAGGAGTGAGGAGGAGACAATAGAATCAAGTAGCCCCATCCATTACTCCAACTGACAAATATTCTTCCTGGTTTGAGGAAAGAGCTAGAACAGGGGTTGGGAACCTGCGGCCTGGAGTCCACATGTGGCCCTCTAGGTCCTCAAGTGTGGCCCTTTGACTGAATGTTGTTGCTCATCCTTCATTTTTGAAAAGGACCAGTGACATCATGGGGTGATGTCTTCACTTGCACATGAATTGAGGTTGTGAGGTAGAACTGCACAAAGTTGTCACCTCACTCTATTTTCCAGAGTCATTGAAGTCCAGTGGCAAGACAAAAGTCAGGATCGTGTGTTCAATGGCTGACCAAGCTGTAAGTGCTCCACAGCACCTGCTTCAGTTGCCTTCATGGCCCTTGGAACAAATTGTTCTCATTCACCATTCTGCTAGGGGAAATCTTCACGTGCTTGGGTAGACATTTCTTTAACTCACTGATGGGTTTGAGGCCTGTCTGTTACCTCAGTCTGATTTAGTTTGTATGCTGAGATGGATATGTAGGTATGTATGTGTATATATATACATATATATTCACCAAATAAACAAAATGGTGTTGATTTGAAAATATGTATATTATATATGTATGTGTGTGCATATATGTATATGTGCATATGTGTGTGTATATATATATATACATATATATATGTATTTCTCCTATTATGTGTCAGACACTGTATCAGGTATTTCTTTTTTTACCAACATTCCTTAATTTTAGCTACCCAATGAGAACCTAATGTGTGCAAAAGCTTTAATATAAACATTAAACTACATTTTCATAGTTGATACTAATTACTGTCAAACACTGGGTGCCATGCTGAATTTCTAGGTGCCATGGCAACATGGTTGCTGGGATTTGTCCGGCCTTGGTGCAGAAAGCAAAGTCTCGGAGAGGAAATGAAATGACTATGGAATGGAAAGTCAGGAAGATATGCTTAACAATTTGGTAAATTGCTGTTTGGGGGGAAGTAGTCTGATTTTGAAAAGTGACAGATTTTTTGGGCACAATGCAGGTCTTTACTTAAAGTCCTGGGACTGAGAGGTGGCAGTAATAAAAACACCCCTGCTGTCCCTTTTGATAGCAATTTTAAAAATTCCTGAAATGAATCATCTGTGCAATATGCTATGAAGCTCCTCCTAATCTTTCATAGCACCAGCAAAGAATTTGTGAGAGAAGGAAGGCAGGAAGGATGTGGGGTCTTGATTCTCTTCCTCACCTGCAAATTATCTCCTTTCCTGACAGTTTAATTTAAATCATGGTATATCTGCCTTCTGTTTTTAATTGGTGGGCTCTTTCTATCCAGCTTTTGTTTTCCTAAACATTGAGTTTAACTTTCTGTTTTTATATCTTGGACACAAGCATAACAATTATCTTCAGAGTACCCAATCTCAGAGCAAAGTTTCTGAAGCTAATTAACCATTCTCTAAATGTGTATATATATATATATATATATATATATATATATATATATATATATATATATATATATATATATACGCATATATATATGTATTTCTCCTATTATGTGTCAGACACTGTATCAGGTATTTCTTTTTTTACCAACATTCCTTCCACTCAATGCTGAATGCACATTTTTCTGACTTACTTTTCTACCTTGGACTCAGAGGGTACGAACTTATAATTCAGCCTGGACTCTAAAACTAATAGTGGTAATAATATCAAGAATGGTAATCAATCAATAAACATTTATTAAGTGTCTAATTACAGCAGCAACAACCACCAGCACTAGCTCTTTACATAGAGCTTTTATAGCTTGTTGATCTTCAGGAAAGATAGCTATTATTAGTCATACTTGTTTTTAGAGAAACTGAGACTCAGTGAAAATGAAGTGACTCCTTTGATTCCTGAATTTAGCATTATCTTCTTTGGCCAGAAGCTTCCCACTTAACTTGGGGTTTAGTAACTTCCTTCCTTCCATCTTTCCTTCCATCTTTCCTTCCATCCTTCCTTCCTTCCTTCCTTCCTTCCTTCCTTCCTCCCTTCCTTCCTTCCTTCCTTCCTTCCTTCCTTCCTTCCTTCCTTCCTTCCTTCCTTCCTTCCTTCCTTCCTTCCTTCCTTCCTTCCTTCCTTCCTTCCTTCCTTCTTTCCTTGGCAGTAGATAATGCCTGCCACTGGACCCAGACGGCTCTGGAAGAGAGAGTGAGGCTGGTGCCTTTGCACAGCCCTCCCTCACTTAAATCTAATTCATTTGCAAGTCATGGCATCACCACCTCCCTGATGTCACAGTCCACTTTGAGAACAAAGGACAAACAACAAGATTATTGCAATAACTTTCTTATATACGTTCTTGCTCACAAGAACATTAAAATAATAATAATGATAATAGCTAATATTTACATGGGCAGTTAGGTAGTTCAGTGGATAGAGCACCAGGCCTGGAGTCAAGAAGACCTCAATTCAAATGTGGCCTCAGACAATAACTCTATGAACCCAGGCAGGTCCTTTAACCCTGTTTGCCTCAGTTTCCTCACCTGTAAAATGAACTAGAAAAGGAAATTTCAAACCACTCTGGTATCTTTGGCTCTAATCCCTCCTTAAATCTGTTTCCAGAACACTCCTTTCTAAGCATAAATTATTCTAGGACACTCATTCACTGATTGTCCACTGAATAAACTTCAAATTCATTTTCCTAGCATTCAAGACCCTATACAATCTGACTCCATCTTACTTTTCTAGCATCCTATCTTATTCCTTACTTCTATGTACTAGTATGTCTAGTCAAGCTGGACTACACTCTCTTCCCTGAGCCTGGCCAGTACTTTCCCACCTCTATTCCTTTATTTATGCTATTTTCCATATCTTAAATGTCTGCTATTATTTTCAATCAATCAGTAAACAGTTATTAAGTACCTACTGTGTTTCAGGCACTGTATTAAGCCATGGGGATACAGAAAAAGGGCAAAAGACAGTCCCTGACCTCAAGGAGACTACAATCTAATCAACCGCAGCTCTTCACTTTATTTATTCCTTTAAAGCTGACTCATTCGCCTCCTTTTCCACAAAGTATTCCTTGAAGGTCTCACCTGGGTCTGCCATCCAATTTGATAGCAAAATTTCCTCTCATAACCTAATTAGCAATTTGTATTATATCTCCCTAATGAACCTACTATGCATTTTTGTGGGTTGTAGTTATCTTCGATGATATCACCGCTTTGTAAGTACAATTCAGGGGAGGGACTCCACCTTACATGATGGTCTTGCCAGTCCCTAGCGTAGTGTTTTTCATACTTGAAAAACAAGCATGAAACACATGTTGACTGAAATGAATTCTTGACAGGATAAAGTTAGTAGTAACTGGAATGTACATATTTAAAAATAATAATGTAATGGTAATAGTATTTATAAAGCGCTTTAAGGTTTGCAAAGCACTTTTTAAGTATTATCTCATTTGAGCTGTAAAACAAACCTTGTAGGCAGGTGATATGATTTTACCTTTTTTTTTAAACCTTTTACAGATGAAGGAACTGAGACAGATGGAGGTTAAATGATTTGCCCAGGGTTACATAGCTAGTAAGTGTCTGAAGCTGGATTCAAACTCGAGTTTTCCTGACTTTAGATCTGGAGTGCTAAGCACTACACCATTTACCTGCTCCTTTATAGTTAGAAAGGGGCATATTGCAATGATGTAATAGTAATAATAGCTAACATTTATATAATACCTTAAGATTTGCTTAGCATATTATCTCACTTGATTCTCACAACAACCTTGAAAGGTAGGTGCTATTATAATTCTCATTTTACAGAGGAAGAAATACAATGGTTAAATTAAGATAGCATCACATAGCTATTGTCTGAGGAAGGATTTGAATTCAGGTCTTCCTTGCTCCAACTTCAGCATTCTATCCACTATATTACCTCTAAATCAGGGCTGTCCAAAATACGGCCCGATATGCAGCCCACCTCGGGGTTTTAATTCTCACAAGCGAAAAGATAAAATAATAATTTGCACGGAATAATTCCATAATTCCATGACTAATAAGTAATCTCATTGATGTTAATTTTCTTTGGTGTTTTTAAGCAGTATTACAGACAGAACATATCATACGGAATTTTCAATCGATCTGTGGGATGCATTCCGTCTGTGTGATGCAGACTAGTCAGTATGCACCTACCTTTATACTGTTGTGTTGTCGCTTTGTTGTTTTGTGTTTCCTTTCGCGCTTCGTGCTTGCTTCTATCATATTGATGATGCGCATTCCCACACTTCCTATTAGTGTACTGTATTTTTTATTCTGGGTGCAGCCCTCAAATAATTATTTTATTTTAATGTGGCCCTAAGATAACCCAAGGTTGGACAGCCCTGCTCTAAATCATGGCCTCTTAATCTGGTGAACTTAAATATTTTGATAACTGTATTTCAATATAATTGTTTTCCTTTGTTCCTATGTATTTTATTTTATGCATTTAAACACATTTGAAAAGGGGTCCATGGATTTCACTAGGCCTCCATGGTATCAATGACACACAAACACACAAAAATGAAGAACCCTTGCTCTATGTGGTGACAAGGTAAGGTAAGTAGTATAAGTAGCATTGTCTCTATTATATAGAGACATAAGCTGAGGTTATTTGCCCAAAGGCACAGTAAATAATCATCAGAGTTGGGATTTGAAGTGAGATATTCTCTCTCATTCAGTCTTCCTTCTATTACACTATTCTGTGATGGGAATATGTTTACTTCTATAATGCAATTTTGCAGGATGAGCAAAGGATGAGGGAATTTTTCAGGATGAGAAAAGTGAGACTATATTATTACTTTCAAATTAAATTAGCATTTGAGAGGAAAATGTCAAATTTAAAAATCATATTTTTAAAAAAACTCTCCAAATAAAGACAAGAAACACAAATCTTAACATTTAACTCAAGCCCACATCTTTAGGTATGACTTTCATTTAAGCAACCTGAGGCAAATACTTATATATTTCACTTCAAAGATCTTTATGTTAAAGAATTATGATTTTCCCTCAAAATATGTTTGTTAAGGCAATCAGTACATGAGAAGCTCTTTCCTGCCCATTTGAATAGGCTTAAGGTGGGGCCCCAGGTGGGGCCCACTAAGGCAGTGGGGCCAACTAAGGAAGGTCTGATTAGATCTTTGCTCCTAAATTTGCTCCAAACTCCTAATTACTAGGTGCTAATCCAATGTGGGCATGAAGCTCCCAGGGTCCTAAGGGGAGATGCTAAGACCACAGCCAATCATAGGAGCTTAAGTTCAGATGACGCTTGATGACCTCTGAAACTGTGTAAAAGGAGAGAGCACAGCTTGGAGATTGAAATGTGTTGGAGCCAGCAGCAGTGACAGCAACATCAACAGCAGCAGCAACAGCCGAAGCCAAAGCTGAAGCAGAAGGAGCTGAAGCAGCAGGCACTGCTGGTAGCAGGGCTGACCTCCGTGCGGGACCAGAGAGTGCTGACAAAGGGCTTGAAGCCAGTGGGTAATCTTCTTACCAGAGGAGGGAAGCACGAATATGATTTGGTTTAATGTCATCATGTTTTCCTGTAACCTCCGGATTACTCTTGTGAGGTGGACTTATTGGGCCTGGAAGCTTTCGGCTAGGATATTGAATTGGGGACACTGGTTTGTGGGTCTGCTATTTTGGAGCTTGAATAAATGCTTTAATTCTTCTGCCTTCTACTTAGAGAATTCCTTATATCCTGCGGTTCTGAACCATTCAGGCATATATATGATTTTCTTTGAAATCATGAATTCTGCCTTCATAATATAATGTTTCAGCTATTCCCTAAAATTCCCTTAAATTTCTTTTTGCTACATTTTAAAAACTCACTTCTCTTCTCAGGAGACATAAAGGATATATTATCACCATCTTATCTATATCAACTCCAACCTAAAGTTAACTCTCAGTCAAGTGTAGACAATTTATATGATCAGTCATTAATTAATCAGTGAGTATATGTGCTGGGTACTGTGTTAGGGGCTGGTAACACAAATACAAAGAATGAAACAATCTCTAGGTTTAAAGAACTTACTTTCTAAGAGGGCAGGGAGAAAATAAGTACATATAAAAATATATGATATGTAACTATGAAGTGAATAAATACAAATATATACACACACATTTAGTAATTAAATACAAAGTTTTTGAGAGAAAGAGCAGTAGTATTTGTGGAGAGATTGGAAACACCTTCCTATAGAATATAGTGCTTGAGTTGCCTCTTAAAGGGAAAAAAGGGACTCTATACCAGATGGGAATTAGGAGGTGTTTAAAATGGTCCTAGAGACCATTTAATTTAATTTAATCATTTTGATTAAATGCTGCAATTTAATCATTTTATTAATAATGCCAGCATTTTAATAAAAGGATGGTCATTGGCATCTCTCCCTAAACCACAGACAAGCATGGTGACAGGCTCAACTTATATGTTCTTTTGGAAGAGGATTATTCAAAAGGATGACAATCAACTCTGATTGGTTAACAATTAGAGTATGAATATTACAATGAGAGGCTGCACCTGATCTTTGATTAAGTCATTTAGTTCTTAAGTTATCCCCCAGCCTTGGGCAATCTATTAAAAGAATTTATGCTCACTCACTCTGAGCAGAACACAATGGTTGCCACACCTGGGTGGGGTCTAGATAGAGGAGAAGGTTAGCTCAACCTTCAGAGAGTTTTGAAATGAAGGTTAAGAAAAGAGGGAAATCTGAATTTCTCCAAATGATTCCCCAAATAATTTGTCTCAGAGGGAGTATATTCCAGGCATGTGGGATGGCCAGTACGAAGACATGGAGGTGTGATGCTACATGTGAAGAAAAGAGAGAAACCCAGTTTGTCCAAGTCTCAAAGTATAAGGGACTATCTAATGAGAATGAAAAAGTGGATCTGGAAAGAAATTCACTCAGTCAATTAGTCAACAAACAGTTACCAAGTTTTTACTACTGGGAGGATCAGGAAAGCCTTCTGAAGAAGATGAGACTCAGACTGAACCTTGAAGAAGACAAGTGGTAGAGGTGAGGAGGTGGTCAAGTTGTGAAGGGTTTTTTTTTAAAAATAGAACTTTATTGATTTTTAAAAAAATTTATACCATCTGTATTTTTCCTATATCCTTTTTAAGTGGAATTTTATTCATAACTTTTGTTTTCACATCACTTATATTTCCCCCTGTATCTTTCTCCTTCCTTCTGAATCATGCCTTATAATTTAAAGCAAAAAAGGAAGAGGAGAAAAACAAATAAGCAAAACTTATCAACACAGGAAAAAAAATCTAATATCGTATGCAGCATTCCATTCCTGTGGACCCTGATCTCTGCAGAGGGAAGGTGGGGGGAGGATTCGCACCTTTCTTTGGTGCCAAGCTTGTTCTTTATCATTTCACAATATTCAATTTCAATTGTTTTGTGGTGCTCGTTCTTTCCATTTCCACTGTTATCGTCCTGTATGTATGTAATGTTCTCCTCGCTCTGCTTACTTTTGTGAAGGGTTTTATGAGCCAAACAGAGGGGTTTATATTTTATCCCAGAGACAATAGGGAGCCATTGCAGTTGATTGTGTAAGGGAGATACATGGCCAGATCAACGCTGAAGGAAATTACTTTGGCAGCAAAGTATAGGATGAATTGCAGGGAGGAGAGATGTGAGGCAGGGAAGCCAATTCAGAGACTTGGCAATAATCTAGGAAAGCATCGATGAGGGCTTAGACTAAGGTGGCTTATAAACAGAAAGGGCTAGATTTAAGAGATATTGTAGAAGATGAAAAATTGAAATTCAAGAATGTAGTTAAATTTTCATTTCTGATAATACTTTCAAGCTCCTTGAACAAATCCCTTATTAGGCCAATAACAAATAATGAAAAGAAGTGACTTGAATATCTATAATGTTCCTTACCTTAATTCTGATAAAAGTTTTAATTAGTAAGAAAGAGGTCAGAAAGAATTAAAAATCACAACCAGCAACAACAGTAATAGTAGGTGGTATCATGTGTTGGATAACGAGCTGGTCTTCAAGTCAGTAAGACGTGGATTCAAGCCCTGCCTTTGACACATATTGACTGTGTGATTGTAGATGAGTCATAACATTCAGTGTTCATGCAATTCTTTAAGATTGTAAGTTACAGAGAAGGTGTTGATCAGCATGACTAGAGGGAGTTCCCCATATCAATGAAATCAAAGGTCCAGTCTCTATCCCTGACAATAACAATCTCATATTAACATCATGAGTTAGTGTTTACCAAGTGCTTTACTCATTTTTGCACTGTGAGACAAGTTGTGTAAGCATAATTATGTCCATCTAATAGATCATAAAATCATAGCATCACAAATTAGGAGTTGAAAGAGACCTTGGAGGGCTTCTGATACAACCTCTTCATTTTGGAGAGAAGGGTCACTGAGAAGCTGGGGTAGAGGCAGGGGAAGTGATTTGCCTCAGGGCATACAGGTGGTATGTGACAGAGCTGGATAAGAAACTGAGACTCAGCGTAAGACAAAGTAATTTGCTTAGGACAACACAGCTAATAAATTCTGTAAACTAAGCAGTAGGACACTTGCAGTCAGGAAGGACCTGGATTCCAGTCTTACCTTTGACATTCGTTAACTTTGGGATCATTGAAAAGTCATTTAATGTCTTTAAACTTCAGTTTCCTCATCTTTAAAATGGGGAAAATAATACCTGTAGTATCTACTTCATGGGATTGTTGTGAGGCTTAATTTCATTATATATGTATTTGTGTGTGTGTGTAGCGCTTTGGAAATCCAAAAGTGGTATATAAATGCTATATACATAATTATTATAATTATCATTTCAAGATTTCTGACTACAAGTCCACTTCTGTTTTTCCAATACCATGTTGGAGAAAAAAAAAGCAAAGGAATTGAATAATATATGGACTTGATTATCTGCTTCTGAATAGTCCTATGTTAATTGGGTTTGAAAAAAATGCTTTTTAAGTTCTTTTAGCCTTTTATTCCTTGGCTTGTTGATTCTAACTTCTTAAACAACTACAAGACAAAAAGCCACAGTAACTTCCAGTATTGAGTGCTTATTTGGAGAACTGTAAATATCTGTCTTACCTTAAATTGATGGCATATGTTCTTCAGTACATGTGCCTCTCCCTCTGTTTCTGGGATAAGTCTTATCACCTTATCTCTGGGAAAAAGAAAAAAACAACCGTGAAACATTTTTCTTTCAAAAATAATTTTTAAAAGAGTAACATTAACTAATTTTTTTTTTCTGAATTTAAAACAACAATGCAGGTCCTGAAACCTGGAAGTGTGTCAAATACTGATCTACAGATGGCTTGCATGTCTTTTGTTTTAGCACCAGCCTTGCTAAGTCCAAACAGGCTCACCTCTAAAAGGTCTGGTCAACAGATGATAAATTTCCATTGCAGATGGGAACTCAAGAATGACTAAATCTTTACGTTTCCTGAAGTATGGAGCAATTGTGATCTGTCTAGAAAAAAATGGTAACCCATTCTAATGAAACCACAGATGCTTGAAACATTTTTAATTTTTTTTAAAAATTAAGTTTTTATTGATAACTTTAATTTTTCATGTCACCTTCATTTTCAAATATATCTCTTCTCCTTCCTTTCCTCAATGGGCCATATCTTCTATATAGAATAAAAAAGAAAAGAGGAAAAAAAAATTCAGGAAAACTCATTAAAATATCAATCAAATTTGATAGCATATTCAGTTTGAAACCCATGGTCTCCCACTTCGGTAAAGAAGAGAGAAAGGGAGGTGCATTTTCTCATATCTTCTCTAAAGCCAATTTGATTTTTATAATTATATGATTTTCAGTCTTGGTTCTGGTTATTGTTGGTGTTCTTTCTATTTACATTGCTATAGCCATTGTTTGTATTTGTTTCTTGATTTTTGCTTATTTTACTCTATTAGTTCATAGAAACCTTTCTATGCTTCTTTGAATTCTTTATATTTGTTACTTCTTATGACAGAAATATTCTGTTAATTTATGGGCCACAATCGGTTTAAGCATCCTCCAATCAATGGGCAGCTTTATAAGAAGTGTTGTTATGAATATTTTTAGTATCATATAATGGATAGGGAGCCATCCTCAATCTGGAAGACTTGAGTCCTGTGCCATGTACTGCTTGTGTGACCCTGGGCAAGTCACTCAGCCTCTCAGTGTACCAGGCAGTTCTTTAAGACTATAAGTTGTAGGGAAGGTGCTGATATATATTGGTAGAGGAAGTTCCTCACAGGAAATTCCTTACACCAAGGAAATCATAGGTCTGATTTCCTCTAATCCCCAAATAAATATTTTAGTGTATATGGGACCTTTGTTTCTGTCTTTGACCTACCTAGGATATGTGGCCAGCAGTGGATCTGAGTCAAAGAGTATGAATATTTTTGTTACTTTTTACAAGCATAATTTCAAATTGCTTTCTATTATGGTTGAAACAATTCACAGCTCTGTCCAGTGAATTATTAGTGTGCCTATCTTTTTACAGTCCTTCCAATATTGGTTATTTCCATCTTTTTTCCATCTTTATTAATGAAGCAAAACCTTAGAGTTATTTTCATTTGCGTTTCTTTTATGATTAATGATTTGGAACAATCACTCATCCTTGAACTGTTAAAGTAGGAGGTGAAAAAACTAAAGACGACATTACTTTCTGATCACATTGTAGTTGCTTAATTCCATTAATCTCAATTCTTCTTTGGTTTGGTCTTTTTTCCATCTCTCCTTAAAGCTACCAAGTTGTCCTTAGGTGGCATCTGTCTAGGGCCTCTAATTTTAGAGACATAAGAATCAATCAATCCACTAGTTTTCCTGACTCAAGTCTCTGCTTTCTTTAATCCATCCTTCACACAGCTGCCCAAATCATATTCTCAAAGTACTGTTCTGATTGTGTCACTGCTCAATTAAACTGTAGCAGCTAATTGTTCTCCTTGCTTCAAGTATATGCCATCTCCAATTCATCCTCCAAACAAGTCTCACCAAGTTATTCCCCTACTCAATAAAATCCAGCAATTCCTAATGCTTTTACAACCAAATATACAGGGTCCTTTGGTATTTAAAACCCCTTACAACTGGCCTTCAACCAACTTTCCAGCCTTAATATGTATGATTCCCCCTCACATATTTTTCAGTATAGCCAAACTGCCCTTTCTGTACCTCATATACTTTATTCCATTTCCCATTTCTCTATGCTTGCACAAGTTCCTCATGCCTGGGACATATACTTTCCTTTATATCTTCACCTAGTCTCCTAAAAGTTCTAGAGATTAGAGTCTCTAGTTTCCTTCAAAGCTTAGTTTAAAAACTACCTCCTACATGACACTTTTTCTTGAACTTCCTTATCCTTCCTTTACATCTTTCTACATTACCTTCTAATACACACACACACACACCTTGCACATGCACATATACACACAGAGCTAGGTGGTACAGTAGATAAGAGTGCTAGGCCTGTGTATTGGGAATCAAGATGGGCTCTTAGCACTTATTCAACCAAGTGTCCTTGAAGAGTTTGGCCTTTGTTTCCTTGATTAAATTAGGAGTCCTTGATGACCTCCTTGCCTCAAGGGAAAGCCTAGTTTACATGGGTTTGAGTGACATGTTCATGACATCAGAGGCTTTTAGACCATTTGGGTTTAAGTTGCATTTTTGTGACGATTTTAGGTCATGTGGGTGAGTCACATGTGTGACTCACCTTTGCCCCTGAACAAGATATATAAACCCAGAGGTTGGCTTTCTTTTTTTGGAGCTCTGAGCCACAGCAGGAGTGGTGTGTGACTCCAGGCAAGGTGTTGTTATGAGCTCCCTGGCTTTGAAGAAAATCTAGATGTTGATGCTTCTCTGGTAACTGTATATTGTGACTTTGTCAGACAGAAATCTATCTGTTGATTTGTGTTTATTTGCTCTGTTTGTATTTGCTCTGAAGCTCAGGGTGCTGGCTTTTCCCCCTGAGCTGAGTGAATGATATTTGTATGTTGGATTAAAGTAAGATTATTAACCCTTTAATGTTGCTTTCCTTAGTAAAGCAGATCAAAAGAACCTGTGTTGGCAGCTTTCTGTGCGCTGGTTGTTGGTGGGTCTTACGCCTATACAGCAGCTGCTAGCAGATTGTTGCGGCAGCCTGGAGTCAGGAAGACTCATCTTTTTGAGTTCAAAAGTGGCCTCAGACACTTAGGAGCTGAGACCCTGGGCAAATCACTTAACCCAGTTTGCTTCAGTTTCCTCATATGTAAAATGAGCTGGAGAAGTAAATGGCAAGCCACTCCAGTATTTCTGTCAAGAAAATCCCAAATGGGGTCACAAAGAGTCAGACATGACTGAAAAAATGACTGAACAATGACAAATGTATATATAAATATATTATATATAATATAAATAACATATTTATATGTGCATGTGTCCTTTTTTTTTATGACAGATAGAATTCAAATCCCTTGAAGGCTAGAACTGTTTCTTTTTATCCAGAGCAACTAATACAGTACCAGCCCATTCATACTAAACACTTAATAAATGCTTATTGATAATAAAATTCAAGAAAATATTAAATGAAGACATAATGATAGTATTGGGATAGAAATCTTTGGAGAACAATGCGTAGTAGCTAGCAAGTTAAGAAAATCATTGATGACAAAAGCTTTTTTCTCCTTTTGCCTCATTGTTAAATGTGAACTTTATATGGTATGGTATTGACTCCACTACTATAGAATTTCTTTTTCCTTTCTTGTACAATTTAATTCAACTCAACAAACATTTAAATGCCTACTATATGTAAGACACTGTACTAGGTAGTGGGGATATAGAGATAAAACAACACAACATTTCCCATGACCTCAAGGATCTCACTGTCCAATTGGGATGGGGAAGATAAGACATATACACAAATATTTATGGTACCAAGGATAATGTGACAAGAACAAAAGAGAGAGCACTCTAATAAATATTCCTTTCTCAACTGAGAGAAAGCAGGGAAAGATTGATGGAGGAGGCTTTTGAGCTGGGTCCTGAAAAAAGAGAATTTCAATAGACACAGAGAAAGAGGAAATGTGTTCCAGGCCTGGTGGATTGCCTTCACCTATGAATGGAGGCCAAAGAGGGAGAGATGGGATTAGGAAATAATTAATAGTACCATCTGACTAACACACCAACCAAAAAACAAAAAACAAACAAACAAAAAAACACAATACAGAGAAAGGTAGAATAAAGCTAAGCATAACAAAGTAGTTTTGAATTGACTTGGATAGGGTTTAATACTACAAGGTCCAGGTAGGTCAAATGACAAAGAAATATATTTGGCAATAAATATCTTCTTTCTCTTTTCTGTACAAATGCACCTTAAATATATTTTATTACAAGCAGATATTATAAATGTTTTCATCCTACTATCTCTCTCATCTTTGCTTTATGGATAAAAAATGCATTGTATCAATTGATGCAGCTTGGTCCTTTGAAGTATTATTAAATTCCAATTCTATGCATTAGCAATACCATTTTCTAATATAGCTTTGGCCTTTGCCTTTCCCAAAGGAATATCTGTCAAAATATCTCTTTTGCCTTTGCCACTGTTTGTCTTTGAATAAAGACACAGAATGGTGAAGAATTCAAGTAAAAGGAAGAATGGAATGACTTAGGTACTCCAGGCAAAGCCTAATTGAGGTATTGGTGGATGTGAATTAAAATATAATTTCTCAGAGATTTCCAGATCATGTGACCAATATGGTAGGGGATTAGACTTTACTCTGATCCTCACAAACTCTTAAAACTTGCCAAAATAAGAATTATGTACAAGATAAAAAGTAAAGTTGCAGCTGTGTCCACAGGTCAAGATGTTAAGAAGATTAATGAGATAGCAGTGTAATGAATTAGTAGCAGAGAAGGCTAACATCCCATTCCCCAATGTGCTCACTCAGCATCCACTAGCCCCTAAGTACCTTGCATTCCAGCTAGGGTGGCACAACAGGATCCATGGACTTATTCATTGGGATCTGTTCAGTAATTTCCTTACTGTTTTTGCAGTCTTGATAAGTACATCCTGCTTCTGCCTTCACCTCACCTTTTTTTTTGGCAACAAGAAATAGAACTAAACTTTGCCCAACTATTCATACCCTACCTCATCCCCTTGGTAGGAGGACATGGAGATATAGGAAAGCAGAAGCTTGTTCTACTTGGGGTAGCAACATGCTGTGCTGTAGCAATACTCAACTAGAGAACTAAGGAACAGAAAAGGGTGCTAGCATGTGTTGGGGATTCCACAAAATCTGAAGGAAAGGGGATTAGTATCCATGGATCCACCATTAGTATCCACCAATCTATCCCTAAGAAAACACTTGAGACAGGCACTGTGGCTCGAATTCCCCAGCGTGGGAGACGGCTGAGACAATTTTCAGATTCAGTGCTGGGGGATCTGACATCAAAGGGAAAAGAGGCAGAAAGGGGAACATAAGGAAAACAGACTGAAATTATCAAAGATCTCAGGAAGAAGAAAAATCAGAACCTTGAGTACATGCAGAAAAATCAACAGGGAGGATATTAAAACAGAAGAGAAGATGGCCTCCAGGTGATCTAAATGAGTCCAGATATCTTTGAATAATAATTGCAAGACAAAGGGAAGAGTGCCAACACTTGATAAAACAGAAGACCTTATGGATTCTCAGTAGTACATGGAACCACAGCAGGATGTTCCTGAATAGTTCAAGAGAAAAATTAAAATTATGAAAGCAGAATTTATGTCTTGCATAGCAAAAATAATTGGCAGAATAGAAAAACTTGAATCCACAGTGGAAGAACATGACAAGCCAAAAAACCTGAATATCATAACACAAGAAAATTGCCCAGAAATTTTGAACATAGGAAACAAACTTCTAGTTGCAAAAACTCAGTTCACCCCCAGAAAAACCAAAACTCTATACTTCAAACTCTGATATGTTGTTGTTAATTTAATAATTTCAGCAATGAATTCTGCAAGCAACCAGCAAAAAGCTCTTCAAATATAAAGGAAAATTAATTCAAACATCATAAGAATATTTTGCACTCACCAGAAGCTATAGAACAAAATGGAATAATCTATTCTGGAGAGCAAAGCAGCTCTGGATACAACCCAAAGTGACATAAACTGCAAACCTGCACTTAATCATCAATGAAAAAAGATGGACTTTCAATACAAGACATTTCGGGCATTACTGTTAAAAACTAAACCAGATGTGAGCATATTGTGTTGCAAAAACTTCAAAAAACAGAAACAAAATAGGTAAACAAATACAGTAACTGACGAGAACTCAAGTAAAGAAATGAATTAACCCAGGAGAAAAAAAGGGGAAAAAACTAGAAAAAGACACATATGGGATTAAAAACAACAGTGACAACAACAAAATAATAACAGTGATTGTTAACCAATTTCTTTCTAAAAGTAATCAAGGTGACAAGAGAGAAAATAAAACTTGAATCAAAGAAATAATAATGGTGGAGGAACAGGTCTGAAACATCAAGTCTACACCTCACAACACCAATGAATCAATGTCTTTTTGTGGAACTAAGTTGCATAATAGGGGGCACATAAAAGAGTAGGGAGAAGGAATTAGATAGTGGGGAATATATGATGAATCCTATCAGATCAATGTAAACAATGATGGGAAAATAACTTGCACATGAGTCTCTCAGGAAGAAGAAGGGCTATAGGAGAATGAAAAAAGTGGCAAAGGGAGGGAATGAAACAGGTAGAAAAAGGAGAAATCTAAGTGAAATGGCAGGAGCAGGCTTCTTCTGAAGAAAGCTCCCCGCAAGGGAAAGGATATTCTGTAATGGGAGATTGAGACCTTACAATGGGTAGAATCTGCAGGGATTTTGCATTTAGTGAGACCACTCCCTACCTGTGAGAGTGTTTTGCCTTCATTGATAGCATCCTGCATAAGGACAAAGGGAATTGGAGAGCTCCCTGGGGGCAATTGACATTAAGCTGGGTGGGAAGACAGGGATCCAGAGAGGGGATTTCAGGCAAATGGGAAAGAATATGATCATGAGGAATACAGGGGAGTAGTGATGAACTTTACTATTAGGGACAAAAGAAAGTTTCTGCCACAGGAAATACTTCTATCCTTGCTATCTCTTGTACAGACTGATACTTTTAACAGTGAAGCAAAACAGATAAAAGGGATAGAGGGCAAGACCTACATAGAAATAACTTAGAAACTTTGGAAAAGGGAACTCAAAATAGTACTTTAATTACACGTGAAACTGAGAGACAAAAGAAGGAATAAATAAGAATAAGGACTGTTAAAGAATAAAAGTTTAGAATAGACAAAAAAGGAAGAAAATTAATGAAGAAGATGAGGGAAAGAAATCCTTTTTGGAAAATGTGAAGAAAATGAAAAAAAAAAAACCCTAACAAACAAAAGATGTTGAAGGGGAGGAGAGTAAGGAGAGAATATTACTTTACTTAACTGAGAGAGAAAAAAGAGAAAAATGAGTTATCTAGATAAAAAGACAAAAGAAAAAGGAGTTAATAAATTAAGTAAAACACCAAAAGCCTGAGAAGGATTGACAAACAGGAGGAAGGAAGGCACCAGGGTGAAGTTCTAATGAGAATTGGGTTACCTTAATGTAGATTAAGCAAAAGTAATGGAAGAGACAAAGCACTATGTTTAAAGATAGAGAGTAACAAACATGGTAAATCAGAAGGAAAAAAGTATTAGAGAAAAATATCAATCCAACTCTCATAAGTACAAATGTGAATGGACTAAATGATCCAATAGAATGAAAGAATGATAGACTGCTTAAGAAAGTGAAAATCCACAATTTGTTGATTGTAAGAAATGCTCTAAAAAAAAAAAAACAGACATACACAGAATAAAAACAAGGGGCTGGAACAAAATTTACTATGTAAATTCCCTAAAAGCAGAAGCTGTAATCATAGTATCAGACAACACAGAAGCAAAAATTTAAACACAGACAACAAAATAATAAAATATTCAACTTATATGCATCATATGCCTTAGCATAAAAATTCTTTAAGGAAAAATTTACCAAATTATTAGTATACATAGAGTAGTACACTAATAGCAGGAGGCTTGAGTATCCTTCTTTCAGTTTTGGATAATCCATCAAAGAAAAAAAAAGGAGAAATTAAAACTAACAAAATGATGGAGAAAGAGACAGTGTCTCTGTGTGTGTATATATGTGTGTGTATTTCTCAGTACCACATAATAAAAATTATTTAAATAAAAAGCAAGTAACATGGAGATATGCTAGAAATTTTCCTAGTACATACAGAAGTAAAGCAAGGATGCTAACTCTTCATGCTACAATTTGATGTTGGTTCTAGAAATGTGAGCAATAATAATAAGAATAGAAAGAAATTAAAGGCATGAAAAAAGCAAAGAGAAGATCAAACTCTCCTTAACTGCTGATAGTGTGATGGGTTTTTTTTAACAATGTCTGAAAGCATTATCCAAAATCGTAATTGAGGAAATGAATATCTTCCGAAAAGCTGGTTACAGAAGAAACAAAGACAATAGCATCTCTATATAATATAAAAATCCAAGAGTCAATAATTGAAAAAGAAATTTCCCGATGAGTACAAATTAATAAAATCAGTCAATAAAGGCACATAGAATACTTACATTGTTTCAATTACAAAATACTCCTTAAAGAAATAAAGAAAGGGGGGCGGAGCCAAGATGGCGACAGGAAAGCAGTAACTGGTGTGAGCTCCCCACCAAGTCCCTCCAAAAACCTATAAAAAAATGGCTCTGAGCCAATTCTAGAACTGCAGAACCCACAAAGTGGCAGAGGGAAGTAGGGCTCCAGCCCAGG
>CM053622.1:238931485-238950509 GCA_028646595.1 Phalanger gymnotis
AAGGGATCAAAGGGCTTGGAATATGGTATTCTGGAGATCAATGGAGCTAGGATTGAAATAAAAAATCACCTACCCAGCAAAACTGAGTATAATGCTCCAAGGCAAAATATGGATTTTCAATAAAATAGAGGACTTTCAAGCTTTCTCAGTGAAAAGACCAGAGCAGAATAGAAAATTTGACTTTCAAATACAATAATCAGGAGAAGCATGAAAAGGTAAATAAGAAAGAGAAATACTAAGGGACTTACTAAAGTTGAACTGTTTTGTTTACATTCCTACATGGAAAGATATGTGCAATTCATGAGACCTTTCTCAATATTAGGGTAATTGAAGGGAACATATATATATATATGTATATATGTATATATATATATATATATATATATATATATATATATATATGTATACACACACACACACATAGATAGATAGATGGATGGATGGATAGAAGGGATGATACTTAAAAAATGAAACAAAATTAAGGGGTTGTAGAGGAATATGTTGAGAGAGGGAGAAAGGGAGATATAGAATGGGGTAAATTATCTCACATAAAAGTGGGAAGAAAAAGCAGTTCTGTTGGAATGGAAGAGGGGGAAGGTGAGGGGGAGTGATTGAATCTTGCTCTCCTAGGATTTAACTTGAGGAGGGAATAACACACACATTCAATTGAGTATTTTACCCCACAGGTAAGTAGGGGGAAGGGGATAAAAAGGGGGGATGATAGAAGAGAGGGCATTTGGGGGAGGAGGTAATCAAAAGCGAACACTTTTGAAAGGGACAGGGTCAAGGGAGAAAATTGAATAAAGGGGGACAGGATAGGAAAGAGGGAAATATAGATAGTCTTTCACAACATCGCAGTTACTGAAGTGTTTTGCATAATGATACATGTGTGGCCTATGTTGAATTGCTTGCCTTCTTAGGGAGGGTGGGTGACAAAGGCAGAGGGAAGAGAATTTGGAACTCAAAGTTTTAAAAGCAGATGCCTCCCAAAAAGTTGTTTTTGCATGCAACTAGGAAATAAGATATACAGGCAATGGAGCATAGAAATCTATGTTGCCCTACAAGAAAGTAAGGGGAAAGAAGATGGTGGGAGGAGTGGGGTAACAGAAGGGAAGACTGGAGAATGGGGCAATCAGAATATGTGCCATCTTTGAGTGGGGGGAGGGTAGAAACGGGGAGAAAATTTGTAACTCAAAATCTTGTGGAAATCAATGCTGAAAACTAAAAAAATATTAAATAACAAAGGATGAAATTCAAAAATAATTTAGAATTATTCTAAGAAATTGAATGTACACACACTGTGACCTGGCAGAGCTTCTTAAACTGTAGGTTTTGACCCTGTATTGGGTCACAAAAAATTTGGCAACAGTGAAGGATTTTTGAATGTGCAACAACCAAAAATTAATTAAAAATCAAACTTGTAATGAATTTGACATGTTTCTGGCAGTGCTGGCTGGTGCTGCATTGTGCAACTGCACTGCAGCCTTAGTTCTGAACACACAGCATGTGCACTTTGTACTGTGCATGCTGTCATGCCACTCAATGCCAACGAATACTGCCAAAATGTGAAAAGGGGTCATTAGTGGAAAAACTTTAAGAAGCTCGATTTAGAGCACTCCACTATTCAGCATATATGTCAAGGAAGTCATTGAAAAGAAAAAAATCTCTATATACATTTAAATATTTATAGCAGTGCTTTCTGTATTAGCAAAGAGCTATAAACAAATTTGATGCCCAGCAATCGGTAAATGGCTAAGCAAATTGTGATACATGAATGTAATAGAATATTACTGTGAGAAATAATAAATGAAAAGAACAAATAAACAAATGAAAGAAATAACAAATGCAATGAATACAGAGGAATATTAAAGAACTTACATGAACTGATGAAGAGTGAAGTAAGCAGAACCAAGAAAACAATATGCACAATGACTACAACAATGTAAATATAGAGAATGATTATACAAAATAGTCAAAAGTGAACAAGTATGGCTCAAAAGAAGAGAAAAGACATTCCCACTCTTCTCCTTTGCAAAGCTAAGAGATCCATGGGTGTGGAACACTGCATACATTTTCAGACTTTTTCAACATATTAATTTTTCTGATTTTTTCTTTTTATTTTCTTTTTTTCCTACTTTTTCTTTTAAAAATGTTATTTGCTATATAGGATGGCTTCTGGAAGGGAAAAGGTAAAGTAAAAATTTATCAGTATAAAAAATAAAAGATACTAAAATGTTATCCAAAAATATATTTTCTCTTTTCCTTAGCTTAACACACATATGAAATGACTTTTGTTCCTAGATTCTGAATGGCCTTGGCTTTTTACGCTCGACCTAATAAACTCCTTGGCAGAAAAAGAAAAAGCCTGTTAATATGGTTGCTTCTGATAGCCAGATCACTAGGACAGATTGCTGAGAAATATCTCCATCTGGGGCTCTGTAAGCTCAGCTCCTCAAGAGTGCAAAGAAAGCAGTCTGTACTAGTTTCACATCCATCCTGCAGTAATTTTTTTTTGGTAAAATGATGGATAATTCAACCTGGCAATCAATTCCCCGTCTGTGAGTATATGATAGAAAGGAACACCCCCAGGGACTATTTAACCCAGAAATTAGTTTTTCAGAGACCAGTTTTGTTTTACTTTCTAATAAAATGTCTACTTTATAGAAAAGTTTAGAAATTTTTTGGGGGGAGGTTGGAAACATTTCCCCTATTTTATCATATATCAAAACCCAAGCCAAATGACAGGGTTAAAGCATTTAATAAATAATGAAATATACTTCATTGTAAAAAGAAAAAAAGAAACAACATTGGAGGAAAATTTATTTTATTCCCCAGAACTAACTGTCTTTAACATACGGTCCTGAGAGTTTTGTGGGACACTTAGAAGTTGCTAATAATAATAATGTAGTAATAATAATAGATAACATTTACATAATATGTGCTATGTGTCAGAAACTGTACTAAGCCTTTTATAAATATTAACTTATTTAGTTAATTTAGTTAGTATATGTCAGAGAAGCAGGACTTGGATTTGTCTTCTTTATTCCTCTATGCTGTCTCTTAGAAGAAAATACATTAGAAGTAACTTAGTGTTGACCACCAACAGTGTTTACATTGAAGCTTTTAACTACTGGATCCCAAATACTAATGTTTTTTCCAATTAATCTTTTAAGATGTAATCTTCTTTGGAGTACAGTGCTATATTTTAGAATCTAAGAAAAATTCCCACCTGAAATTTTCCTAAGTAAACTTAATTTTGCAATCACTGACATTTAACATTTTAGTCATTTTTTTTCAGAATCCCTTATATTGCAATAACGATATTTTCCATTTTTCATGGCAAATATTCAATATTTCAGTTACCTTGTAAGGACTAGGAAAATAACTACCATATATAAATTCCCCTCCCCTGAAGAATGGACTCTGTATTCCCAACCAATTTAATAACTACCCAACATTTATGTAATATTTTAAGACTTGCAAAGATTAACTTGGCACACATGATTTCATCCATTCTTCATGATAGCATCGTAAACTAGTAGTACTGCTAGCACTGTGCCCATCTTACAAATGAGAGAACTGGAATGAGACAGGTTAAAGGATTTACCCATCATAAACCCAGCTAGTAACTGTAAGAGTTGGGATTCAAACTCAGTTCTCTCCTGATTCCTGATCTAAGGCTCTTTCTATAACACCATACTGCTTCACAATTTGCAAATGAAATTTGGTACATGATCAGATTGTAATTTGGGGATTTCTGGCATTTGAAAATCCTTCAGTTTTTCCTTTTAAAGATCAGGCATGCTCACTTAATTTTCCTTTCTAGCTTCCAATAGTTATTCCAACAGTTTATCTTAAATGCCAGTGCTTGCAAAAGCAAATTTGCTTAAAGAAAGTAAAAATTTTACTTAGATTCTAAATAAAGAGGTGATGAGAAACAGTGGAAAGAGTGCTAGATGTGGAGTGCTGGATGTGTGACCTGGTTTCAAATCCCAGTTCTGCCATTTACTATCTGTTGATTCTTAGGCGTAAGTCATTCAATGTCTTGGGCCTCAGTTTCCTTATCTGTGAAACGATGGAATCAGATTAGACGACCTCTAGGGTCCATCTCAGCTTTCCACCTCTACATCTATGAACTCATGATCCTGGAATGAATCTCTTAAAGTCTTTGGAAGTTTATCTGAGGATAGTTGAAAGAAATAGAGGAGAGTGGGTAAAGAGGGGCTGTGTATATGAGAAAGTTGTCTGAGATAGAATTAATGAAATGCAGAGGAAAAGAATATAGCATCTAGGGTACTTCTTCACATGAAGCTCCTAGAATAGATACCCCAGGTTCAAGATACTCCCACATCCACTCAAAACCATAGCTTACAAGACCCCACCAATGTGTTTAATCTTTTTCTAGGCAGCCAAAAACCACAATGAAGTCAAATGAAAGGCATGTTAATAAAATAGTGTATTAAGAAAATTCATAATGAGACATTCTCCCCATAAACATAGGGCAAATCTCCTACAAATGCATTTAACGTTAGCAGAAAGAGAGCATGCATTGGCATCACACAAGTGGAAATTGAGTGGAGAAGTAACTCACATCTTCAGCACTGGAGACCATTGATGTCTTTGGGTGATCTTAGAATGCCACTGTCACTTATTGTAACAACAATGCTGCTAGCAGCTGTTGTGGGGGTGAAAGACCAACTTCAGAGCAAATACAAACAGAGACAATATAAACAGATCAACATTTCTGTCTAACCAAATCACAATACGTAGTTACAGAGAAGCACCAACATCTGGGTTGTCAAAGCGGGGGGTGGGGAGTGTGGAGGGAGGGTGGGGTGTCTCCTTTGGCTGCCCAGAGTCTTGTTGCCAACACTCTTTCAATGAGCATGCTCCCCAAAGGCAAACCATCCACCTCAGAGCTCTTATACCCTGTTCATGGCCCTGAGGGCTCAGAGCCTACTTAGCAAAAAGGTATGGGGCCTGGGCCCTCACATCTAGTTACTAAAAGGATATGGGCCTGCCTCTATCAGGCCTCCCTTTGTTGGCCCTACCTGAGGCCTATTCAGGCCTATTACAGATTGGCCTTACACTTATCTGCTTTCCTTTGAATGTGGTTTACCTGTTAAGTGAATTGTCTTGCTAGTCTTATGGCACCTGCTGGGCAGTTGTCTAAACTGAGTGTTGTTCTGGTGGCTATAGGATACATGATCTCTGTTGGGTGTTGCTCCCTGGGGCAGCTAGGTGGCACAGTGGGTAGAGTGCGAGCCCTGGACTTAGGAAGATTCCTTTTCCTGAGTTCAAAATACTTATTAGCTGTGCAATCCTGGGCAAGTCACTTGACCCTGTTTGCCTCAGTTTCCTCACCTGTTAAATAAGCTGGAGAAGGACACACCAGTATCTTTGCCAAGAAAATCCCAAATGAGGTCAGGAAGAGTTGGGCACAACTGAAGAATACTATACTACTACTGCTACTACTACTACTACTACTACTACTACTACCACCACCACTACCCAATTTGCATATTGCTTTAAGTTTGCAAAATGCTTAGTAAATACCATTTCATGTTATTCTCATGGCAACCCTGTTATTATCCCTATTTTACAGACAAACAAACCAAGGCAGAGAAAGGATAAGTGACTTGCCCAAGGTCATACAGCTAGTAAATGTCTGAGGTCACATTTGAACTCAGGTCTTCCTGACTCCAAACCCTATGTAAATCCTCTGTACCACCTAGCTACCTACTAGTGTCTAGGCTCATTTCCTCAGATCCACTCATTCTGTATCAGTTTTAATCTGCTATAGAATAATGGTTAGAACATATCCCTGAAAAGGGCACAATTCTTTAGTCATCTATTTTACAAAAGTTAGGCAGAGGGCCCCCAGGCTAAGATTAATTTTTTTCTTTTGGACCTCTATGTTTGGACATAGATGAATGACCTCTATTAGATAAGTATCTAATTTAGGGTTATATATATTCCAAAGATCCTCTCTGGGTTATCACGCAGATGAATTTGAACCAGAACAAAAGTTAAGCTAAGGAGACAAAATCATTTTTCTCAACCTAACTAGCTCATATTCCTGGCTTTATTATGAATATCTGTCAGCAGCAATGCCTAATGCTTTTTTGGCTTATTTTGGCCAGACAAAAAACTCCCTACAGAGAAAACATATGATGTACAGCACTTTACTTTCCTCTGTCTCATTCTCCCCTCCAAAAAATGTTAAAATAGGGGAAAGAAAAGAGATAGTAGGAAGACAAAGCGGGGTTACTGGATCAGCCAGTTTCTGGCATTGGTCACAAGGACCATTACTGGCCCAGGCCATTTTAATTTCTAAACTAATCTTGAGTATGGTAGCATTAACCAATGTAATGCCACAATCATGGATTTCTTCCCGTGGAAAGCCCGTAGTCTTGCCTTTCTGGTATACCCTGACATTCTATTGGTTTCTATCTACTTTCACCTTCCCTTTGTAGACTGGGTTTAAAAATACATTACCAGCATCTTTCTAGGTCTTTCAAAGGGTATGTTTGCTAAAAAGCGTAAGTTACTATGAACTCAAGGGGAATGTAAATTGAGGGAAATAGGGTTTCAATAACAAATCAAAGGGGGAAGAGACGATTTATAGAAGTCTTTTTGGTCAATTGCATTCATGCTTACTAGAAAACCAACTTGTGTATAATTTCTTCTCCTTGCTTGGCTGACTCAATTATTTCTTCTAGATATTTTGAGTTAATTGGCTGTCTAGGGCAGATTTTATCTCAGTTCTCAATCTGCAGACAATTAGATTAGGTTTGGCAAAGCCACAGCTATCTCAGCCTTTCTAAAAGTCGCTTCCCCAATGCTTTCTAGGAGTACTAAATAGTGACTTTAATAAACATTTCACCTTTCCATATGTATCCCTCCCAATTCCTCCCTCCCTACCCCCTCCAAAGATCTCTATTCTTCTAACCAGTTCTGACTTGGAGAGAAGCTCTGTCTCTGACTCTGGCTTCTTAGATTAGAATAACCCTTTCTGTTTTGGCCTCTTAGCCTGCCTGCCCTTGACTTAGCACCTCAATTTTGCTCCTTCTTTTGGAGGTTTTGAGGCTTCAATCTTCTGCATTTTCTGTTCATGTTTTTCCTGATTGGTCTGAAATGATTTTGTTAGCTAATTAGTAAGGCTGGTCCTACCTCTGTTATGAAATTGACTTTTCTCCCTATGGAGCTTGTGACCTGTTCTAAGCCACCCTGATCTTCTTTCTTGACTTAATTGCACTCATGTTGCCAGCCAAGATGTTTCCCTTTTCATACTATACTCTTTCTCCTGTCTAACACCTTTCCACCACCTTTCCCTTTGGACTACCCAAGGTGGTTCTCCTACCAGGTTCCTGTTTTATGGTCAGTTTGCTTCCAAGTCACTGATACTTGACAAGAAGATACTACCTGGGGCCAGAACACAATGGCTACCTTTTTATTGCTCTTACTTTTTTTCATGTTCCCATATGATCTTCAGGCCATTGAATCAGACTTCTACCCAGAGAATTGGCTCCCTAGACTTCAGTTTTCACAGCGACAATTAAAAAAATATTCAAGACATAGAGAACTCCATGTCGAGTATCTTCTCACTCCTCCCTGCAATAAGGGCATGCATGACTTGATATTGCAGGGAATATAATGTGGCATATATTGATGTTTACAAGGACAACATTCATAATTTGGAGGGATATTTGGAGTAAAGTTGTCTAAACAAGATTATTACATGGAAGTCTTTGACTAACTAAAAGTTAACTAGACTTAATTTTTAAAAATTAACGAGTAAACTTTAAAATGCACACAAAATAAACTGCAAAATAACCATTTTTTAGATTTTTAGTGTGTATCTGGTCGCACCCAACACACCCTGAACAAATGTCTCCGACTTAAATTATGTACGGGAACCATAGGAAGACAGTACAATTAACACTTAAAGCAAGAACATGGAAAATTTTTTTTTGGACAAAACCTTGCTTCTGATTCATTTGTTGATTTTCCAATTCTTTTAAAACTGTATGTTCAGCTCTTTAGTTTCTTAAAAAAATTGCTAAAATAAGTGTTCAAGGATATAAATTTATCTGTGAGGATTACATTAGTTACATCCCATTACTTTTGCCATGTTCTCATCCTTAAAATATCTGAATCACCACTTAATCATTTATTATTTTAAAGCCTTACTATTTTACCTTTTAATGACTCAGTTTAATCAATCAACCAATTTAAAAATCAATCAAACAAACATTTATCTAAGTCTATAAGGTGTTGGGGATGTGAAGACAAAGAGACAGTTCTTACTCATTGAGCCGATTTAGTATAGGGCAAAACAACATAGTCACATATAAATATGTGACACAGTCAATCCTCAACTTTCATTGGGGTAACATTCCTAGAAAAAAGAAAGTAAAAAAAAATTCAAATGTTGATACATTGAATCTATGGGAAATAGGAGATTAGGCTGCCTTGACCACCAAAAACTATAACCTTTTTCTGGAGATTGCTGAAAATACACTTTTCTGCATACAATTCTTTAAAATAAAACATTAATTCTGATAACAGGCACTTTTGCTAACAGTGCCATGAAATAACCCTAAGATGCAGGACAGAGGAGAGGCAACTCCAGACTAGGAGGGGCAGGGATGGTGATGTCAAAAGAATTCTGAGGTAAAAAAGGGAAATGGACAACTTGCCACCTCTAACCATCCATTTGGCTCCACGGTTGAGATGAGTCTCCATGAAAAGCACATGTCTTGGGGTGGGACCTCAGTCAAGCTCTCAACTCCTGATGGGCCATATGTGTGGAGTGCTGGTGACTAGGACACTTGAGAGCCTGGCCCTATGGAGGTCAGGTATGACTGCCATCTCATTTACCCACAAACTTAGTGGCTTTTCCATTATTTTTTAGTTCTCTCATCGCACACTTGGGAGGTTCTTCAACACTTTCTGGAGCAGATTCATAAATACTTTTTCATTATTTTCTGGATATAAGGAATAGTAGATTTGCTAAAAACCAAATGCTAGGCTGACTCTTCCAGCACAAGGTTTATCTACCTTTTATTTTTTCACAAGCTGTATCACTCACATGCTTAGGCCTAGAGCCCAAAGGACTTGCACTAGGCTTTGGGGGCATAATTGCTACACAAAACTTGAGTTTTAAAGGCAGACAATGAAAATATATATCTATACAATGGCAGAGTGAACAAGATCAATGAGGCACCTAGTAGGGTAACAACTGCTCCACAAACTTGCAAGCATCATGCCTCTTATTTTTTTTCTCTACTGAGTAAAGCCACCAATGTGCAGGATTGCCAATGTGAAAGTGGAAATGAGGTTACTAAGAAAATTGCAAGACTGCTTGGAGTCCCAAAAGTTAAACACACAAATGTTGAGGATGGACTATGTACTCAAATGTATCTTTGACCTCATTGCCTTGGGAGTTCCCTCCAAAGCTGCATATTTATATTAAAATAAATACAAGGCAATAAGAGGGAGTTACTAGCAGCTGAGAACAAAAGGTATCATTCATGAATTAACATTGAGCTGAGTTGTGAAGGAAATCAAGGATCCTAAGAGATGGAAGTGAAGAAAGAGAGCATTCCAGGCATGGGGAATAGTCTCTGAAGAAGGAAGAAGATTGGATATGGGTGCAAAGAATAGCAAGAAAGCCAATTTGTCTTAAATAAAGATTTCATTGAAGGGGAGCAATACATCATAAAGCTGGAGAGGTAAGTTGGAACAAGCTTGCTGAGGGTTTTAAATGCCAAACAAAGGAGTTTTTATATTTGATTCTAGAGGTAATAGGGAACCACTAGAATTTATTGAGAGAATGAGTGCCATGATTTTTGGAATATCACTTTGGTGGCTATGTGGAAAGTGGATTAGAGAGGAGAGAGATTTAAAATAAGGAAACCAATGGGAGGCTATTGCAATAATTCAGAGAGAGGTTATGAGGGATTGAATTAGGGTGTCTGTAGGAGTAGAGAGTATGGACAGAAGAAAGAGATGTTCTGAAGATAGTAGAGATGAGGATAAATTTTTATGTCATTGAATATTCCCAGGGCTTATTTCTTCTTGATTCTGCAGAATATCTGGAAGGTCTTATTTGGATTATAAACAACAACAAAATATTTTCTCATTAAAAATGTGCTTAGTTTTGTTGAATAGGTAATATTTTTAGGGGAAAGTCTAATTCCCCATGTTTTGGGGTATATGACATTTCAAGTTTTTTCATTCCTTCTTCTCGATTAGAAAATATATATGAATTGAATTGGTATTGATATGATTTATTTCTTCTTTATGACATTTGTTGACAGCTATATTTTTGAGTAAGTTGAATTTTGGATTATTTTTCTGTCAGTATCCTATAGATTCTATCAATCTCTTGTCAATCCTGGAAAATCTTTTTATGAGATTTGCTGAAAAAAATGGCATTTAAACATTTTTCCCTTATTTTTATGGGAGACTAATATAATTTTCAGGCTTCTCTGCTAAACTCTATTCTTTAGCTCTGTCATTTCCATTCAAAGTCATCCTTTTTCCAGTTGTGCATTAAAATTTGTTTAGTTATTTATTCTGTTGCTACTAGCATTTTGTCTTTCATTTGGACTATTCTATTTATCAGAAATTGATTGTTTTTGAAAGTTTTCTACTTGTTGAGTTTCTGTGATATAAAGTTTCATATTCAACTTTTTATATATTTTTTAAATTCATTGATTTTAATTGAAACTTTTTAGATGGCAGAGCATCTTTTGTTTACTTATTAAGCTTATTTAGCACTCTGAAGATTCTTGTGGTTGGCCTAGTTTTGCTTCAGCAGTTCTTGCTGTCATTGCATTATTGTGTCCTCTTAGTATCCGTCCTCTCCTAGTTTTCTTTTACTCCATCATTTTTACCTTTTCTGTGCTTTTACTTTCATTGTGTGTATTTCCTGGGGGGGGGTGCTTTTTGTTGCTGTTTTGACATGATAAAGGGTAGTTGGGCTCAGTAATAGCCATCTACTCTTTTCCATGATCAGAATCCCCCTCTTCATTTTTTATCTAATATAATATGGAAGCGACAGCTAGGTGGCGCAGTGGATAGAGTGCTGGTGTCAGAAAGACTTATCTTCCTGAGTTCAAATCTGGTTTCAGACACTTACATGCTGTGTGACACTGGCCAAGTCCCTTAATTCTGTTTGCCTTAGTTCCTCATCTGTAAACTGATCTGGAGAAGGAAATGGCAAACCACTCCAGTACCTTTGCCAAGAAAATCCCAAATGGGGTCACAAAGGTTCAGAAACAATTGAACAACAACATGGAAGTGACAGTGGTATGACAAGTGCTTAGACATTTTGTATGGGACCCAAAGGTGCAATAATCTAAATGCAGCAAAAGTCATAGTATAGGTTCTTTAAGTGAAGACCCACAACTGTGAACTCTATGCACAGGATAGCCTCCATAGTATTTTCTAAAAGTCTATGCAGTTCTTTATATTCCTTAAAATGCAATTCATCTAAATGCGGAAGAGTTTACTGTTACCTCCTGTTCCACCCAGAAGTATCAAGATTAAAACCTGCCATAGGGTGGGGACTGGTTAAGTTCTACAGTCCTGACTGAACCCTTCCTGGATGGGAAAGCAGATGAAAGAAAACCACTAGGCATTTCCCTATTGAAAATTTACTAGTGTATATAGACCTCCTGTTACAAAGTTTTTGGCTCTCTGAGGCACATTTGTATGCATGTGTGTATGTGTGTTGAATACTTATGTTTTTATGCATATGAAAAATTTCATTAAAAAGTTGGAATTTTCCATTTCAGGGAGGGAACAAACTCAATTGTATGAAAAAAAAGGTAATTAATTTGGAATTGAAGGAACAAAGCAGAAAATATTTTCTCGACTGAAAGTAGATCTCCAATAGGATTAAATAAAGTTCAAGAAGAATAACATGAGAAGTCCTCAAAATTGACAGTTTTCACTTTATTACATTCAATTATCTTTGAGGGTGTGTGTACTTATATTTAATGGTGAGTTAAATTCTGTCAGATTCACCCCAATTGGATAGCTCCCTTATGTCTACTCTCATTGTTTCCTGTGATAATACTCATCTCTAAGCAGTAGAAGAGAACTGGGCATTCTGGATCTTAATGCTGAGTGTAATAATGTCACATGATAACCACCCTTTCTATATAATTTTTTTTTTCTTCTGAGGAGCCGGAAAGGGAACTCTTTAATGACAGTCCTTCAATTTCTGGTAAATTTGCAATATAATTCCCTGAACTTATTAGCATCACTTTGTCATCTTCCAGTATCCCCGTAGACTTGAATTTTTATGAACAATCCTAAGCGTGTTAGTCAGTAGAGAATGAGGATACCCTGAGGTCTCTGACCAATTATCTTTTTTATTTTTCTGCTGACAGGTGGAAAATTTATCTAGCTATGCTCCACTGAATATTGCTCTGACCTTGTTTTATAATAATCTTGTTAATACAGCATAATAAAATCTCAGTGTTACACTGTAACAAAATTTTCACTGTAATTCCTTTAACCAGTCACCTGAAATGTAAATTGGATGGTCAGTGACAACCTGAGCTAGCTTCTTGCCCCAATGGCATTAACTCCTGTGAATGTCAGGGTTTTTATTTTCATTTATGGCATTATTCCTATGGAATTAACTACCTCCTGTAACATGTTTTTGCCTGGTTCCATGTTTTTATGGAACTAATAAAAGATAACTTGAACTTTTCCTTATGTTTATATTGCATATTAAGGCATACAAAGCATGTTGGAGGTATTCTTGTATTTGTTTTTAGAGGGAGAGAACACAATTACAATCCTTCAATACTGCATTTAAACACATACATTTCTCACATCTGCAAGAAAATAATACAGCCAAGGAGTATTTGTTAAAGTCTTTGAAACTTCCACAAGAGTCAACAGTAATACAAAGTTCACTTATTCTTCCTTCTTTTCACTGAACACAAAGAAAACCATTGGGCACTTCCATATTGAAAAATTAGTAGTGTATATAGACCTTCTATTATAAAGTATTTGGCTCTGAGGCATATTTGTATGCATGTGTGTGCATGTGTTGAATGATTATGTTTTGATGCATATGAAAAATTTCATTAAAAAGCAATAAATAAGAGACGACTTGTCAAGTTGCTCCTGAAAATGGTTCTTCCTATGCTGATCATAGTTTATAGTGGCAATATAAAGAGCTGTGTGTATCAAGAAATGTCCTAAGGCAGTTTGCACAGTACATGAAGATTTTAGAGCTTACTTTTGATTAATACTAGGTAGGAATGATGGCTTGATTCATTTTTCTTTACATTCATTTCCATAGCAAAGAAAGAATGGATCTTCAGAGACCTTTTCTGCTGTACCTTGCTTTACATCACAGATACATTCTTGAAAAGGTATGTATAAAAGGAACTTCTGTAAATTACTTGCTTCAATTGTTCAGTATATCTGTGATCTCATCTGTGTGGATATTTCCCCTGCTGGTGCAAGTCACACACTCTCTGCATATTCTTACCTTGTGTAATTCTCATCCTTACCTTTTTATAAATCCCTCATGGAGGATCTGCCCAATGTACTGGATTCTTCTAAATCTATGTGGTTGCCAGTGGATCACTTACGCATAGCATCACTTGTCATTCATTTTCACTATGTGACTGGTGCATGGGCTTTCTTAGTTATTCACACCCTTGATGATGATGTCTTTTACCCTTTGGACTCATGCAAATACAATCAAATGAGATACTTGTAGAGTGCACAGTGCCTGGAACATAGTAGGCAGTTAATGAATGCGTCGTCCTTTTACTTCTCCTTCCCTACCCTTTATGCAAGTCATTAGTATGCTGCTACCTATTTCTATCCACCATGTATTTTCCATTGTCTTTTGAATCACTCATAATTTTAGTTATTTTAATATCATGGTATTCTATGATTGGCAGGCATAGAGTATTCCTGGGAGCACACTGGTAATTAAAAAAAAGATGGACTTTTAAGGCAGGGTCAGCTTGTGATCCTGACAGTCCTATGCAGTTTCTAAATTTTGATCTACACTGATTTCCTTCAACTCAATTGTGGGCCCAGTTCATTGTCCATATACAATATGTCTCAAAAGTCTAAATGCAGTTTCAAATTTTTAAAGCTTAATGAATGTCCAAAATATATGCAGAGTTTCCAGTGGGTCACCTGATTAAAGTTAATAAATATAAATATATAAAAAGTAGTTTAGTAATAGCATTTGCATGCTTTAAAGTTTACATAGGTTTTTTCATTTGATCCTTACAATGACTCTGTGAGGTATTTTTTATCCTCATTTCATGGATTGAGAGACTGAGTCTGAGAGAACTTAAGTGACTTGCCCAGAGTCATACAGGTAGTTAGTATCTCGGGTGGAATTTGACCTCCAGGAGGAGGAAGAGGAGGAAGAGTCTTCCTGACTCCAGGACCAGAACCACTTCACCACATTGCTGTCCCTTGAGTACCAGGTAGATTGAGAGGGAAGAAATTAGCAGAATTAGGGAGGAAAAGGAGAAAAAAGCAGGAAAGGGTTTGTAGAGAAAATGGTGGCTGAGTTGCATCTTAAAGGAAGGGAGAAATTCTATGAATCCTTTTATGAGTAGGAGGGAGAAAGGGAAGAAAAAGACATTTACTTAATACCTACTTAATAGTGCCAAGAACTGTGCTAAGTCCTTTCCAAATACTATTTCATTTGATCTTATTTTTGTGAGTACATTCCAGGTATGAGGGATAGCCAGTACAAAGGCACAAGATGGGAGATAGAGTGCACTATGGGAGGAACAGAGTGAAGACCAGTTTGTTTAGATGAGAGGTGTCAAATATGGAGCCCACAACACTCCTGAGTGTGGCCTGAATCAGATTAAAATGTAATTAGGAAACATTTAACAAAATAAAAATACAATAAAATATAGATAATGTGTTTTAAAACTAAGCCAATATGTGGCCCAAAGGGATCCTTATGTATGGTTTAGTGGCTCACATTTCTATTTGAGTTTGACATCATCAGGACAGATCACAGAGAAGAGGGAGAAGGGGGGGAAATGTCCAATAAAGCCAGAAAGATAGTTTGAGGCCAGGTTATACAGGGCTTTGAAAGCTAAACTGAAGAAGTATACTTTGTCATAAAGCCAACAGGAAAGTACTAGAATTGATTGAGGAGAGGAATCACATAGTCAGATCTGAGCTTAAAGAAAATTATTATGTTAGTGGTGTGCAGAATTGACTGGAGTGGTGAAAGATTTGAGGCAGGGAGAGCAATTTGGAGTCTGTTGCAATAATATAAGTGAGGTTTGGTGAGGGCATGATCTAAGGTGGCAACTCTATGAGTATAAAGAAGGAGAAGGATATAAGAAATTTTGTGAAGATAGAAAGAGAAAGATTCGACAATTGATTAGATTTGTGGAGTGAGGCAGAGTGAGGATTCCAAAATAATGCTGAGATTACATACTTGATACTTTGGAAGGATGGTAGTGACTTTGACAGAAATAAGGATGTTTAGAAAAGTAAGGCTTTAAGGACAAAGATATGTCAAAACATGTCAAGTTTTAGATATCTTTAGGAGATATAGTTTCAAATATCCAGAAGGTAATTAGTCAATTGGAACTGATGCTCAGAGGAGAGACTGGGCCCAGATATATAGGTCTGGAAGTCATCTGCATAGAGAAAATAATTAAACCAATGGGAGCTGATAAAGTTTCTAAGAAAGAGTATAGAGGAAAAGAGAAAAGGCTCAGGACGGAAGCTTGGAGGATACCCATAGTTAGGGTTGTGATGTGGATGATGAGCCAGCAGAAGGAAGGGTCAGGCAAAGCTGTAGGCTAGAATAGCCTCATGAAAACCAGGGGAGGATAGAGTATTTAGAAAGGGGGTATGTCAAATAGTCAACAGTGTCAAATAGGGAAGATAGGTTGAGAAAGACTAGGACTGAGAACAGACCATGGGATGTGGCAACTTGATAACTTTAGAGAGAAATGTTTCAGTTGAGTAATGAGGTTGGAAGCCAGATTACAAAAGGCTGAGGAGTGAATTAGAGGGAAGGAAGTGGAGGCAGTGAGTATAGACAACTTTTTCCAAGAAGTTTGGCTGAAAAAGGAAATGATAGTTATTCCAAAATATTTTGAACATGTAAGTAGTCCATAAATGCATATGTTGAACAAATGATACAAATGGATCATAAGCTAAGCCCACAGATGAATAGGAAGAGGAAATTAGGTTAGATTGTTTTCCACTTTCTCCTAGTGTTACTGTGAATGCATGATGCTGTGAATAACATTCACTATGGCTATGAATCATGGAACATAATGATTCAGAAGTGTTAAGATGACAAATAACTTGAAGGTCAATGGAAAAGCACAATGTAACATGTCATGACTTGAAAAAATGATGACTTACTTGTAAGAAGCAGAGTGAAAGAAATCATTGAGGATTTCTGTGCCCAGAAATAGAGGAAAACCAGCCATGAAGGATGAATGAGAGACAATAGATGGACAAATCAAATGGTACACAGATATCTCAATGATACAAAAAGTACTAGAGTAATCCCACAGGGCATGAGGGGTAGATATTGATGTGAGTGACAAGTTCTGGATAAGTTTTGCTGGATAGAAGAATAGTAACTAAATGCGACATAATAAATAACATGGAACTCTGTGCTAAGGTTAAAAAAAACCCACTGCTACAAATTTGATACAGGAAAGAGGTGGCTTAACACTTATTCATGTGAACAGGATTTTGGAGGAATTTTTTTTTGTAGTTTTGTTTTTGCTTAATTTGAATCAGCACTATCAGATGAGCCAAAAAAAAATCTATGAATATTATCTTAGCAATAACAGATTTTTAGTATCCATAACAAAAGATGTAAGAAGACTAATCTACTTTTCTCTTGTAAATACATAGCAGGAGTATTGAGTTCTTTACATAACATTTTAAGAAGGACCTTGAGAAACTTTAATGCACTTCAATTCAACTACTATTTTAAGTATCATGTAAGGCTAATATGTGCCTTCAGAGTAAGGGAAACTAAGATACTAATGACCTTTGGAGTTGTGTGATAAATAGTTGGAGTAACTAGGGATGTTTAGGTTTCAGGAGAAGACTTAGGGAAGACAGAATAGATATCTTCACTTATCTGAAAGGCTATTATCTAACAGAAGGTTTAAACATTTTATATATCATTCAAGAGCAGAACTCAGGCCAAGGGCTGGTAACTACTGGGACATAGATTTAGCTCAGTAAGGAGAACTTCATTACAGTTAGATCTGTCAAAAATGTAATGGGCTATCTTTTTAGGTGCAGTGTTTTCTAATCATTGGAAGCATACACACAGAAGTTGGATGACCATTTATTAGAGAATTTGTGGGAATAATTAATGCACTGGATAAACAGCTGAAATTTTGGCACTTAAGGTCCTTTCTATTATCCTATGATTCTATACTTTTAAGAAGGAAATCCATAAAAGAGTGCTAATATAAAATGTATAAATATGTTTATATAAATGCATGATCAATGCACTCAACAAACATTTACTGAGCATACTGAACCATAAACTATCAGGACTGAAAGAAACCATGGAAACCATTTAGTCAGACTCCCTCACTTTCTAGATAAGAAAATTAGGACCTAGAGAGATGAAGTGACTTGCCCAAAGTCACATGATTATTTAGTGGCAGAACCAAGGCTCATAATATGGACAAAATACTTCAAGATGTAAAGAATTTCATTAACTCAGTGATTGGCAAGATTGATTTGTTGTATGAACAATGTTTAACTCTTATTGGGCCATGACATATTACTGCCACTTTCTATGATGTCATCACAGAAATATTCTCATTATTTTTAAATATTTAATGCAAGTAGTGCAGGAGCACAGAGTTCCATGTTATTTATTATGGTGCGTTTAGTTACTTACTACTTGTATACTTAATGCAAATAAAAGAGAACATGGTGGAGTGCAAACAGACTAAAGACTTTAAGTTAGGAAACCCAGGTTCAAGTCTTGTCTCAGACATTAACTAGCTTAATGATCTCTCTGAGCCTCAGTTTTTTGTTTGTAAAATGGGATTAATAGAACTCCTATTTCTTCTTTCAGAGGGATGCTGTGAAGCGAATGCTTTATAAACCTTAACACTTATGCTGCTCCATGGAACTCCTGAGTATCTTGGATCCATCTAAGTGCCATGACAGACTTTAGCCACTAGATGGAGAACCCACCCCTGTAACTGTTTGCCCAAGCTCTCAGAGCTGGCCCGGGACTTTGGAGTGGTCCATTTTTGGCAGGTGGGAGTCTTGGAGAGCTTCAGAAATACCCAATTCCATTAAAACAATAAATTATTTATTATCAATATCTAACTTCATGCATAATACATATCAATGTGATTTGAGGACATATGAAAAATTTCAAAAGAATCATTTTTATATGTACATAACAAGTTCTATATAATATTGGCTATATATAACAACATATAATATTAATAATAGCTAACACTTGTATAGTGCTTATATGTCAGGCACTAGGTTAAACAATTTGATCTTCACAACAACCCTTGGAAACAGGTGCTATTATCCAAACCTTTGTATAGTTTCTCTGCATAGATTCAACTTGCTATTTCAACTTCTCTATGACCAATATTTCAGAAAACCTCTCTATATGGTGTTGCCCTTTGGATGTATTCACTTTCCCTGGAGTTCATGATTAGCGTGTCTTCCAGACAGAGTTGTGTTCATCCTTTCTGCAAGGGTAAGAAAACAGGTAATTTCCTCCCTCTTTTTCTACTTTAGGATCAACAAGTAGAAATTTTAAGTTGCATATTTCAAATCCATTGAAAGAAGAACTTTTTGAGAATGGAGTGCCTAATTGGGTAGTGAATTAGTCATCAGTGGAAATGTTTAAGCACAGACTTAAAAACCATTTGTTGAAAGTGTCAGTTCTTGGAGGGAAGAGATCGTAATTTTAACCTCTTTATCCCCAGCACAATGCCCTACATGTAATAATGCTCAATAGATG
>CM053622.1:238951009-238981248 GCA_028646595.1 Phalanger gymnotis
GTTAGGAAGGAGCAAAACATAGTTAGTCTTTCACAACATGAGTATTGTGGAAGGGTTATGTATAACGATACACATGTGGCCTATGTTGAATCGCTTGCCTTCTTAGGGAGGGTGGGTGGGGAGGGAAGAGGGGAGAGAATTTGGAACTCAACGTTTTAAAAACAGACATTCAAAAACAAACAAAAAAGGTTTTTGCATGCAACTAGGAAATAAGATACACAGGCAGTGGGGTGTAGAAATTTATCTTGCCCTACAAGAGAAGAAGGGAAAGGGAGGATGGGAGGGGAGTGGGGTGACAGAAGGGAGTTCTGACTGGGGAACAGGGCAACCAGAATATACACCATCTTGGAGTGGGTGGGAGGGTAGAAATGGGGAGAAAATTGGTAATTCAAACTCTTGTGAAAATCAATGCTGAAAACTAAATATATTAAATAAATTAAATTTAAAAAGAAAAAAAATGTTAAATAGCAGTAGCAATATTTTCAGTAAGGGTTGAGTGAACTGACTCCTTTAAAGTTGATTGTAGTTCTAATTTATACCATTTTCCCACTAACTGAGCTATTTGTTACATCTTTGTGAACTCAGTGATGGAAATAAGTAAGAATTAGATTATAATGAGAATATCATAGATCCAAAATGGGAGAAATCAAGGTGATTTATAATTTAATTACAATATAACATATTAATAGTCCACCAGCAGACTGACCACTAAGTGACGAATTCTTTGAGAATTAATAAAACAAAGAAAAATTCAAATTTCCCTCAATTTTTAGCTCTACTTCTAAAGTTAAATTTACTGAAAAGCAATGACAATGATATGCAAATATTTTATTTGATACTCACAACAACCCTGGGAGTTAGGTGCTATTATTTTCATTTTATGAATGAGGGAACTGAGGCTGGGAGACATTAAGTGACTTGTCCAGGATCAGTGAAATCTTATTTTAGATAGACAGGTAAAAGAAAGATAGATACTGGATATTGTGAATCTCTAGTGACACATAAATGCCAACTTTTGGAAGGTCACTCCTCTATTCTTACAGTCTTAATGGAGACAATACACTTTCTGCTCAGCCATTCTTGGTCCCATAATTTTCTTCCTAATCAGGAGCTATCCTGAGTGATTAGAGGGGTCCACTAGTGTCTGTCTATTCCCTTGACTCTCTCCTCCTGAAAGAAAGAATTTCTTAAGAACAGTCCTCTGAGCTGGAAGGGCTCAGTTTCTTAAAGCTATGATTTCTTATGAAGACAAACCACTTTTCCAGGCTAATCTATCCTATGGTCTTTGCCTTTACCCAGTTTCCCTATTGGCAAACAGTTTTTAACTACACTTTCAGCTATACATAACTAATACTACAGACTGATAATTACTTAGCCAATTCATAATAGTTATTCCATATGGAATAAAGTGCTCCTTGCATTTTTGTACTGCCATAGTAAATGGTATCCCAAGTAGCTAATAGTCATGAGGAATATCTAAAGTCACAAGTGTCCATCATGTAAAATCAAGAAAGACAAAGTAGGTCAGTGAGAGAGATCTAGTCTTGACAATTTTCTGGAAACTGGATTTTAGCACTGACTTTGTCACTAGCTAATTTTATGATCCTGGGCAAGTAATTCAATCCTTCTGAATTTTAGATTCCTTATTTTTAAAATGGCTTGGTGGCCAACCTGAGTGACCAGTTTGTTGTGAGTACACAATTAGAGAAAATATGTGAAAGCTTTTGGAAACTATAAAGACTGTAAGTTATCCTCAAACACACATTTAAGAATGCTTTTGAATACTTCAGTCTACAGACCTACTCAATGACCAGAGCCCCATTAAGGATGGTAAACGAGCAACACCAAATCACCCACTTTGAAATGCTGAAACATCACATTCTATTCATTTAGGTTTAAAAATCTGCTTCACTCTCCCTGACTTAGAGGAGAATAATAGCAAAGGATGGGAGGCCCTCTGCCAAATCTATTGCTGTGGGAAAATCTGTTTCTGGTTTCTGAACTTTGTCAGAAGCAGCAGGAAGGGATGAGGCTCAACTCTGTTGGCAAAGGCATGGAAGAGAGGGAGTCCCAGTATGATTCTCTGTAATGGCCACCACATCAGCAGGGCTCATTACAAAGAAGTATTTAATTTAGACAGTCTCTTTCCTTTAATAGGACATGACTGTTTGAATCAGGGAGTTGAGATGTAATCCTGAGGAAACGGGGAGGGAGAAGAGCAGAAAAATGACTAAAAAAAAGGACAAACCACTTTTCCAGGCTAATCTATCTTATGGTCTTTGCCCTTACCCAGTTTCTCTATTGGCAAACAGTTTTTAAAAAAAGCTTTATTACCCTGTTGCTTTGAGGCTCTTTGAGGATCTATATGTTGACATATAAGAACCCTGCTTCCAGCATCTCTCCATATCTGTGTGTGTGTGTGTGGGGGGGGCAGGTAAACAAGGACATTTACAGAGAGTATCATAAACATAGAATTGGAAGGGACCCTAGAGATTGGTCATTCCTACAACTTTGCAAATGAGGAAACTGAGACTGAGAAGTTAAGTACCTTATCTGAGTTTACATAGATTATAGATATCTCAAAATATTCTAATCTAGAGTTTGAAGCTGGGTCCTCCAATTCCAAATTCAATTTCAATTCCTCTATGCCATGCTTCTTCTGGATTCTTGCTCCTTTTTCTCCTGCCTAGGCTATCAATGAACAGGATTGAGAATGAGAAGGGTTTTGTGTGAGATGAGGTTGATAAATTTACTTATTCCTTGCCCACTGTTGGACCCGAGGTACTTTTGAGTGTCTACATCAGTCACTAGCTTCCAGAAGTCATAACCTGCTATCACAAGACACACTCTCCAAATGGATGTTTAGAGAAGAAATTGTTTTGAGTCAGCTCTGTTTCCAGAATATCTTATACCTCACCATGGAAAACACCAAACTCAGAAATTTATGAAAAAACTAAAAACAAACAAGCCACAGTATTCTTAATGACTATATCTTGAGAACCTGAAATTAATGAACTTATTTATTCATCCATCCATGAAATATTTATGGAAACAACTACAATGTGTGAGACACAGTACCATGCTGTAGGGATGCCCTCAAGGAACTCATAATCTAATAGTGAGGACAGGACAGAGATACAAATAATTACAGTAAGAACAGGACTGGTAACTAGGATAGAGTTCTGGGATTAGAGTCAGGAAGACTTACTGTTCCTGAGTTCAAAGCTGACCTCGGATAGTTGCTGACTGTGTGACCCTGGGCAAGTCATTTAACCCCTCACCTGTAAAATGAACTGGAGAAGGAAATGGCAAACCATTCCAGTATCTTTGTCAAGAAAACCCCAGACGGGATCACAAAGCATCAGATATGACTGAAAAACTACTGAACAACAAAGAACTAGACTATGATGAGAATATGATAGATGTCATTCTATGAGAGATTCCAAGATGGAGGTGATTTATAATTTAATTGCCATATTCCCATTTAATTCTATATTAGTAGGCTACCAGGAGGCCAACCACCAGGTGATAAATTCTTTGGCCATGGCAACTCATGAAACAAATAAAAATTCAAAATATCCCTCAGTCCTATCCCTTCCACTGCTGCAGTGACCTTGGAAGAAGAGTGGGAAAGGGAGTAGGGGTGCTAAGAGACTATAAAGTTTTTATACCATCTCTGAGCATTAACTCAGATTCTAACAACATGAGGTCATAGTCCAAGGACAAATGAGTCAACACATTGCTGGAAGAATGAAATAATTACAAATGATGACATTTTCATTTTAAACAAAAGCAGAAGGTATAAAAAAGTGAAAGATAGGCAGATAAATGGTTCACAGGTCCTCCTTGGAAAGGCAAATAAAGAAGTTGGCGGAATTCATCCTAACATGTTTCCAAAGGCAACAAGAATGTCATTATCAAAGGATTATGGATCTGGAGCTGCAAGAAAACTCTGACTTACTAGGATCATAGGGTCATAGATTAAGATATAGTTTATGCTCTGAAACTAAGCTCCCAATCATCATTTTCACTGGCAGGTTGGGTCACCAGAAGGTGGCTATGACATCTTCCCTCAGGGATCTAGAGAACCACAGGAGGTTGGGGGTAATGATGGTGGTGGTTTTTCTAATACTATAGTTCACTAGTCCCTATCACATATTTCCCCCAAAGATTATCAGTTGACAAAAATTAGTCACGATATTAACTTTTAGAAAATGGTTTCATAAAAACAGTTGATACAAAATATCCCCTCAAGAGTCTTTGATATGTTCTCTCACCAGTATATACAGAGTCCAGAGGAAAGTGGGCTCAAACTTAGAAAGCATACATACCCAAGGAGTAACTCTCTGTTCTTAGTTGGTGGACATCCTTTTCTCTCTTTTGTGGGGGTAGTCATTAAATTCCCCTTGGACAAGATGTATTTTTTTTGGATGGGCCCCTTGTACAGTCTTTTTTATCTTTTTTAAAAAATAAGTTTATTTAGTTTTAGTTTTCAACATTCATTTCCATAAGTTTTAAATTTTCTTCCTTTCTTCCTCTCCTCCTTCCCCATGCAATCTGATATAGGCTCTACCTATACATTCCTATAAACATATTTTCACATTAGTCATGTTGCCTTTATACAGTCTTGAAGCTGCATTTCCTCAATGTGTTGAGTTTGTCCTTGATTCCTAATGGCAGACACCAATTACTGCTATTCTGGGGATGTTGCTAAGATGCTTATGAGGTTTTCAGTGTCTTCCTCTGATCAAATTAGGGAAGCAGGAGACAATCTTGGCCTCTCTCTGCCACCTCATCCCCCTTCCCTAAGCAATACCTCAAGAGCTTGACTGGAATGCTTTTCTTCTATACAAGCCCTCAAATCTCTGATTCTAAACCAGGTTTCTTGTTTTATAGAAGCTTCTCAGTGTGTGCCTAAGTCTCCTCAACCAAATAAACTTCCTGTCATACCTAGTTATGGGCAACTAGGTGACACAGTGAAAAAACACCAGTCTTAGAGTTAGGAAGATTTCTTAGTTTCCTTATCTGTCAAATGAGCATGAGAAGGAAATGGCAAACCACTCCAATATCTTTACCAAGAAAACCCCAAAAGGGACCACAAAAAGTCAGACACCACTAAAAATGACCAAACAACAACACCACATCTAGTTAAAATGCTTTTGATTGATTGGACCAAGGGTCACATAGGTAATAAGTCAGAAATGAGATCTAAAGAACTAATTCTTTCAACTGTGCTACAACTCACTCTGCAAGGCTCACGATGAGCATAAAGAATAAAATTACCATGAAGATAGCTACAATTTATAAATCAACATCCGTAACAGAAGATGAGCAAGTTGGAAAAAAGTCTTTAATACTGATAAAATGTTCCAAATTAAAAACACATTGCTTTAATATTGGGTGATTTCATTACAAACAAAAGCATAGTGAGGATTGCAAAAACATGCTGGAACATGTGGTTCAATAGAAAGAAATAAAAGTTTAAAGGATTCATGCAGAAGACTTGAGTAGATATTACAAATATCTTCTTTTTCATCTCTATATCATAATTTTTTTCTTTAACGTGGAAACTAGGAGATATAGAATATGACAAGGATAGAGGGAAAAAACTGTATAAAAAAGTAACTGACCATATATTAATGACAGTAAATACTAATATGGGAACATTTCTGAATTAGTTGTGTATGTATAGACAAGATTAGTTCAGGTAAAGTTAGTTTGGATTAGATAAAGTATATGTTACACATATACTACATACCAGACACTGTACTAAGTGCTTAGAATACACATATAAGCAAAAAGAAGGATAATCCCTGCACTCAAGAAGCTTTCATTTTAATGATGTAAGAAGACACGTAAAAAGCGGAGCTGAAAAGCAGAAGGGCAAGGTGAGAAAAAGTGAGGTTTTCCAATCATTCATTCATTAATTCATGTGAAATGAGCGAATATGTTTGGCATAGGTACTTTCCTAAATAAAGAGGAACTCACCAATTGGAGGAAGAGGCTGCAAGAATGGAAAAGGCTCCAGGAGAAGAAGGGAAAAAATCATATGGAGCAGAATGGAGTGAGAGGTTAGCACGGCCAGAATAGGGATTTCCTCAAATGGAGGTTCTGAAAAAGAACTCATCCCTTCGACCACTGACTTACTAGAACAAAGATCAAAATAAACTACAAATACAAAGAAATGATAAAATGAGATAAAACATGGAATGCAATTAAAATAGCTCTTATCTGACCTATAAAGTATCGATTGATTACAAAAAATGGGAAGTGTGTTGAAGAACAGATATCCACACAGCCTTGGTTTTTAAAGTTCTTCGTAACATGGTCCCGACCTACCTTTCTAGCTCGGGGGTATGTTATGCCCCTTCCCACACATTATGGATCAGCTAAGCTGATCTTCTTGCTTCTCTTCATAAATGATGCTCCATTTTGTCTCTGTGCTTTTGCCCCATGCCTGGGGCATGCATTGCAGTCTCAGTCAGGATGACCTGAGTTCAAATCCTGCCTCAAACACTTACTAGCTGTGTGAATAGGGCCAAGTCACTTAACCTCTCTCAATTTTCTCATTTGTAGAATGGAAATAATAATAGTACTCAACTGACAGGGTTGTTATGAGGATACAAAGGGATAATATTTATAAATTATTCTGTGAGCATAAAATGAAATAATGTTTGTAAATTGTGTTGCAAACTTGAAAATATCATGCAAATGTTAATTTTAGTAGTTCCTTCAAGATTAAATTCAAACTCTATGTTTTGTATGATGCCTTTCCTAATCCCCCCAGCTATTAGTGTAATCCATCCAAATTACTATACTTATTTATTTTGTATTTATTCTAGATATATTTATTTTATATGTAGGTGCTATCTTCCTCCAGTAGAATGAATATAAGCCCCTTGAAGGCAGGGTCTCTTACATTTTGGTCTTTGTTATCCTCAGTTCCCAGCACAGTATCTGGCACATAGAGTAATAAATACTTTATATTAGTTGGTTGTCAACAATGCTTTTGGAAGTTTAACTCGTGAAAGGGCGAACACCAACAGGGAGATAAAAAGAATCCAGAAAAATACCTCAATAAAACCGTACTAGATTTCTTTGCCAACCATAGAGATACACCAGCCAAAGACTGTATCAGTCTAAAATATAAACACATTTGCAAGAACTGTTGGAGGAGGATGGGTGGAAGACTATGAGAAATATTGTCTCATAAAACAAAGAGAAATGGTGAAGAGAAAAATTAGTTTGTAGAAAGCATGACATAAGATTCAATTAAGTCAGATCATTCTAAGAGTATTTAAAGATAATGCTGGAAAGTGAGTAAAAACAGATGAAAAATGGGGGAGAAAAGAGGGAAAAATCTTTGTACGTTTCTGTGACAAACTGTTTAATCTATCAGTGATAATAGAATCACCATAATTGGACCCTAACTCCTGATATGTACATGAGGAAGTAGAAGATGGGAGAAACAGAAGTGAAAGAAACACACACATACACATACACCCTACTGTCCCATCAATCTCAGGTTGCTTTCCCTATTCCCCTTTACAAATTTAAACTTTAAATACTCTGTCCCTCCCTTCCTCCTTCCTCTAGAGTCTGTTTGGCACAAAATAACAATTGTTTTCATATTCAAACTAATAAGAACATAAGGAAAATTTTGGAGTTTGATGGTAGTCTTGAGTTAGATGAGGGGTTTGGTGACATGAAGGGGGAAAAGTGTGTGGAGGGCAGAGTAGTTGGGATGGCAGGAATAATTACTTCATCCTTCTCCAATAACAAAAAAAAATCATCTGGGTATATTTTAGGGTATAAAGCAAAGTTGATAACAAAATCATTAATTTTTTTGTGATTCCAAAAGACTTGTGATATAACTATGAGTTGTCAACTTTAATACTACATTTCTCTTTTAAAAGGCAATCTCATTTCATTGGAGGACAGAGAAAACAAAACTTGATAGTTCCAGAAATAAGAGAGAATCTTTAAAACCCATCAATTTTGCATATAAACTATATATACCAACTTTATTGCTTTATGAAGGTAAAAAGTAAAAAAAACTTATTAGATTTGATATATCAAATATAAATTTTAATTTTTCAATTAATTCATTTATTCAATAAATATTTGAGTGCCTATATCATGTAAGGTATTATGCTGGACGCAAGGTATGCAAAATATTTGCATAAACTATAGTAACTTTCCCCAAGGAACTTATTATATAATAAGAAGTTCAATACAGGTACACAAATAAATAGACTTTGAATATTGTGTGCTAAGTACATGACAGAGATAAAAATAAATTGCTTTGAGTTTAGTTTAGAATAGAAGTGTCAAACATGTGTGAACTATGTGTGGCCCATAACACTCCTGAGTGCTGCCCAAATCAGACTTAAATGTAATTGGGAAATATTTAATAAAAAAAAATAACAAAATATAGATAGCGATGTGTTTTTTTAAAGTTAATGTATAGTCTGCTTAGATCCTTATGTATAGTGTTTCTAACTGAATTTGACACCACTGACTTAGAACATAAGCTCCTTTTGAGTAGAAATTATTTCATTCTTTGTACTTGCATCCCTGATGCCTTCTTGAGGACATGGTACATTGTAGGCAATTAATAACTACTTGTTGGTTATTTGTTTTATAAGAATTTAGAGAGGAGAGAGGGATCACTTTTGATTAGGAGGGGAATAGGGAAATCTTTGTGGAAAGAGTGACATTTGAGCAAGGCCTCAAAGGATGCTTTGAATTTCAACACATGATAGTGAAGGGGAATGGGGCAGGAAGGAGGAAGAAGCTCAGTCTGAATGCTTTTAAAATATTCAGTTAGAAAATAGGAGATAAGACACAAAATCCACATTTTTTGACTTAAAACATAGAAATCATGATTATTCTTCATATAGAAAGCTTTATTTTACTTTAGATCTAAGTACAGGTGGTTTGTTCTCATTGTCCCATTAAGAAGCTTATTTCTTTATGTAGACTTGTTAATTCAGCCAATATTTGAGAAGAAGTTACTATGTGCAAAGAACTTAAGTCAGAGTTCTTTCCCTGTCACTTATGGTATACGGTTGTAGTATCTGGCTTATGAATGCAGTGAACATATTTACTGATCCCAAACTCAGAGCATATTTACTAAAAAGGGATATTCTTTTCATAAAGTCTTATTTAAAGGATTATAACCTGGGTATCAAGCCTAGATTATTTTGCATGCTGTTAATTAGAGGTGTTTCCTAAATTGGTAGAGAGAATGTAGATGTCCCTCTTTAGGACTATATAAAGGGGTAGAGCTGGTGTGAGAGCTTTAGAGAAAAGGCACATTCTTCATCTTGTCTGGAGAAAGTATGTGTGTAGTTCCAGACTCTCATGGAAGACTCACAACACATCTTTTACCTTTAAGGTAGTGACTATGGAAGAAACTAAAAATACGCTCCTAGACTAGCACATTTAGGAAATATACATAATTCCCATCTGGTGCTTCCCTCTCTCTCAAAGGAGAGTAGAGTGGCAAGACTCATGGCCAATTCTGTTTCCCTCAAAGCAAGAATCACAGTCTCCCACAGAGAAGGATAGTCAAGAGTCCCGAGATAACTAGCTATGCTTTTCTATATCTACACATTTAGATGTCCCATGGCGATATTCAATATTATACATGAGAAAGGAAAGGAACAAGTCTTAATACCTATATACCAAGCATGGTGCTAAGTGCTTTGTAAGTATTATCATATTTGATCTTTACAACATCCATGTGGGATAGGTGTTATTATCATTCTCACTTCACAATCCAGTAAACTAAGGTGGACAGAGGTTAAGTGACTGGCCTGGGGATTACACAGCTAGTATCCCAGGTTGCATTTGAGCTGAGGTCTTCTTGGCTCCTGCCTTACAGTTTTCTCCACTGCAGGACTTAGCTGTCTGCTACTTATATGGGCAGCAAATATATTTTGCGGTAGAGTCATAGAATCTCAGACTTGGAAGGAACTTCAGAAGTAGGTATCCAGCTCAATCCACTTAATTCCTCTAACTCCCTAACAATGACAACGGATTATTCAGCCTGTGCTCAAAGACCTCTGGAGACAATCCCATACCATTTGTTTGGGGGGTGGGGGTAGGGTCTAGATCTGTGATTTCACCAGTGTAGAAAACCCACTCCGTCTCCTCCAATCCCTCTACCTTACTCCAGGAAAAGTTTTTCTGCCAGTTACTTAATCTATGCTAGAATTAATCTTTCACCATCAGACACAAAAGCTGACTGCCTATTTACCATTTTTACCATGGCTCCTTATTTCTCCTTCTATACCTTTATTTACTATGTGTCTTAGTTATTAGAGCCCTTGCTGAGGAGGTGGTGGAGGGATTGTATTGAAAGAGTATGGTTCTTATGTCAAGAAAGGACTTCGATAAGCTAGAATCAATTCACGGAAAGGTGATCATGGTGCTATAAAGATATCACTTCCTTTTCCTCTCTCCCATCCCAAAGCAGGTCAGTGACTTGTTGGTAACTTAACAGTCTTAGAAAGCTGTGAGCTTATATGACTGGCCAGTGGTCACACAGCTACTATGTGTTAGAGGTGGTACTAAAACCCATGTCTTCCTGACTCTGAGGTTGGCCTTCTACTATTATTCCACATTGTGCTGCCTCCCATTCCACAAAGTTATAATTGTTAGGACTGAGAGAAATGATTAGTAATAGCCAATGATTTGGAGAGAACCAGAGTTCTCCCCCTTTTCCTAAAGTTCTCATTTCAAGGCTCAGCCTTGCAAGGACAGGACTGACCCACAGCCAAGTGGATTAACATTCTCTTCACCCTAGGTATTGCTATCCCACCCAATCTTACAAAGAATTTAATCTAAGGTGAAACTCCAGCTCATTGTCTTCTGCTCAGGCTCTGGTGGGGGATATAGAACCATTGTCTAGATTTCCTGGGAGACTAGAAGTGATTTGGAAGTAAAGGATATAATCAATATCCCTCTAGCCCCTCATTAGACTAGATCCACCTCTCATTATAATATTAACTATTCTCATTAATTGTTAACCAATCAGAGTTGATTGCCATCCTCAAGAACACCCACTCTTCCAAGAGTATATCAACTAAGAGTCCAATGCTGTGATTTGTCTTTGGCATTCAAGAGTGTCATTGTCCCATTTTAGTGGTATTATATTAGCATTTTTAATAAAATGATTAATTACTGAGAAACTATATCTCTCAAACTTTTTAAATGTTGCAAGACATCTTTCTCTTATGTGAGATGAAATCTATCTTTATAATTCCATTCATTGCCCCTAGTTCTGCCCTCCAAGCACGAGCAAAATAAATTTAATCTTTTTTTTTCATTATAGCATTATAGCTCTTCGAAAACTTGAAGTCGGCTATCATTTCCCTCCAATTATCCTCCTAAGCCCCCAACACTTTTTCCCCCTACAGGTTAATCATGCTTAGTTTCTGGAATTGATTTGTATATAACATAGTTTCCAGACTTGTTACTATTATGGATACCCTCTTATGGATTCATTTCAGCTAACCCAAGGTTCCTCCTAGAATTGTATAGACTTTCTTTCTTGGAATCAGAACCATATGGTTTAGTACAAGTATCCCTTCTGCTTTCTCATCCTGACTTCATTAAGCAAGAGTTCTAATAAAGAAGCTGCATAGGGAAGAAAGATATCCAAAGAGAAATGAAGAACTACCATGAACATGGTAACTAGATTGAATAATGATGAAAGATTAAACCCAGTATGGAATTAAGAGGGAGGTAGACTAACAATCCACTCTAGGGTAGAGGGATTAGGTAGGTGGTAAGGCCTCTCTCCCTAGCTTAAAAGCAGATACGATAAAGGCAGGAACCTTTGACAGGAGCAGTAGAGTTAAAGGATTATAAAATGTGGAGGTAAGAACTATTATTATCCCTGATTGCTAGATGAGGAAACTGAGGCCTAGAGATGTTAAATGACTTGCCCAAGGTCACACAGCAAATAAGTGTCAGAATTGGGACTCAAACTCAGGTCTTACGACTTCAACTTCAGTATCTAGCCATACCACAAAGTATTTAAAAATTAAAACTTTAATTTACTGCCCCTTTCCTATGGCTAGCTGTAAAACACTGGCTAGACTGGGATTGGAATGGAAGGGAGCAGACATGAATTCCTTGAGGAAATGACAGGATAATAGAAACTAAGAGAAGCCCACCTATTTGGGTCATAACTATCAGTTAGCTGGCTAGTACCACAGAATTCTGATACCCATCTGATTAAGTCGTAGATGATGTTTACTATTTATAAGAGAAATTTAAATCCTCCAAACAATATGAAATTTGTGAAACAAACCACACCCCTCCTCTACCCCTCGCCCTTAATGCCAGAAAGGAATATGCCAAAATATGGAACCTAACATTTTGTCTGACAAATTAGCTGGGAATATTTAGGGCATGATGCATTCTAAAGAAAGGAAAAAAATCATTAGATTAGCAATGCTGGTCATTCTGTGAAGGAAATTTCTGTCTCCTTGGCTGCACACTAATAATTTTTTTTTAATCACATTTCATCAATAACTTTCAAAGATAGTCTTCCAGCATGATTACTGTTGCAAATGTATTATGTGTAAGAGAAGCTTCAATCCCCACTTTAATAATCTGCAAACCTGATTATGTTTGCAAAACTGCCCTGAAGTCTCATTCTACAGTTCGACAAAATTTTCCACAGCTAAATCCTGGCAGAGGGACTTGATATTATTGAAACTCTTCTCCTCATGAATTGAATTACTGTAATTTACTTTCATCATAAGTAATAAATAAATTACATATTAGAAATCAAGGGGGATAGCCCATTTCCTGAAACATGATTTTTTTTCCACTCTATTTTTCAGTATTACTTGTGAATTTCCCTAAACTGAAAAACTATGAGGATTCTCAAAATTCATAGGGGTTAAAAAGGTAACGTTTATTTCTGATACTATTCTGTAGGTCAATAAGACTCCTTTGCTATATGCATTAGTCTAACCATGTAGTTACACTGCCATTATTAACCTCCTAGTTAATTTCCTACATCTAGTCTCTCCTTTTTCTAATCATCCTCCACACACCTGCCAAATTGATCTTCCTAAAGCTGAGGTCTAGCCACGTCACTCCTCTGCTCAGAAAGGTTCAATGAATTCCCACTGCCTTTAGGAAAAAAGAAAACATAATTCCTCTGTTAGACATTTAAAGGCCTTAATAATCTGGTTCTAGCCTACTTTGTGGTCTGATTACATATCATGTCCTTTCATGCATATTACACTTGAGCCAAACTGTCTGACTTTGCTGTTCCCCATACACAACATAACAGCTTCCATCTCTCATTGCACAAGTTGTCACCCCTGCCTGGAATATTCTTCCTCCTCACCTCTGCTTCTTGGAAATCCTGGCTCCCTTCAAGACTCAATTGAATCCAGTACTACTCCTTTAAGATAATTTTCCCGATCTGCTCCAGTTAGTGTCCCACCCAAGTAACCTTGTATTTGTTTTGAGTATAGTATCCTACAATTTTCTCTTCAGCTGGTTCAACTTTTGACTTGGTCACCTCTTCTACATATGCCATTCAGCTACTGCAGCCTGTGTGACTTGGCCAAGTCTGGGCCTTTTTATTCAATAGCTTTTTCCACAGAAACTTGCTTTCTAGTTTTAAATTTGTATTCTGGGATAGATCTCCACCTTTATCTTCCCAGCTCTGGTTGCACTAAGCTGGCAGACATATATCTAGGCCAATTAAACACATTTTCTTTGTGCTCATCTGGTGATCCAATTAATTACTTCTCTATCTCAGGGTCATGAGTTATTGACCTTGTGGGGATTGAGTCAAAAAGTCAGCATAGTTTCATTCCATTTCCCTCCCCAAACCACCTCCTTCTGCAATGATTGGGGCCCCTATTGGGGCCCACCAGAATAAAAGAACCAACAGCTTTGAAATGTTACATGTCAGGCTATTCAATGCAAAGCCATTACTAATTCTTATGGTTGATAGGTAGGTGGTACAGTGGATAGAGTACCAGGACTAGAGTCAGGAAGACTCATCTTCCTGAGTTCAAATCTGGCCTCAGACACTTACTAGCTGTGTGACCTTTGGCAAGTCACTTAACGCTATTTGCCTTAGTTTCCTCATCTGTCAAATGAACTGGAAAAGGAAATGGCAGAGCACCCTGGTATCTTTGCCAAGAAAATCCCAAATAAGGTCATGAAAAATTGGACATAACTGAAAAATTACTGAACAAATTATTATGATTAGGGATGAAACATAACTCTAAATAAAATGTGACAACATTGCCAAAATTTGTTTGAAGTAGATGCTTTAAAAAAATACTAACTTGGAGTTGGAAACACAGGTATTTTGTATCTTATTTTCGAAGTGAGGAAAATAATAATTTCTTATATTGGGGAAAGGTTAATGAGATGGTGATTTGCATGTATAATGGAGTTTCCTTTTGAATCTCAAGAAGTCTTGTTTTAATTGTGAAATACTCCATCAGGTGGGCTTTTAGGAAACTCACACTAAAGAAGAATTTTATTAATACTGTTTTATATCTATTATGGTATGTTATAGTATTTTACTCATAATATTTTAGTATAGTATTTGTGCTTATATTTTAGTAACTTTGGCAAGTACTTAGTTTATTACCAGTAGTCTTCCAAGTAGAGCAAAAGAGATATGGGGTCTTCTTTGTAGTCAGGAAGACTTGGGTTTGGGTTGTGTTTGACACATATTAGCAGTGTGACCATGAGTCAGCCATTTAACCTCCTAGCAGCACATACAACTCTGTAAGTCTATAGGTTCCAGATGACCTGCCCATTTATTGTATGAATGTAGTGTTAAAATGCTGTATTTGTAAAATTAGTTATTGATTAAGAATTGTATCTAATCACTGGAATTGGTACTTAGGAATTAGTTTGATTTAACAGACAGTTTGACTATTTAGCATTAGAGTCTATAAAATGGTTTGACTTCTTGGGAAGAGAAACTTCCCTAAATAGTTTTGTGCTATAGCTTAGACTCTTACCCCAGATGGGAGGGTTGCTCAATGTCAGATTTTCCAAAGTTGATGAACTCTGCTGTCATGAGTCTTGGAAATCCCCTCCTGTAAATCAGACTAAATGGAAGCCCACCCTACACTTTTAGCAACTGTATAAAAGATAGCTCTGTCTGTTCTAATGCATCCCCGGCCACTGAGAGGCTTTTGGGATCTCACTCATTGGCAGTAGCCGGCCTTGCTCCTAAATGATCATGCTCAGACTTTGTGCCTCAGTTCTCTTCATGGCAGATTCTTATCAAGACAGCAGGGAGCTCTCTGCAAATGTGAATTCACAGGGCTAGACAAAAGAAAGAAATTCTGAGGGAAAAATCTTTGATTGTCAAAGAATTCATGTCAGAAATCTTGACACTCTATATGATTTCTACTTATAATCTTATTTTAAATGGAAGGAACCTTTTATTGCAGGAGGTGTTTCTAACTTTTAACCTGAAATGTTTTTGAGAGAAGCTTCTTAATTTTTTTTTAAAGTTTAATTTTTAATTTTGGCAGCTTTTCTTCTGGACTGTTTGTTTTCTCCCTGATTTCCCCGCCCCTCCCCCAAGCTTTTAGTTCACTATATTTGGTGATTTATGATTCCCAAAGAGAGTAGCTTTTGGTCATTTTATTAAAATGGCACCAATTAATTGATGATATGCATTTTACTAGCATTCCTCCCCTAAACTGATTAAGGATATGTTTTTACATTTGAAAGTATTAAAAAAATCAAATGTTCTATGAATTACACAAAGTTAGTGAGGATAAAAAAAGTTTTGTGGCCTGAAGATACCAAGAGAGTGTCCTTATATTAAAATTAAAGGTATTAAATTTCAGGTCTGTCTAAAAGGAAACTAACTTAGGCTCATTTCTTCATTACTTGTGCTTGGATTATTTTAATAGATTTCTGTCTCCTTACTCTCTATACATATCCCCTCCTCAATGTTTTTTTTTGGGGGGGGGATTTGGGCAGGGCAATTGGGGTTAAGTGACTTGCCCAAGGTCACAAGCTAGTACATGTGTCAAGTGTCTGAGGCTGAATTTGAACTCAGGTCCTACTGACTCCAGGGCCGGTGCTCTACTCACTGTGCCACCTAGGTGTCCTCCTCAATGTTTCTAAATAGTATTGCCAAATAATTTCCCCCAAATAGGCATTTTATCCTCTAATCTCTCCTGTTTAAACTCCACAATGGTTCCCTATTGCCTAAATAATTAAACTCTTCAGCACTCTTTGTTAACTGACAGCACGTCATTTCATACGTTAAAATTCAGTCTATTATTTTTTTCACTTTCAGTTTCATTGACAAGTTTTGTTTTCATATTATAAGCATTTATAGATGATTCCTGCTTTGTGAGAGGTCTCTTGTAACAGAATAGTTAAAATAAAATACCATGGGCTCATGTGAAAGTTCAGGCAACATTTCATATCTGTAAAGCCTTCTCCCCTCCTCTGTATTTTTAGAAAAACAAATAGAAATCCATTTTCTCTCCTTCCTTCTTCCAGCCCAATTGGAAAGAAAAAGAAATATAGTAAATTTTTCATAGCAAATACTCAGTCAAGCAAAACAAATTCCTTCAACGGCTATAACAATACATGTCTCATTCTGTACCCTATCGCATCTCCATAATGGATATCATACTTAATCTTTGGTCCTCTTTAATCATAAACAGTCATTATATTGAAGAGCTTTCAAAATTGAGGCCCAGAGACATAAAGTGACTTGTCCAAAGTCACACAGGTAATAAGAAGCATATTCAGAATTTGAACTCACGTTTTCTGATTATAGACTTTGTGTTCCTTTCACCACATGAAACTTCTTGGAATTTGAAGACTTCAACATTTGTCTTTCTTGAGTCTTGTGGCACTATACCATTTCTCTATGATCTTTCAAAGATCACTGATAGTGGCCCAGCAATTAAATCTTTCAGTTAAGTACTCTGGGATGTAATTTGACTAGACCTGGTGACAGTCCAGACATAGAGAACTCCTGGTGATTGCTTGAGTTAAGAGTCAGCCATTTTATTCTCAGACCACTTGCAAACACACATATCTATCTATATCTGCACGTACATATGTCTATGTCTGTGTCTGTCTGTCTGTCTATCTATCTATCTATCCATCCATCTATCTATCTATCTATCTATCTATCTATCTATCTATCTATCTATCTATCTATCTATCTATGCACAGACACATAACATTGTTATGTGCTATTAGTAACCAATGGGGCTTCTGATGAGGAAGGGTAGGAAGGGAGAGAAATTCTCCCTCCCTGTCTATCCCTTGATATACGAGGGAAAAAGTGAAGACAAACTCCTCAAGAATTGACAGTTCTGACAAGGGGAGGCTGATTCTTCAGTCAGTCAATCACTTGAGTTCCTTGTGGGTCATCAGGTTGATCGGACAATTCTTCAACTTGATCAGGGATTTCCTGGATCAGCACCCCTCTCCTCCCTTATACTTGTATTTAGTAGTATCTGTTTACTTCTATCCTATGATAGAGCAATGATGTAGAGCATCTGGGAAGACTTGAACAAGTTTTCTTGGGCCAGTGCTCTGATTTTCCTCACAATAGTGTCTAATTCCCATGTTGTCCAAGAATAAGATCTCTAAGTGGTTTCATCACTGCAGAGGTTCTCCCTTCACATTACACTCCCCTTTACACTTTAATAGACTGTCTTTTATGAGTAGCTGTAACTGAACAATGTTATCATTTGGCTAGTCAACTCTTAAGTAGTAAACTTTTTCATACTTTGCTAGGTTAGTCCTTAGATCATTGACATGTAGTAACAGGACCATAAATTAGAATGTCATAGATTTAGAGCTAGAAAGAAGGTTCTTGAAGTCAAATCCTCTCATTTTATAGGGGAAGACAATGAGGTCTGGAGAGGTTGAGTGGTTTTGTCCAAGGTTACAAAGAAAATAAGTAGCAGTCAGGATTTGAACTTAGGCCCCAATTCTAATTGAAGTTTATTCTTAAATCTGTGCTTTGGAGCCTTTTGAGTCAACAAATCAACAAACATATATTAAGCAATTATGATATGCCAGGCATTGTGCCAAGCTCTTGGGTTGCAAAGAAAAGTAAAACAGTCCTTGCTCTCAAGGAGTTCATACTTTGATAATGCAATATATATATATATATATGTATATATATATATGTATAATATATGTATATACACACATATACATACATATATATGAACAAGATATATAACGCACACACACATGCACAACATATATATGTATGTATATGTGTCTATAGATGAGATAATTTCATATATACATATGCATATGTATATATTATATATAGATATATATGTGTATATTTGAGATAATCTCATATATACATATGAGTATAGGTGTATGCATGTATAGATGTGTATTTGTGTATGTATGTGTGCAATATATACATGTGTATATATATATATATGTATAAGATAATCTCAGAAGGAAGGCAGTAGCATTAAAGGGAAATGTTTCTTGCAGAAGAGATTTATGAGATTTGACATGGGCAACAGCCGATCAAAGTACCCAGTCAAGATATGGAATGTGTTGTTCGAGGAATAGCAAGCAAGCCAGTGTCTGGTACTTGTGGAGTACGATGGAGGGGAGTAAAGTATAAAAAGAGGGAAAAGCTAAGAAGGGTTTAACAGGATCTCAGAGAGTCTGAACTGCACTACAAGAAGACAAGGTCACTTCCACACTGTAACGACAGACTGAAGTAAGATTTGATTGGAGGAAGATTTCAAATAATGTCTATACTTTCAATTAAGGTCAAAGTATAGTTTTAGAAACACTTCATCCTATCTGTATAGCTGTACAAAATGGTGAATTATTCCTACAGTTAAGAACTCAGTGATTATTTATACATTTTGATTACAAAGCATTTGCTGATTTTCTGTTTTGCCTTAATGGAGCCCAACAAAGGTTTTATTGAAACCCAATGCAGCGGACAGCTCGGAAAGCAATTTTAAATTTAGAAGTAATAAAGCACCTTCCCTTTTTTTCTCCTGTAGAAATGATCACTTTTTCCTCTAAGCTCAGAAGCTGCTAACATTTTTTTCTCCTAGAGGAAGCTGACACAAGAAAAAAAAAAACCAAGGAAGTCAACAAAGAATTTCACCCTTCATAAAATCTGAGGTCACCATATTCCTGGGGAATTGCCTTCTATTAAGCCAGAAGTCACTGATATTGATGGCCACTCACTCCCCAAAACCTTGCTCAGAAGTTCTTTTAGGTTGCAGCAATTGGTTGTTTCTATGAGGGTCACAACTCTGTACTGTACAACCACAGAGAAAGACTCCAGTCCCTAAGATAAATATAAAAATCAAATGAAGTAATGACTAACAATATCAACGAATAATGCTTTCAGTTATGCCCCATGGAAGAAATGTATGTGGCTAAGCTCAGGCAGTATATAAGTCTTAGAGTCTGTTATTAGGAGGTCAACAGAGGAGAGACTGAAGCAGAGCACATGGAATTGCTTGATGATGTCATGGCTACCACTTCTAGGCAATGGAAATTAAATTCTTAAATAAAAGGCTTTGAGCTATTAACCTATGAATTCATTAATCCCTAATGCTTCCATGTGACATATTCACGGTATGGCATGCTTAGTATTATTTATTAGTATATTTGATACTTGAGTACTAATGTACTCAGTATTATTCAGGACACAGCATTTAATATGATCCATGGAAGGCAGAGAGATAAATAACATTCCCAAGGTGACATAAATAGAATTATAGGATTTTACTGTTGGAAAGGACCTTACTGTTTATCTCAGTTAACTCCTTTATTTTACTTATTAGGAAACTGAGCCCCAGAGAGCTTTAATGAGTTAGTTAAATTTACTATTAAGTAATTTTTATCTAGAACAAAAAAACCCCAAGAACATTGTTTATTTATTTATTTATATTTTTTTTTTGGAGGGAGGAAGGCAGGGCAATGGGGGTTAAGTGACTTGCCCAAGGTCACACAGCTAGTAAGTGTGTCAAGTGTCTGAAGCTGGATTTGAACTCAGGTCTTCCTGACTCCAGGGCCGGTGCTCTACTCACTGCGCTACCTAGGTGTCCCAAGAACATTGTTTATAAGGATTGGTGCTAATTTATGTGAAGGGTATTCTATCAACATCCTGTCCGTCAGTTGGTATTATTACCTCAAAAGTTCAGTAGTTGAAATTCAGGAGGAAAAAAAGAGGATGGCAGTGGAAATGCTATAGTTATGTTTGATTCTACTGCAGAAAGAATCAAACTTCACAAAGAGAAAGGGAAACAAAATATAAAATCACTTGGACCACTGTACACTCATCAAATGATATAGAAATTCCATACATACTATCTAGGACAGGGAAATTCAGCACTTGGTCAGGGTTATATAGTAAATTCTATTCTTGAAAAACAAGCCATGTTCAGCACCTGAAAGTTAAAAACTTCTTTTCCCTCAAATAAAAGAACAACTGAGATTTACCTTTTAAAGGTCAAAAGAAGAGCAGCAATGCTAAATTCATGACACAGCATCCAGTTCTATAGTACAGTTATTTTTTTCCCCCAAGGGAAAATTCACATGCATACGAAATGGGGCAGGGAGGTGTCACAATGGAGACTGTTAGATCTGGAAACAAGGAAGATCTGAGTTCAAATTCTACCTAAAATATTTAGTAACTTTGTGACCTTATGCAAATCAATTAACTAATTTCTCTCAGCCTCAGTTCCCTCATCTGTAAGATGGGGGTAATAATAGCACTTAAATTCACAAGGTTGCTCTGAGGATCAAATGAGATAACATGGAAAGTGCTTTGCAAATCTTAAAGCTCTATAGAAATTCTAGTTATAAAATGTACATTTCTGGAAACTGTTCACTTCTAAATCAGCTTAGCTTTGTTATACTGCCTTTCTCTCTTGGGATTCTTAACAGAGCTATCTAAATGAAATGAGAGTCTTCAGGACTTAGAAAGTTATAGACTCAATCCTCCAGCTGACACCATAATTTCCTATTTTCTGACCTCAATCATCACTGTTGAAATTGGATACTGTGACATCAACAGAATGAAAAAAAAAATGGTCCAGGAACAGATCTAAGAAAAGACCCTTGCAAGCATTCTCAGCTGCAATACCCCAAAGTAAATGATGGAAAAATGATAATGTATACACAAAACTATTTCTAAAAGTTTTTGACAGCACTTTGATAAAAATGTTTCTCTTGTTATCTTTATGAACAAAATGGAAAAGTGGGCTAGGTCAATAATGTTCCAGGTTCTAGGGCAGGGCTGTCCAACCTTAGGTTTTGGTTGAAACAATAGACAATATATTTAGATTTGCCATTTAAGTGAGAACTCTGCTGTAGCTCGGCTTTGTTTACTAAAGCATTTATGTAAATTTCTATGCTCTTAGGCAGGCTGCATAAATCGCACTGTGGGTACATGAGTCCCTGCTCTAAGGGATTAGGAACACTTTTTAATATCGATACATTTCAGGTATTTCCACATGATAGTACTTGTTGAGAGGGTGAGAAGACCTATGAGATTCAAGATTGCCTTAACCCTCCCTTCTGCCCTCTCCCTCCTTCCTTCCTTCCTTCCTTCTTTCCTTCCTTCCTTCCTTCCTTCCTTCCTTCCTTCCTTCCTTCCTTCCTTCCTTCCTTCCTTCCTTCCTTCCTTCCTTCCTTCCTTCCTTCCTTCCTTCCCCATTATTTCAATGGAAATTAAGGGAATTTTCAGTGAAGAAATCTCCATTTACCAGTGTTGCATGATGCCTATTCTGCCAACTTCTAGTCCTAGAGAATTTCCTGGCTCAGGGCTACATATTCAGTATGTTTAAGGGCTAGGACTTGAACCTAGGTCTTCCTCACCCTGAGGTCAGTTTTGTCTAGCTACTACAATACAATTGACTCTCTACTCTTGGTTAACAAGGGTTGAACTCTTTATTTTAGTAACCTTTTAGAGTGGTTATACTAAGTTGTGGCTAGGCCCAATGTAGTATGAGACTGGAGAACTGTGTAGGACTTCGGAGATGTGGAAGCCAACTGGAGAGGGGAAGTAAATTGTCCTGACTTTTCCTGGGTTTGTGTGTGAGTCCTTGCTTTTTCTATTTTAGTTAGCTAGGTCACACAGTGGACAGAACGCTAGGCCTGGAGTCAGGAACACGGAAGTTCAAATCCAGCCTCAGACACTATCTGTGTGACCCTGGCCAAGTCACTTAACTCTTTTTGCCTCAGTTACCTCATCTGTGAAATGAGCTGGAGAAGAAAGTGGCAAACAATTCAAGTATCTTTGCCAAGAAAACCCCAAATGGGGTTATGAAGAGTTGGGCACAACTGAACAAGAACATCAATGAAATAAAACTTCTACCATTCTAAGTATTATTACCTGGACTATTTACACAGGAGTTGCAATTTTTTTTCAGACCTATAAATAGTCAAACGATGATATTATCGAGGAAAACCTTGGTTGAGGAAAACAATAAACCAAATTCTTACGTTCCTCGGAGGGACTCTACGTAGAGGCATAAGCTAAAAAAACTGATTTGTAGGAAATCTCCAAGATTAAGTTGGGTTTGTAAACTAAAGAGACTTCCTTTGGGACTCTAGGTTACATCTTTTCTGGGAATATTCATTGACAGACAAACTCTCTACTGTGAATTCAGTAATGCTTTTAAATAAATTTATATTTTATTAATCACAAGAATATCCACATACATTTGAAAAATTCTAATACATAGCTGCATGAGATTTATTTAGTTGACAGATGATATTTTTACTTATTTATTCTAATGAGTCATGTAGTGAGGTCGCTGATGCACATGTGGATTTGCAGAGCTTTTGCAATAACTTTAGAGCCCCCCCAAGAGTCCACAGGATGGGGTCCAGTGAGCTAAGTGACTCTACTAACTATATAGTTAGTTGGATTCAGAATTGATTGACTGACTCTACACAAGGAATGGTCATTAATGGTTCATTGTCAACTTGGAGAGATAACAGAATCATAGATTTGAATCTGGCAGTGACTTTAGAGATTGAATCCAATCTCTTCATTTTATATATAAGGAGACTGGGGCATAGGGAGGTTAAGTGACTTGCCCAGGGTAGCGCAGCTAGTAGTTATCAGAGGCAGGATTGAACCATCGTCTTCCTAATTTTAAGTCTGGGGCCCTATCCATTATACCTCACTGAGGGAGGGGTCCCTTTGTCCTTCTTCCTGAGTTGGTCATCATTTTTATCAATGCCTTGGATAAAAATGCAGAGGGTACACACTTGTTAAACTTTCACAAGACAACGCTAGGAGGGATAAGAGAGTCAGGATCCAAAAGATAGAATATTATATGGGAAATAATGATGCACATTTTAAAAATTCAATTCAATTCCATAAGGATTTATTAAACACTAATTGCTTATTGGGTACTGTGCCAGTATAATGAGGGGGGATGGCCAATGAAGGCATATTTATTAGAGCATGTGTTATATGCTCTACTTGGAGATCATTCACATAGGGGTATGCTGAGCCTGCTTCTGAAAGTGTGTGATGGAGGGGCTCTTCCTGCTCTGATTCAGAGCATTTGCAGGTATCTTCTGTCTCCTCTCTGTTTACTTTGGGGTGACAAGACAAAATGAAAAAGCCTTTTAATTGACTGCTAAGTCAGTCTTGAGTGCATATACAAAAGGCTGGAGTGGATGGTGCTTCTCTTTCTCTCTGGCAGCTTTCAAGTGATGGGGAAGAAATGTGATGGACCTCTGGGTGGAGAGAGAGGTACTTTAATAACTGTGGCAGGTAGTGCTGCCACTGCTTTATCTTCCCTCCCCTCCCTCCCCACCCCAGGCCTTTACAGAAATGGGAACACATGATGCCAACGTTGGCTTAATTCTGTATCTATTCTTTCCTGATTTTAAGTGACTATGTATCAGGGACAGGACATCCCAGGTTCTTACCCTGTGAGCTTTGAAAGGTTGGGAAAGGAGATTCAGCTACTGGAGTCCATAACATGGTTTGTTGCTAGCTGTAACAGCTCAGATAAGTGATGAGTCAGCTCTGAGGAGTGCCTTGACTAACCCAGGTAAGCACTGAACTGATCCATAGCATGTGTCCTGAATTCAAGGAAGTGTGTGACTCATCCATTAGCTCTGTTGTCACCAAGTAAACTTGATGGGGAGAATTCCTGGCAGAAACCATTCTAAGTCTGTGTCCATTTTCTCCAGGGACTAAGGTAGTAGAGGACAACATCAGAGATTTTGCTGTTTCTTCTCAGTAAAAATCCCTTAGTGAAAACTAATCAATATTAATTGGTTAATTGATAATGAGGAGAGATCAGTTGATCAGAATGATATTGGGGCAGTAATCACTGGTTAGACGATATTGGGGAAATATTAACTTGTGATGATTGGGCAAAATAGATGAGGTGGCAACTCATGAGACATACCATGTTTCTTAGAGTGTGAGATAGAAGAATGAGCTCTGAGTCTATGTCTTCTCCCAGGGAAGACAAAAATAAAAACAATTTGTTTTTATTCTAGAGAATTCTTCTAGAGAGTTAGGCTCAAAGAGCCTAAATTCTTCTGGTGAGTAGTAACAAGCATTTATATTGATAACAAATGGAAAATAATTTCAGCTCAGGGAAGGAGAGTAGTTAATGATGACTGGGTGGTGGTGCTGGGCGGGGCAGGGGGTGGGGTGGAAGAAGGAAAAGACCTTTTCTAAAGAGTGGCACAAAATTGAGGCTTGCATGGAGCAAGAGATTCTAACAGGTGATGGTTTAACACTCATAACTTGGAATGCTGGGAAATTAACATATACCAAGGCACTGAATAGCTTGCTGCTCTCAGAAATAAGGTGACCCACTTTGAACAAAAGCCATAGGCTATAAATAAAGGGAGAATCTCACACAATGTTCACAGTCCTGCTGCTTTGTCCACGTAGGAGACACTCAAATACTGGAGGTGAGCTGGGCACACATTTTGGTCTTTGTTGTAACCATAGGCACATGTTAGGAGCATCTTCTTTAAACACAAAGAATGACTGTGTTTGCAGGCACATGAGGCGACATTATTAATCCCGCTGGAAATGATCTTACTGGATGCTTTATTTCCCAATTACAAGAGTTAAATTTATTCCTGTTACAGTTAGGAAATTGTTTGTATTTCAATATCCTGTTATGATATATTTTGTTGGAGTCATTTCAATAGCTTTCAGTGAATGTAAAAGCCATTTTCTTTACAATGACTCAGAGTGTCAGAGCTACAGAAATATATTCACCTTCAATAAAAGCCTCAATACCACGATTCCTCGTCTGTTCTCCATTAGGGATACACTGAGGCAATTCTTTACTGCCATAGTTGTGTGAAGTAATTGTTCCAATTAAAGTGAGTTAAACATTTTTTTCCCTAAACTTGAGAGTCAGGATTTATTTATGAATGCATAGCTAGTTCTCCACAGCACAGTAACTCTTTGGCAGTTGCTTCTTGACAAAGTTTTGCAAAACAAATTGTCTTATTTAAAAATGAGCCCACTATTCCAGCCATACATTTAGCATTCCACAGGAGAGATACTTTCTTAGCTAGAAGGAATACGTGCTGGAGAGAAGAGGGAGAGGTTATCTTATTATGGAAATTCACTCATGGTTTTAAATATACTAAAGTATCTACAAAGACAAAGACCCCGATGTCGAAGCATTGCCTTTTTTCCACAAGACCTGACAAAAGGTTTACCCACCCTGTCTTTCTCCACGTAGCCACCAAAGCAAGGTATAGTACTGTTACATTATTAATTGCAGTGGTTCTTACTTGACCTATCCTATGGTGATATTGTTAAATTTACTTTCAGTATATCATCATTTAAGCAGGTTCTCTCTATCTTATTTAACAAACATTTATTAAGTACCTACTACATACCAAGTGCTAGGTCAGATATTGGGAATACAAAGACAAAAAGAATTCAATCTTTCCCCTGAGGGCACTTACATTCAACTAGGGGACACAATAAATAGATAAAAATATATAGTTGGGAAAGGGGGGTGGATTGAATACATTTATGGGGCCCTCATTTAGGACATGTAGCATGTAGGGCAACTGATATGTGTCTTCCTTGGATCTCCTCCTTATGGATTGTAGCATTTCTCTGAGTATCTTTCCCCACATAAAGAACTCCACAGGGAATGCTCAAATCCAGCCCCCTAATGCATGAGTGGGATGGTGAAGCCCTCTCAAGGAATCTGGATCTCAGTCTTTCTATGAATTGAGTGGCATAAATGGAGGTTGGGACTCAGGGCTTCTGATTGACAGCTAGGCCTAAATCTGGAGTTACTAAACAAAAATCACCTGAACTGTGTCCTCACCAAATAAGGAAAGAGTGTCTTGAAGAGTTTGGCGTTGGCTAAATTATACCTGGAGTAGTAGATTTCCATGAAATTTCGAGCCTGGACTCCACCATTGGGAGTAAAAGACCAGTGGTGGTGGGGTGGGGGCTTGTTTACTTTAAAGTACAAGGCTGGGTTTTGCCCTTTGGGCCCCACCTCTTCCTACCAATCCTCTATCAGTGCAGAGACCACCCTTTCCCACAGGATTGTAATAAAGAAGTTTTTCTGTTCCTAAATTTGAGAGCCCTCTGATTTTTTTAATTGCTGGTGGGTGGTCTCACCCCACACATGCATAAATACAAAATAATTTGAAGATTGAGGGAGCACTAACAATGAAGGTAATCAGGAAAGTCTTTGTAGATGAGACAGCACCTGAGTTGATTCTCCAAGGAAACTGATGATAATTTGAAAAAAAAAAGAAGGGAGGAGGGAGTGGATTCCAGGCATGGTGGACAACCAGCGCAAAGACACAAGAGAAATGCCAGGCTTGGGATATAGAAAATAGACTAGTCTGGTTAGACCATAAAGCATATGCTATAGCCTGGAGTCAGCCTCTACAGGCTTTTTATTTCCCCATTTCAGCCCCTCCTCCACTCAGTGGTCAAATTAATCTTCTAAAAGGACAGGGCTGATCAGTAAATCTTCCTTTCTCCTCATTCAATAATTTCTAGTGGCTCCCTATCACTCCCCAAAAATCAAATGTGAAATTCTCTGTTTAGTGTTCAAAACCCTTCTTAACTTGCCTCCTTCCTACATGTCCAGTCTTCTTATACCCTACTTACCCACTACATATTCTGCAATGGAATGACAGGGGACTTCTTGATGCTCCTCACGCAAGACACTTCATCTCTCAACTCTAGTCATTTTAATTGGCTATCTCTCCTCCTTAGAATTCTCTCCCTCCTTATCTCTCCCTCCTGACTTCTCTGGTCTCCTTCAGGCCCTAGCTAAATTCCTATTCTCTAGAAGAAGCTTTTATTGACTCTGCCCTTAATGCTAGTGCTTTCCCTCTGTTGATTACATCTGATTCATCCTGTATGTGTATGTGTGTGTGTATATACATATACGTCTTGTTTGTACATAATTATTATATTGTGAACTTGAGCAGGAACTGTTTTCTTTGTATCCCCAGCTTAGCACAGTATGTGGCACATAGGTACTTAATAATGCTTGTTGACTGACTGACTAAAGGCAAGATGAGTAGTTTGTATTTTGCCCTAAAGGCAATAGGATTATTTGATATTTTTGAGCAATCAAATGTTATGGTTTGACCTGTGCTTTAAGGAGATTATTTTTATGACTACATAAAAGATAGATCAAGAAGGGAGAAACTGGAAACAGAAACATCAATTAGAAGAAATAGCCTAGGCAAGAAGTGCTAAGGGCCTGAACAAGGATGGTGGCCATTTATGTGCAAAGAAGGGGATGGATCCATGAGTTGTTGTAGAAACAGAATTGACAAGACTTGGCAGCTGATTGGATTAAGGAGGAAGGGTGAGGGAGAGAGGAGTTAAAGGATGAATGTGATATTGGGAAGATGGGTGAGATGATGGATGGTGGTATCCTCAACAAAGATGGGAAAGTTTAGAGGATGGTTGGATTTAGAAGGGAATATAAGGTGTTTCAGTTGGGAGAAATTAAGATACCCATGGCAGAGGTGAAGATGTCTAGCAGGCAAGTGGGGATGTGGGGCTGGAGTTGAGAAGACATTAGGGGTTTGAATTTATAGATTTGAAAGTCATCTGCATAGTGATATTTGAACCTATGAGAACTGATGAGATCACTGAGAGAAAGGGTGGAGAGGAGAGAGGGTAGAGGGAAGAAAGAAGATAATAGAAGTTTACAAGAGAGGAAAAAAAAGGAGGGAGGGAGGGAGGAAGGGAAGGGAGAGAGAGAGGGAGAGAGAGAGAGAGAGAGAGAGAGAGAGAGAGAGAGAGAGAGAGAGGGAGAGAGGACGAGAATGAGAGAGGATGAGAATGAGAGAGAGAAAAAGAGATGGCCTAGGACAAAGAGATGGGGACAACAAGTGAGAGGCTGAGAAACAGATGATGATCCAGCAAAGACTATTGGGAAGCTGTGAGAAAGATAGGAGAAAATTCATGAGAGAGCCCTGCCTTTAAGACTTCAGAAGGTAGAGATAAAATTAGGAGAAGGAAGGTGTGAAAGCTTCTGACATGTGAAGAATAATAGGGACTGAGAAAAAGACATTGGATTTAAGTTTTAGGAGAGCATTGGTAACCTTGGAGAGAGCAGTTTCTACTGTGTTGCAGGGATGGAAGTCAGACTACAAGGAGTTGAGAAATAAGTAGGGGGGAAAGAAGGTTAAACATGGCAGAGAGAAGGGGATTTAAAATAGCAATCAATTTTGTGGCTCATCAATTAGATGAGTTCCTCACATTCTCTAAGGATCTGTGATTTCATCAGTATGGGAACTCTTTCTTCATATAGGCATATCACAAGCTCCATAGTACATAGTATTATGAATTGCTGTGGCCAAAAAAATGGTATCACCTGGTGCCCAGCCCTCCAACGATGTAGTCCTATGAATTTGGTTAGGACTAGTGATGGGCAACGTACATGCTGTTCATTAGGCCCATATTCAAACAACTTTTCAGCTTGGGATAATCTTTTAGGACCTGTGTCTGGCTGGTATAGACTCAAAGTCATCTCCAAGCTTTGATGACACATCAGAATAGGACTTTGGAATGGAGACTTCATATAATTTCTAATTATACATATACATCTTAAATCAGAGCTGAAAGGCACCTTGGAGCCCATTTAGCCTAACTCTCTTCTCATACATGAATCCCCTCTGCAGCAACCCATCAAGTGGTCATATACGTAGCATTAACTTCTGAGATAGCCCATCTATCTTCTGAGACTGTTCATTTATTCTTAGATAGCACTACTTGTTAGGGGACTTTCCATTGTATTGAGGCAAAATCTGCCTCCTCTTAACTCCTAGCATTTTGCTTCTAATTTTAATTTTTCTTCCACATGCAAACTCTTCAAATAGTCAAACAGTGGATATAGTTCTCCTTTTTCCTCCCCATTCCCAATGTATTCTTCAAGATAAACATACTTAGTTCCTCCTACTTATCTTCTATTGCAGAGGTTCTTAACGTGGGGTCTATGAATTTAAAAAAAAAACTTTTGTTAACTCTATCTTAATATAATTAATTTTCTTCATAATCCTGTGCATTTTATTTTATGCATTTTAACAACATTATTCTGAGAAAGGGGATGTGGGCTTTATAAGACTGCCAAGGGAGTCCATGACAAAAAAAGGTTAAGAACTTTTGTTCTTTTTTTAAATTTATTTAGTTTTCAGCATTGATTTTCACAAGAGTCTGAATTGCAAATTTTCTCCTCATTTCTACCCTCCCCCCCCACTCCAAGATGGCGTATATTCTGGTTGCCCTGTTCCCCAGTCAGCCCTCCCTTCTGTCACCCCACTCCTCTCCCGTCCTGCTTTCCCTTCCTTCTTGCGGGGCAAGATAAATTTCTATGTCCCATTGCCTGCGTATCTTATTTTCTAGTTGAATGCAAAAACTTTTTTTTGTTGTTGTTTTTGAACATCTGTTTTTAAAACTTTAAAACTTTGAGTTCCAAATTCTCTCCCCTCTTCCCTTCCCTCCCACCCTCCCTAAGAAGTCAAGCAATTCAACATAGGCCACATGCGTATCATTATGTATAATCCTTCCACAACACTCATATTGTGAAAGACTAACTATATTTTGCTCCTTCCTAACCTATCCCCCTTTATCCAATATTCTCCCTTGACCCTGTCCCTTTTCGAAAGTGTTTGTTTTTGATTACCTCCTCCCCCATCTGCCCTCCCTTCTATCATCCCCCCTTTTTTAT
>CM053622.1:238981748-239021789 GCA_028646595.1 Phalanger gymnotis
CTCTCTCTCTCTCTCTCTCTCTCTCTCTCTCTCTCTCTCTCTCTCTCTCTGTCTCTCTCTCTCTCTCACCATATTGATCTGCTTAGAAAGAACCCTGTCTCTGACACTTACCTGTGTGACCCTAGCCAGTCACTTAGCTTCCCTAGCCTTTAGTCTCCTCCCCTTTAAAGTGATTCAGTTGGATTAGATGGGTTCTGAGGTCCCTTTCAGCTTCAGATCTACGATCCTATGACATCTCCCCTTTCTTCTCTATTGGCATGGGAAGGATTTCATTCTTGAGATGCTTTCATACTCAACTGTGACAAATTCCTCTTTAAAGTTTGAGGCTGTGTGATTCTCTATACACAAATACCTCAACTATCCAGAACTCAGCTATCCAGCAACCTCACTTGCCAAGAATAAGGAAGTAGGCCAAAGGGCCCATGAGCAACCAAAATAAACGTCAAGCAATCTTTACAATAAAACTCTGCTACTTTGCTTATCAGAGAGCCCATTATGCTCTAACGCAGAGTATATTTGCTTTTATTTTAAATATAATTCAAATATTCATAGTTATCTGATTTCCCAACCCACCTCTTAGGTTAGATGCCAAGAGAAGGACTGATAGGAATAAACACACTGACAGCAAAAAAAGGTGATCGATGAAAGCAAGGGAGTCTTCCTTCCAGTTTCATCTGTAATCCTTGTGGGATAATCCAGCTCAGTTGTGTCTCAACACCAAGCTTTCAGGAGACTTGTTTTTACTTCGACTGCTTTTTGCCATTTTGTGAGATGTTGCTGCTTATAATCTTTCCCCATCCTCCTCCATCATCCTCTACAAATTTATTTATATTCTGTTGTTTTACTCCATTACAAATTAATTTATACTCTGATGTATCTCGTGGATGCTGTGTCTTTCTGGTTGGCAAGGAAATCAACTTTTCAATGGTTAAAGTGGTCTATGGCAACTCTTGACATCCTGACTATGGATATGTATTGCATCGGCTGAACTTCTCTAAGAAATGATGATAAAGTTAATGCCTTTCTGATTGCACAAAGATAATTAGTCCTAAATTAATGTGGATGTTACAAGCTAATTTCATGTCTAATATAAAATGAATTTCCTTTTTTTGCGATGTGGTGCTCCCATGTCCAAGTGCTATCCTATTCTTTTTAAATTATAAATTTATACACTACCAAGAAAATAGTCCAAAAAAACATACAAAACAAAGAACACAATCTTGCCCAAACCCCTTAGCTTTTAATAAGGTAGAACTAAATGAATTAAGCAATAAATAAGTAAAGAAAGTGCTTTTGTTTTATCTTTCTTTCCAGGCCTGCCAGAAGTTCTAACACCTTTGGCTCCACTTGCCTTCCTTTCTTCCTTTTTTTCTTTTTAAAAATAAAATTCAAGTCAGTATATATACAAAATTAGTTCTACTGATTTTACAGTACATCACCTGATAGAGCCCTTTCCATATTTTCTTGTATGCTTTATATTTATCTTTTTTTCGTTTTTTCTTTTTTTTTGGCACAATGAAAAAAAAACACTTCAGCTTCAATGTCAACCCTGAACCTGGGTTCAAGTCCTTTTAGTGACAAATACTAGTTAGGTGACAATTACTTAACCTTTCAGTACCCAAAATAGCTCTCTAAAACTTGGTTATAAGAACAGTGGCTGAACATCATTGGTAGAGGGAGTTCAGTCACCTGGTATTTCCTATAAGGCCTCCTTGTTATAATTCATTGTGCTCACATACCATAATTAATTGAGCCATTTTCAATTATTGTACATGTTATTTCTAAATTTTTGTTATTTCAAATAACGCATCTATGAATTTTCTATAGATAAGTATTTATTTTGGCCTTTTATGACATTTTTGGAATGGAATAGTAGCAAGGAGATTGCTGAATCAAAAGTTATGGTGAGTTTTATGACTCATCACATTATTACCATCTTGGTCTCTCTGATTCTTTTTTTGAAAGTATTCATGCCACACAGGCATGAGACTTCTGAGAGTGCATAAATCCTTGGTCTTTTCCTTTTCTGTATCTTGAACTACATTTTGCAACATGCCTTTTGTATCCTTCCCCTGAGTTTGTCTTCACATTGAAGTCATCAACAAAGTATCCATGTATATGCTGGCTTGATTGGGAAGACTGAGTTATATTTTTTGTAAGATTTCTCCAGTTCTTCATTTTCAAAAGCAGATATCTGTGTATAAGCAGCAACTGCCTTTATGGCAGTTGTTTTTCTCACGTTCATGATGAGCACTGGGAGATGAGACATTCAAAAGACTCATGAAATGATGTTTTTTATTGTCTTTAAGCAAGTAAAAAAGAATTCCACTAGCTTCTTTGTTTTTGTTTCTCCAAGGAGAACTTGTGAATGATCCTTCCATTTAACTACAACTTCTTTATATCTTCTGCTTCTATTTATACTAAGAATATAAGTATTGAAATGGTCAAATACATAATAAATCATTGATCACTGGGGAAAAAATCAAATAGCTTCAATTTTACTTTAGAAATTTTACTTTTTTTTCAGATCAGAACTGTAGTCTCACTTTTATAGGGAAGACTTGATGTGAAATTTTTCCCACTGCAGTGTGGTGTAGTGGATAGAGAGCTTGTCTTAGAGCTAGGAAGACCCGAGTTCAAGCACTGCCTCTGAAACATACTGGTTATACAACCTTTGACAAGTCACTTGCCATAGGCAGCTTTCTAAGACTAAAAGTTGCAGGACAGGTGCCAATCTGTACTGGTAAAGCTTTACAGTTGTCAGAAAAGGCTTTTGTAGATCACTAAAATGCACATGTATCTATGCATATGTATGTACCGACATGCATATAGCTTATCCACATACATACGCATAGCAGTGGGGGCAGGGTTGTTGGGTGAAGAGTAAAAGATTTTTTGCTGTTATTCTAATAAGCAAAAGAGAGAGAAAGCAATTTTGAAATAATTTTAACTACTTTAGAAGGAAGATAAGCAATATTATTTTTTTATCTCCCAAGGAGGTTAAGAAACAATGTCTTATTTTCACCTAGAAATGATTATTTGCACAATACTTACAAAATGTAAAAAAAAGTAAAACTTCCAACATATTATGTTCAACATATACCTCTGAAATAAAACATTGCTAATTTGTGCCTGATTTGTGCCTTTGTTGAAAGGACTTCTTGATAAGGTCAGGCACTCAAGAGCCATTTTGTAGCAAGGTCAGGGGAAGGAAAATATCTCCTTGAACTTTGTGAGTTGTGTTTTTCTCATCTTATGATCAATATTAACCACAAGAGGGACACTTAGAATGTACCGGGAGACTTTTGACAAGTTTTTAAGTAAGCTTCAACTGTTTGTCACGAGGTATATCAATATGTACTGGCTAAAAATAAGCACTGCTTATATATGTGTTTATACGTACTATAGTACATATGCATCTAGTATCATGCGCATGTATATTTTTTCTTTGATGGATGTGTGATTTCCCTGCAGCAATAATATAATGCATTTTATAATTTAAAAAGCACTTTCCTTCCAATAACCGTAAAGTAGGTATCACAAGATTATTAATCTACCTTATAAATGAGGAAACTGAGGCTCATAGAGGCTAAATGACTTGTCCATAGTTCACAGCTATTAAGAGTTGACATGGACACCCAGATTGATTGTATGACCCCAGAAGTCAATACAATACTTTTTGTCTGACTGTAGTATATTGCTTTTAGGTGTGTTGGCTCAGTTGGTTAGATCACAATATTATGGAAGTCAAGGTTACAAATTTGACTTCTTTAAGGGTCACTGATTAGATATGCATCCCCAAATCTGTTCACTCATCTTGGAATTACTGACGTCTCAATGTGGACCAGTCAACAGAGCACAAAACCACAAATCTATGATCAACAGCAATGCTAGCTGTTGTTTGTATGGTGCTTTAAGTTTTACAAAATGCTTTATCGACATGATCTCATTTGATACTCATCGCAATCACATGAGGTAGATGTTGAAAGTATTATCCTTGTTTTATAGATGAGAAAACGGAGACTCAAAGACATCAAGTGACTTCCTTTTGGTCACTCAGAATGTCTAGGTTGGAATATGAACCTAGTACTTCCTGATTCTAAATCCAGTGCTATAGTCACTATGCTCTGTGGCCTTTATACTCATTAGAAAAACAAATACAAGGTAAGTTAGTTTCCATTGAGGATTAGCTACCAGGGTCATCTTTACATGATACCTGTTCCCAGAAATATAAGTCTAGTGAATGGTGGGCCATCTTAGAATGCAATGTGAAAGGAATTAAGGATTTTATAGGTCTCCTAGTCCAACTCCCTCATTTTATAGAGGTCCCAAGATGTGATGTACTTGTTCAAGGAAGCACAGAGTAAATGAGAGACTAGAATCCACTTCTATAAACTCCCAGTCCAGTGTTCTTTCCATTATATACAGGTTGATACCTGTCTTCTAACATCCTTGTGCACACATGTGTGTGCACACACATACACACACACACACACAAACACCAACCTCCCTCCCCAACACACTCCTGAGACTCAAATATCTGGTTCTTGACCATTGATTTACTTAGGTTTTCTGGACCATTTCAGGAATTGGAAGTAATCCTGATCAGTCTTGAAGATGGCTCAGGCTGAAAGTATATAGAACTGACATTCAGCCTCCCGTCTACATGCCTTTGTGCAGGCTGACCCCTGCCTGTAATGCACTCTGTTCTCACTTCTTGGATTCTCCAGCTTCCTTCAAAGTTTGCCAAAAAGCCACCTTCTATATGAGTTTTCCTTCCCACCCCACCAGCTGTTAGTACCTCATCCTGGGAGACTTGTATATTTTGTTCAACTTGTATGTTTTGTTTTATATCTACCTTGTATGTATATGTTCCCTTCTCTCCTGGCCCTACCCCCTCCCAGCATCCTGAAGGCCGGGAGATTTTTGTTTTTATCTTGGTGTCCCCAGAGCCTAACAAAGTACTTGGTACATAGCAGGTGATTCATAAGGGCTTCTTGATTGATTGCCATGGATTTCTGTGTAATACAACTGTATATGTGTCATGACCATGAGTGTGCTGAGTATGCTGTGCCATAGAGCTACATATTTACATATATTCTGCCTTGATGTCTACTGAAATTCAGACATAATGAAACATATATAGAACATTATCTGAATATAGTCAAAATGATGAAAGTGTAATAATAATAGTTAGCATTTATATAGTGCTTTAGGTTTGCTAAGGAATATTCAAATATTATTTCATCTTCCCAACAACCCTGGGAAGTAGATGCTCTTATTATCCCTATTCTACAGATGACAAAACTGAGACAGAAAGAGGTTAAATGAATCACAGAGCTAAGAAATATCTGACTCAGGATTTGGACTTATTTTCCTTACTCCAGGTCCAGTGCTTTATCCACTGTGCCACTTAGTTGCCTCAAAAATAGCCCTTTCCAACTAGGAACACGTGAAGACTGTTTTTCAGTTTGTGGTTGTAGCTCTTTAGAGCCTAAGGTTACTCTCAGCTCTCCTTCTGAGACTTGTGGTCTCTCTGGAGTCTTTGTTAGACAACAGTCAGCTCAGCCTTGCATGATGGCATACCATTATTTACCAGCTGTTTACAGTTAACTGCTACTCTCTGAAATCCTGCCCTAGGGCATCCTTCAAAAGTACCCTACATTCAGGTCCCAAGGACTCTTAGACATATTCTCTCACTCGAGCTTCGTGATGACTCTATAAGTTAGGTCAGGGCTGTCCAATCTTAGGTTTTTATTGAAACAATAGACAATATATTTTGATTTGTCATTTTAGTGAGAGCTCTGCAATAGCTTGGCTTCTCTTACTAAATCATTTATGTAAATTTCTAAGCTTGTAGGCAGGCCTCATAAATTGCACTGCTGGCCCAATGAGGCCTACAGGCCACATTTTGGACAGCCCTGAGTTAGGTAGTTCAGAGAAGAATAGCCCAATTTTACAGATATGGGTATTGAGTCTCAGAAGGCATAAGTGACTTGCTCACATTCACACAACTGGTGAACAGCAAAGCTGGGACTGGACCATCTTTATCCCATCTGTCCAGTCCAGAGCTCTTTCCTCTCCATAAAGCTGACTCTCCTCATCTCTCATACTCTTCGAATGCCTCAGATTTCATGCTACAGCCCCTTAAGAGAAAGAGAGACAGGAACAGAGGAAGAGAAAAAGAGAAAGAGGGTCCAAGAGAAACAAGTCCTGAAACGAAAAGAGGGAATGGAAGAAAGAGAAAGCCACTAAAGGAGAGGGATAGGAAGAGAGAATGGAAGGAAAAAGGGAGAAGGAGAGAGCCTAGGGTGAGAAGAAGTTAAAGTTTATTGCCTCAGGCCTACTTCCTGCAAGGTCCTCCCCCAACCCTACCATGTCTCATTCTCCAGACCCCTCAGAACCCAGTGGTCCTTTTTGCCCCCGATTCACCTTTGCAATCAATCTCTTCTTCCTTCCTACAAGTCGGTATCTCTAGAATCCTGTTCACTCAACCCCTGTTCCAAGCAATTCCACCCTTCAGGTTCAAGTCCTCTACCTTGAAGTCTCGTTGTTCCTCCCACTCCCTAGTTGACCCAAACCATCTGCCTACCTAAGCCATGCCTAGAACCTAGCAGATCTAGTGCCCACTACTGTCATTCCTCCCCCAGCTTGTTTCTATGCAACTGCCTGTACCATGTTCCCTTCTCACACCTCCGTCAAGACTTAACGAGCCAACTGCCTAGAAAAGAACCATCACACTTTGTTGGACCACATGATCAGAAACCCATGTAAGCTATGAAATTAATTTTTTCTTACAATTGCCAATTTTTTGTATTGCCTTAAGATGTTTTGAATATGTTTTGGTTTTACACTTTTATTTCTAAATACATCCTTACTCCCTTGTCTACCCAGTGAACCCCTGTGCAACAAAGAATGTTGAAAGAGAATGGATAAAAGCAGGTCAGTATAACCATTTAATATATCATTTGAATATGACTATATATATGTATGTGTATATATGTATGTGTGTATACACACACACATGCATACATACACACACATATGTCTAAATAAAATTCTCTACTCCTATAATCCCTCACCTCTGCAAAGAAGCAAATGAGCTGTGTTATCTAAACTTTCTAGTGTCGGGCTTTTTTGTCATTATAATCCTTCAATATTCAGTTTCGTGTTTTGTTTTTAAATTGTTGTTGTGTTTCTTCTTCCCATTTACATTGTTATAGCCATAACCAATTGATTCAATCCTGATGCTATATTCAAGGGGTGTTCTGTTGGTCTCAGTGCTTAACTCTGAAGCCAGGACTAGATGCAATGTCCTAGTTGTCCAACCTGAAACCCCAAGGCCAAATTCCCTTGTAAGCCAAATTCACCTTTCCTGACCTGGGGTAACTCCTCTCCCTAATAGTTAGGGGAAGGTGAAAGAAGGGAACATGCATTTATTAAACATCTACTATGTGTTAAGTGTTTCACAAATATTAATTCATTTGATGCAACAATCCCATGAAGTAGGTGCTATTAGTACTCTCATTTTATAGGTTGTTGTGTTTGTCCTTTGTTTTTGAAAAGGACTGTGGCATCAGGGAAATGACGACATGACTTGCACTTGACTTTGATTTGAGTGAGGGAGGGCTGTGCAAGGTCACCAACCTCACTTTCTCCTCCAGAGCCATCTGGATCCAGTGATCAGATATTCATCAGGTTGCCTGGAGATGGTCCAGGATGCAAAGGGAGACCCTGGCACTTTTAGGTTGTCTTTTCACAAACTCACTTAGAGTGAGGTAATGCCCATTCAGTGAATAGGCCTCTTTAAGAAGTGAGTCAAGGGATGGCCCCTTTAATTAGAAAAAAGAAAAAAAATCAAGCTGGGAGTCGAAGACCCTCAGGGTTGCTGTTCCAGAGAGAAACAGTTACCGTTGGCATTCACTCTAAGTCAGGAGGGCCCAAAATGCAGCCCTTAAGTGGAGCTTGGGCAGGGACCTATTGTGGTCCAATCTATGAGCTTCAGAGTGAACTGGGTTTAAGGCTTTGTGAAAGAAGAGAAAGGAAGGAAGGAAGGAAGAGAAGAAAGAAGGAAGGAAGGAAGGAAGGAAGGAAGGAAGGAAGGAAGGAAGGAAGGAAGGAAGGAGCCAGTAAACCTCAAGTTAAGTGGACAGCTTCTGGTCATCAGGCAGCTCAGTCTAAAGTATTTTGGACTAATTAACAGCCACACTCAAACATTCTGAATCCTAACATTCACACAAGCATTGTACAAATGACTGTCACCGGCCAAGTGCTCGAGACCAACAGAACCCCCCTGAAATAGAGCATCAGGACCTGTTCCTGTCCTCAGGGATTCTCTTTCCAATATGTATACATCTACATTTGTTGATCCTAAAGATCCTGGGATACTACAGCCAACTGATTTACCCTAGAAGCTTGTTTTAGGACACATGAAGTTTAGCAGAGGGTCCAATCTAGTTCATAGACTTTTTTATGATGGTAACTAACGGAATTTTCTGAAGTGGTTCCATGTACGCCCTTAGCATCATAGATTTAGAACTAGAAGGGATTTTACAGGTTGTCTAGTCCAGACTCCTCATTTTACACATAAGAAAACTGAGCCCCAGAGAGGTTCAGGAGCGAGGAACCTGATTTTTGTTCTGGGAAGTTTGGATTCAGTCAAAGGGCCACACTTGAGGACCTAGAGGGCCACATGTAGCCTCAAGTCTGAAAGTTCCCCACCCCTGGAGGTGATTTGGCCAAAGTAACATAAGTAGGAAGTGGTCGAGTTGGGATCTAAACCTAGGCCCTCCAACCACAAATTCAACATTTTTTGCATTGTAATAGCTTATCTGTGATGAACTGAATGGTAGTAATAGCTAGCATTTATATATTGTAATTATATTATATTATGTTATATCATATCATATATTACATTATACTATATTATATTATATATTATTTTATGTTTTATATAGTATATTATAATAATATTATATATTACATTAAATACTATATATATATAAAGTATATAATACTTTAAATGTTATCCCATTTGTTCTTTACAATTACCCTGTGAGATAGCGCTTATCATCCCCATTTTACAGATGAGGAAACTGAGATTGGAGGAGTTAAAGTGGCTTGCTTACCACCAAGCTAATAGTAGTAAGCTGGTAGTAGTAAGTGTCTGAGGTGGAATTTGAATTCAATTCTTCCTAACTCCAAGCTATATCATTGTATAGCTCTGCTATTTTTATATCTGATAGTGGTTGTCCTTTGAAAATAATAAATAACAAGCCACAATCATCTTTGGCTAAAATGTTCCCAGTCATTCACAAATGTTTTAGGTTTATGAGAGCTGGATCTTTGAGATAAGATGTGATGGTTCATTGAGCTTCACAACAACAAAGACAGAATCACAAATACCAAATGTCCCTTCCTCCTCCTGGCTTTTGTGCAACAAACTTAGGTTCACAGACAATAACAGAAACTTGGGAGCTACAGCAAATTCTATAATAAAGTCAATGTGGCCAGACTTGGTTTGAAAATGTAGGCACTGAAAATCAAATGCAGCTCTGTGAGAAAAATAAAAAGCTGTGCTGTAGTCAAGAAAAAAAAGGATGCTATAAAGACTCTTTATGAAAAGAAAGAAGCAGGGGCATCACAAGAAGGGTTGAGTTATTCTTTAAAGGAGGAAAAATCTGAATCCTATTGTTCATGTTAGTCTTATGTTTACCTTTCTGCTATTCTATTTGGAGAAAAATAAAACCCAAATGCCAAAGGGAGAAAATACAGAAAATCAAATCCTTCAGAGCAATCACACATATAAAGTAATTTTAAATTCGGGCTTAATGGAGGAAAGCTTATTGTGTTTGTCCCTCGTTTTCGAAGAGGACCATGACATCAGGGAAATGATGACATGACTTGCAGTTGACTTGGATTTGAGTGAGGGAGTGCTATGCGTGGTCACCAGCCTCACTTTCTCCTTCAGAGCCATCTAGATCCAGTGACCAGCCGTTCATCAGGATGACTGGAGATGGCCCAGGATGCAATAGGAGACCCTGGCCCTTTTAGGTTATAGAAGGCCTGGATGCAAAGACCTGGGTTTGAGTTCTCACTCCACCATTTATTATCTATGTGTAGCCTAAAGGCTAAAACCAGGGATGGGGAACTTGTGACCTGGAGGCTACATATGGCCCTCTAGGTCCTCAAATGCTGCCCTGTGACTGAATCCAAACTTCACAGAGCAAATCCCCTTAATAAAAGGATTTGTAGTATCATCCCCATTTTATAGATGAGGAAATTGAGATTGAAGGAGTTAAAGTGGCTTGCCTACCACCAAGCTAATAGTAGTAAGCCCGTAGCAGTAAGTGTCTGAGGTGGGATTTGAACTCAGTTCTTCCTAACTCCAAACTATACCATTGTACAGCTCTACCATTTTGATATCCAATAGTGGTTGTCCTTTGAAAATAATAAATAACAAGCCACGATTATCTTTGGCTAAAACATCCCCCGTCATTCACAAATGTTTTAGTTTTATGAGAGCTGGATCTTTGAGATAGGATATGATGGTTCGTTGAGCTTCACAACAACAAAGACAGAATCACAAATACCAAATGCAGCGTTGCATACTGGATAGAGTGTGAAAGTTATTAGAAGGTCTGGGTTTGAATCCTGTCTTTGATATTTATTAGCTGTCTGGGAATGGACGAATCACTTATCTTCTCTGAGCCTCAGTTTCCTCATTTGTAAGATGGAAATAATAACACTTGTGCTACCTGATACGGTTGTTGTGAGGAGCTTTGTAAATCCTAAAGATTTATACAAATTTTCATAATTTTTTTCAGATTTGAACTGTCAGTTTGAATTATTTCTATACGCCCCTCCCTTTCCATCTTTTAATGGATTCCAACTATTCAAATCTGTACCATCATAGAATGCTAAGGTTGGAGGTCCATGACTCTTTCCCAAAGCAACATCTGAAAAACTGAAGATCAGATATCACCGGCCCTTAGCACTGGGTATGGCACATTGGCAATGCATAATAAATGCTTGTTGACTGACTGACCAAACCCACAAAAAGCCTGCTCTTTCAAGAAGCTAACAAGAAGTCATGGCAAGTTGGCTTAGTTGGTTGGTTGTTGTCCTTTGTTCTCGAAGAGAACAAAGTATTAAACTGGAAAGGTATCCATACTTATTGAAAGAAAGGCTCCTTTCAAGTAAGTTAAGCATTTTACATTCCCTCATTTGATCCCATAAGATAAGTACTATTATTGGGGATAATTAGGTGGCCAAGCAAGGTGAATACTATTGAAAAACAATCATTACCTTCCTCACAATTTTGCCTGAGCTGTTCTACTTACTAGGTAATCTCTTAGGGGGTCCATGATCTTAAATAGAAAAAAATTACATTTTAAAAAATAATCGCTAACTGAAATTTGGCATTTCCTTCAATTATGAATATAGGCAATGAACATTAATCTGAGAAGGAATCCACGACAAAAAAAAGTTAAGAACCCATGTTCCAGGGTTATGGGTGTTTGAATGAAGCCCAAGAGCAGACAGAGTTGTAAGGGAAGGGGTAAACTAGAAATAAGTGGGGTCCAACTTGTTCCCAGCCCAGGAGCTACCTCTAGAACACTGAAAGAAGCCAGGTCCTAGTCCATGTAAATGATGGGGGAAGTCTTTGGAAAGTCATTGTGGCTCAGATATCTATTCACTTTCACTGGCCTTTTAATTGAGACAGTTTGGTAAAATGAACAAAAGTCTGGACTTGGAATTCAGAAGAAAGCTGGGTCCACATTCTCTCTTGGCACTCATTAGCTGCATGACTGTGGGCAAGTCATCTTAGTCTCCATTTCCTCATCAACAAAATAAAGATAATAATAATATTTATCTTTTTGTTTGTTTTGTTTTTCGAAGGGGGGAAGGCAGGGCAATTGGAGTTAAGTGACTTGTCCAAGGTCACACAGCTAGTGAGTGTGTCAAGTGTTTGAAGTCAGATTTGAAGTCAGGTCCTCCTTACTCCAGGGCTGGTGCTCTACTCACTGTGCCAACGAGCTGCCCCCAATTCTGTTTTTTAAGGTGTTATTTTCTTCAGTATTTTTGTGCCTCTTTTTGACCAAGCTGTTAATTCTTTTTTCATAATTTTCTTGCATCATTCTTTTTCCCATTTTTCCTCTGCCAGACTTCTCTCTTTCTCTCTCTCTCTCTCTCTCTCTCTCTCTCTCTCTCTCTCTCTCTCTCTCTTTCCCCTTCTCTCTCCCCCCCTCTCTCCCCTTCTCTCTCTCTCTCTCTCTCTCTCTCTCTCTCTCTCTCTCTCTCTCTCTCTCTTCCTCCCTCCCTCTTTCTCTCCCTCTGTCCCTCCCTCTCTCCTCTGTCTAATTAAATAATTTATTCCTGGAAGGGGAAGGACTGGGTGGGTATGGCTAGGGAAATGTTTTGCTAGAGTTCCTTGAATCATCCCATATAGACAGCTGCCTACTGTGTCCACCTAATAAGCTTCTCCTATTGGCCTCCATTACTCTCTCATAAAATATTCATATTCTGGAGGAAAATATAGAGGCCCAGTATTTTTTTTGCACATTTTCAGAACAGGAAACTAAGGAAGCTTACTTCCCTAGGTCTGAAAGCCCCACTCCCAAATTACAAAAGCTTTCAGACCCAGCATGACATCTCCTATTTTGCTCTCAGTCTCACCAGTAGATCAATGTTTTTGCCCTCCTTGCTGAGGCTGGGGAAGAGGGAGAGAATGGTCATGATTATTCAGTCTGTATAGATGTGGTGATTTTGTGCAGTTCATAAGTACAGAGAGGCAGCTGTGCTTTCTCTTCATACTCTGCTATACCCAGCAGGATGTCCCTTTATAGGTCTTTAACCCTTGATTAAGATAGGAAGGTGAAAATTCAGACATCCTTTTCTAAAATACCAAGCTCAGGCAAGTCTTCGTCTTCTTTGAAACCCCCAGCCTTAATTATCTTCTGTGACTGTTTAGACATGTCAGATTTTTTTTCTAAGCTGATGATGGTAACTTTGCATTAACGTTGACTTCAAAAGGCGTAGCCTAGGTCTAATCACTTTGCTTTGGAAAGAGAGTCCTCTTATGCTTTCAACTTGGACACTAAACTGTGCATATAAAATTTTTATGGGCTAATTGCCAGAAAGACTGGGTGCCAGCTGCCTGAGGTCTCCAATGCTGGCTTTACCTCTTTTATCAGACTGTCCCATGTTTAATAGACACTCTTTTGGAGTACGGAAAGACTTGGTATTAGACAAAAGTAGTAAAAACCAAAAGTATGCATACATTCAAGAGTCTGACCATGTATTGACTCTCTTGAAGCCATATACTTTAGCTTATATTTGCTATTTAAAAGATAATTGAACCCAATTCAGTTTAATTGAACAAACATTTACTAAGTGCTTGAGATATCCAAGCTAAGTGCTGGACTATAAATGCCTCTGAGTGCTAGGACACTTCCTTAAACTACTTTTAAATCAAAAGAATAAATCAATTAAAACATTCAGATTCTAGTGCCAATCAATTAGTGGAGTTCAGGGAAAAGCATATGCATTCAGTCTCCAAGGTATAAACAACTCACACATACAAATAACCACTTCTGGCCACCACCAGAGCCCTTGTTCTCACTGGGGGAAAATACACTTTTGCCTCCTAATTTATAACATTTGGGAAATTCTAGCCTAAGAGAGGTAGCTTTTGTAATGCAGCAGTAGAAGGTTAGGTTATTGCTTATTCCTTATTTCCTCATGGTAAAGTCCTTTTTCTCTGTTCTTCCATATCCCTCTTCTACCCTCCCCCCAAAATTTATACCACTGCTGTAGGCTCTGGGTAAGTCTCCATTCCTGATGCTTGGGTATCAGAGAGATATATTCACAAACACAGTTTCAGAGTGAGAATCAGTCAACCAATGAACAAGTGGTTATTAAGTGCCTACTATATGGGCCAGGCACTTAGATGTAGTTAGGTGGCTAGATAGATAAAGTGTTGGATAGAGTAGATTAGAGGTAGCTAGATGGTTCAGTGGATAGAGTGCTATGACTGGAGTCAGGACGACCTGAGTTCAAGTCTGACCTCAGAGACTTACTAGTTGTATAATGCTTGGAGAGTCACTTAACTTCTGTTTGCCTTAATCCACTGTAGAAGGAAATGGCAAACCACTCCAGAATCTTTGCCAAGAAAACCCCATGAACAGTATGGTCCATGGGGTGACAAAGAGTTGGACATGACTGAACTACTGAACAACAAATGGGCCAGGCACTGTGCTTCAGGGAAGATGCAAAGACAAAGAATGAAACAACCACTGGCAAAGAGCCTCCATTCTTTTTTTTAAATACATTTTTATTGATGTCTTTTGTTTTTTACATCATTATAGTTTCTCTCAGTACCCTTTCCCTTCCCAATTCCAAAGATCCATAGGATTTTCAAAGAGAAGAAAAAAAGAAAAAGAAAAGGAAAAACCCAGCACAATCGATACAATAAAAAGTCTGAAAACATGCAATGTGTAACATCTGTCGACCTTCCACCTCCACGTAATGGTAGGTTGTGGGGAGTCCTCTAGTATCTCTTCAAGAAACTTACGTTCTAATGGGGCACTTCAGAAGTCGTCTAGTATAATCTATACCTGAACGAGAATCTTTAAGGAACCCCCAGGGTTGCCGTTTGTGATAGCAGAAATATGCTACACCCAAAAATTTCTTCTAGGATCAGTTATTAATAGTGATGTCAATAATGAAATCTAGTTTCTATTGAGTAGTATATAACTGGATAATTTGCATCAACATGATTGTCACATTCACTAGGATGACTCAAAGCAGAAATTCCCAACCTTTCTGCCTAAAAGCCACAGATTTTAGGGCCCGCGATCTAAGAAACACGATTTTTGTGGGATGAATTATATGAGGTCAGTTTATCAGTATTTTTCATATATAATCAATTTCTGCTTTAGTGCTAAGATTTCCCATTAGTAGAACTTATTTTTATATAATTGCCCATTTAAGCTAAAAAATTTCCCAAGGTTGTTCATGTGGATATTAGTATTAGTGATGTAAAGTCAATAGTTATTGATGGTATCCCCATCTTTGAAAGATATCTAGGTCCCAAACCTCTGCAAAACTATCTCCAAAGTGAAATTGGGTTCTTCAAGTGGTATTCCTAGAAGACCTAGCTAGTCTTAGTAACATTACCCTCATAAACTTAGAACTGGGATTTTAGAGGTCATTGAACCCAACATATTCATTTTATAGGTGAGGAAACTGAGGCACAGAAAGATTAAGTGGCTTGCCCTAGTGTCTGTGTTAAGATTTTAATTCAGGTCTTCCTGACTTCAAATTCAGTTATGTATCTACTATGGCATCTAGCTTTCACCTTTTCTTTGAAAGGTTAATTTTAAATGAATTCTTGTTAAGCTGTTTATCTTAACCTATTTGGGGCTGAAGAATTGGTAGAGAACTGGATAAAGCCACATGCTTTATGCTTTCATTTCCCTCAAATGATACCTCCTATTTAGCTAAGCAGAAACTTGCTTCTACAGTTACTAGTATAAAGTCAACTTACTTTAACCCTTCAAAAATCTAATATTTCATTGGTGTGGTTATTCCGCTTCAGTGATAGAAATTTGCAACTCACCTATGATCTTGCAGAGTTGCTCTGGCTACATTTATTTGTCATCATAGGGACAACCTGGTGATGAGCTCCTTCAAACTTAGGTTGGTCTTTGGATGACAAATATCCCTACACCCAACATTTAAAGCCTTTCCTGCTTTGTAGAAAGACCAGAATTTATGTTTCATTGGCAGAACCTGGTTCATTTTCACACCATTATCAGGTATTTGAGTGACATTTTGTTTAGCCCTAACAACAAAAATCACATCCAATTAGTATTTTTTTTAATATATTATTTGAGTCTATGATTATTTACTTTTTGATGTTCTATCTAATTTGGTTAATTATAACTCTAGCCCTGACCTATATCTTCCAATATTCATTCCTAGTATCGAACTTTTTAAAATCAGGATATCTTACTATCACTGCAAATTCAATATTTCTAAATTGGAGTCGTCATCTACCTTCTGAAAGTGACTCTCTCTCCTAATTTCCCCAATTATTCCAATGGTACCCCATTCTGTGAGTCACCTAGACTCAAAAACTTGGAATTATTTTGATCTCTTCTGTACCCTTGCCTTTCATGTTCAGCCACATAGAATCTTGTTATTTTTTCCCTTCATATGTCTCTTGAATCTTCTGCCTGTTTTCATTTCTCATAGCTACCACCTTAGTTGAGGACCCAGTCTCATGATTGACAGAGTTGGGGCAAAGGGCTAGCAAGAGAGGCAGTCACCTAGGAAGCAGCAAGGAGGGAAGAAAAGCAAGAAATACTTTTTATTATGAACTTTTAATAAATGCACATATTTTTAGTACTGGGAAATTCTATTTTCCATGGCAGGTAGGTATTTATTTTATGATAAGCCACCTTGAAACATATTAGAGGGAAAACCTCAAAGTCTTAATGGATTGGAACACACAGGGGGTAAAAATTTGATATGCAATGGATACAGGTTTCAAATGTTGCCTATGGTTCAAAAATGCCTTAAAAAAAACAGAACTCCAGTGCCTGCACATTTCAATAACCTCATAATTGGTCTCACTGCTTCCAGTCTTTCTCTAGTTCTTTCCAAAGCATGGCTTTTTATCTTGTCATCCCTCTGCTCAAAAAGTCTTCAAATATTCTCTCTCCCAATGCCTACAGAACTCCTGAACCTGGAATTCAAGGTCTTCCAGTCTAGTTCCAATGACCTCCTTCCTAAAGTGCAATATAAGGTTTTTTCCTCTACTTGAGTTTACTTCTGATATTTTCTTTCATGAGGGAGCTTAAATCAAACTCCTTTTTGAAACTTTCCTTGATAAACATGATAATGTTACAGGCAGGGGTGTGTAAGTAAATATTTAACAACCAACTCTTTGAAAAAGAGTATTTATGACACACTTTTAAGTTTAACCTGCATTATTAAAACTTTTCTCCATCACTTTCTTAAATCTAGGCAATCAATAAAACAATCAAGCCCTAATTTGTAGCACTTGCTAATTTCCATGACAATTCTCAAACTGAAATTTTAATGATTAACCCTTGCCAACCAGTACAAGCTGTCTCCAGTACACCTCTAGCTGTAGCAGAAAGTCTGCTAGATTGCAGCGAGAAAGAAACTGCAAATCTCCCAAAATGAAAGAGGAGGAGCAGGAAGGAGAGGAGGAGAGAGACAGTGAAGGAGCAAATGGGGAACTGACAGTAAAAGCTCATATTTATATAGCAATAAAAAGTATGATAGATTTGGAGTAACAGGATTTAGGTTCAAATCCTAATTCTGCATCTTTCTGGTTTATGTGGATCTTAGGAAAGTCACTTCAACTTTTTGAGCCTCAGTTTCCTTATATATAAGATGATGAGGCTAGTGTTATAGTGGGAAAGAATACTGGTGAGTCAGGGGACCTGGGTTCAAGTCTTGCCTCTGATACTCATCATCTGTGCGGCCTTTGGCAAGTCACTTACCTTATATTGACCTCAGTTTCCTCATCTATAAAATGAGGAGGTTGGGCTAGATGACTTTTGAGGTACTTTCTAAGTATAGAGCTATTACTTTTCATCTTATAACTTCAGCTCTAAATTTATGACCCCCATGTCCTCATCTTATTCTGAACTCCTTTATCACTGATTTCCAGCATTATTTATTTGGTCCATATTCTATCTTATATTTTCAGGATTTTTATTGCAATTTTTAAAAAGTCTTGCCATCCAAATCATAAACATCTTAGGGCAGGGGCTCTGCCTTTGTGTGGTCCCTAAGGCCTCTTGCACACTGGAGATGGCTAGGTGGTACAATGGGAAGAGTGCTGGTCCTAGAGTCAAGAAGACTTGAGTTAAAATCCAGCTTCAGATACTTATTAGCTGTGTAACCCTGGGAAAGTCAGTTGATATCTTTTTGGCTTGGTTTCTTCATCTGTAAAAATGGGGATAATAATAGCACCTACCTCCAAGGGTGGTAGTGAGGCTCAAATGAAATAATTGTAAAGCACTTTGGAAATCTAAAGTTCTTCTTCCTCTTCCTCCTCCACCTCCTCCTTCTTTTTCTCATTTTTATTCTTCTCTTCCTCCTCCTGCTCTAGCTCCTCATCCTTCTTTTATCCTTCTCTTCTATTTTCTTCTCCTTATATTGTAGGTGGCCAAAAAGTACTTCTGGAGGAAACCCAGGAATGTTTATAGGTGTGTGTGGGGAGCCTAGGTTTATAGCCAATAGCTATGGAAAGTTGATTATGAGAACAGTAGAGGGAATGAACAATGGGACAGCTCCAAAAGCAGATGGGAAAATGTAGGGAAGAAAAATATCTCTGTATCTTTTCTCTTGAAGGTTGTTTCTATTATCTCCGTCTTCTCTTCCCCTTCTTGGAACCTTCCTCTTCTGGAATCTATCAGGGCTCCTCCATGTCAGAAACTTCCACTTCCATGTAGCTTCATTTATCGGTCTTTCCTTGACTATTACTTCAGAGGAAAATGGTTCTGAAATATTATAATACAGGATCATGATGCTGGGGTCCTTATCAGATAACAGCACAGGGGCTGCTTTAATCAAAAATAAAAGCAATAAAATGCTGGGTATTGTCATGGAGAACACTGGGGAAATAAAGTAGAACGTTGTCATACTTTTATCGAAAATCATACTGCATACTCAGCTGGAACATTTGGTTCAGTTTTGATGTCTATAGCTTAAGAAAAAGTAAAGCAAATTTGGAGAAAGTATGGAGAAGGGAAATTAAAATGATTAAGAATATAGAGGTGCTACCAGATGAGAAAATAGAATAAAAAGATGAGATCTTTTATCTTTTTTATGCCTAACCTAAGACAAAGGTTTTCAGGGCATACAAGAGAAGTGTCTAAGATGTGAGGGGAACCTGCAGCCTCAAGGTCCCATGTGGCCCTCTAGGTCTTCAAGTGAGTCTCTTTGACTGAATCCAAACTTCACAGAAAAAATGAAGTTTAGAATGTCAAAGAGCTGTACTTGAGGACCTAGAGGGCCACATGCGACCCCGAAGCCTCAGATTCTCCACCCTTGGTAAGATTACAAACAGTATGGATTGCATAAAAACGGCCTTTTAGATCAAATCCTCCAAGAATAGGACTAGGAGTTATCCCTCAAAACTTGCAACAAATAAGTTTAGGACAAACATTGGCATGTGTTACTATATACAAGTAATATAAACTCACAGGATTCATTAATCTAAGCAATTAATGTAATGGACTGGAATTAGTCAGACACAATTAGTCAGGAGGCTGGAGTTCAAGGTTCTGACCTTGGGCAGTTACTTGTGTCTCAGCTTCCTTGGCTGTAAAATAAAATAAATGAACTAGGTGGTCTCTAAGGTCCTTTTCTAGCTTTAAATCTTTATGCTTCCCTTCGATCATAAAAGCTAGACATATGAATAGCTTCAAAAATATACATTAATTAATGGATGATAGACCCCTAATCAAATTATCAATATAAACTAGGTTTCTTAGAGGGCATTATCACTCTTTTAAAAATGATAGTTAAAAAAAAAGAATGTTAAAAATTGTCTTTTCATTTAACTGAAGAAAAAGAAAATATAATTAAAAATTGTTAAATTTTTTAAAAAAATGATGGTAAGATGAGGAATAAGTCTATCTTTTAAAAACAGCCCATCCTTAAGTATCAGTGTCAGGAACCAAAAACTGAACTGCAAAGATAAGGGGTTTGGTCTTGTACAGCATATCTTATTCTTAAGGTTTCAAAGTGGTGTGTATGTGTGTGTGTGTTTGTGTGTGTGTGTGTTTGTGTGTGTGTGTGTGTGTGTGTGTATGTGTGTAGGCACATATGTGTAATAGAAAGCTTCAGTAGAAGAATGTGTGAACACATTGCTTTTTTTTTTAATTCGGGTGGTATATGTTGGCATGTATCCTTGTGGAGGAGAAAAACATATATGTCAGTGAAATTAGCCATAGCTGCATGCATCCAGCACATTGCATATTTTGACCTTGAGGCTACAACCAAAACATGAAGTGAGGAGTATTTCACATCTCAATGAATCCAGTCACACATTATCTTCTCCTTGAATATTAGTACAGAGGGTCTCTCTGGCACCTACCCCACTGCAAACTCCTTTCAACACTGAGTATACAAAAATAAGTGTCTAGTTCAGATTTAGTAATGTGGTATATATTACATCTGAAATGTAGCTTGCTTTTGTGTTTCACCCTGTAGTATATAGTTAACCATTATGAACTATAAAATTAGTTTTCCTATATCTTTACTCCTAAGGCCATTGAAAATAACTTTCATATTTGTCTCCTGGTTTTTAATTTTATCACGAATGTTGGCAAATTTTGTAGAAATTTGTGTTATAGCTGTATATGTGTACTTATATACATTTATCTAGAAATGCAAACACTAATAATTATAGCACTCTTTTTTAGAATTTAAAATGAGTTTTAAAAATCATTTGCATGAATAATTCTCAACATGTCACATAAACCTGGGGCGTCAGGAGATTTGGTGCCAGCCTCAGACAAGGAGGTGTGATATTTTCAATCACACATTCAAATCAAGCCATTGGTTTTCTTATTCAAAGATATTCTTGTTTGAATCTATAAAATCTAAATGAGGTCATTTTAATATTCAGAAGACTGATAATCCCAAGTAAAGATTTGGAGGAAACCTTCAAAAGCACAGGGATTGAGAGTTGTATCTAGGTAACTCCTACAGAGACAGAACTAAGTCTACTTAAAGGCATAAGTCAGAAACTTCTCTTAGTTTAATCACCATAATGAACAACATCTATATTTTAATATTCAATTTACTTATTTGTTTTTAACATAGATCAATGGCATTTGTGATTCAGGAATTCAGACAGGGGCCATGCTTCAAGACATGACTATATATCCATGAACACCAAATGTCAGGAAGTTACTGTGCCATTGCTTTATTTAATTGGTATAGTTGCTCAACAGAAAACACACACACACACACACACACACACTGTACCAATCATATTTCTAGTTTGGTAAACTAAGCATTATATACATACCTAGTGATTAATATTGGATTAAATGGTGTTCCTGGGAGCATAAACACCTTGTAAGTCCATTGGAAACTGAATTCTAGCAATTGCTAGCATCTGTCACTTTTCCCCTTCCTGTTTGCCATTTTCAAGTTCATTTTGGTATATTCATCAAAAAATAGCAAAGAAACCAGCAAGCATGATTCAAAGGATCTAAATGCTTTTGTCTTTCCCTTGGGGATATGATTCAATTTAATAAGCACACCTTAAAATCTACTGGGTGGTGGAGAGACAAAAGTGAAACAGTTCCAGTGGCAAGGACAGGGAAAGATGCAACACGTATGCTAGTAAATTAATACAAAACATTTTTATTGGTCGGTTATTCCAATTATATCCAACCATATTTGGGGTTTTCTTGGCAAAGATACTTGAATGGTTTGCCATTTCTTTCTACAGCTAATTTTACAGATGAAGAAACTGAGGTGAACAGGGTTAAGTGACTTGCCCAGGGTCACACAGCTAGTAAGTGTCTGAGGACAGATTTGAACTCAGGTCTTCCTGACTCCAGGCCTGGCGCTCTATCTACTGTGACACCTAGTCATCCCTTTGGAAAGTATATATGAAGTTATTCAATTCAGCATATTTATTAATCTATTAATAGGTAGAAATAACAAAGGAAAAAATAAAACCATCCTTTGTTCTCAAGAAATTTAAATTCTACTGAGGGTGGGAAATAAGGGGAAATAACATACAAAGATATGTTAATATAAAACATTCTAGTTTAAACCACCTGCAACTAGCCATTTGAAAGTTTTATGTTATTATAATTATTTTTAGGTACCACAGAGATTCCATATATTGTGAGTTGAGATTGAAGACCTTTAAGCCTTTCATTTCCCATTTTCTCAAGCATGTCTCCTCCTTCTCCCTCCCTCTCCCTCCCTCCCTCTGTCTGTCTCTGTTTCTGTCTCTCTGTCTCTCTGTCTCTGTCTCTGTCTCTCTCTCTCTCTCTCCCCTTCAGCATACCCTTCTCTACTGATTCCTCGCTTGCTACCTACACAGATGCTCAAGTCTCCCCCATCCTTACTGGATCCTATCATTCTATCTAGCTATCATTCTATATCTCACCATTTAGTTTCTGTTCAACTGCTTGAAAGAACCATCTATATTTGGTGTATAGTTTCTTCTCACTGTCTTCTAAACCCTCTACAATTTAGCTTCTGGATCAACTGGGTCACCATTCAACTGAGACTGCTCTCTCCAAGGTTATAAGATCTCTTACTTGCCCAATTTAATGGGCATTTCTCAGTCTCATATTTCTTGACCTCTCTGTAGCACTTGACACTATTAATCACCTTCTCCTCCTTGATATGTTATCCTCTCTAGGTTTTGGGACATTGTTCTCTTAGTTCCCCTCCTACTCGTCTGACCACTTCTGAATCTTCTTTTCTAGACCATTGTTCGTTATCCAATTCCCAGCTGTGGGTGTTCCACGAGGCTCTGCCCTGGACGCTTCTGTCTTTTCTCTTTATACTCCTTCGCTTGGTGACTTCATCAGCTTCTATAAGTTCAATCATCTTCTCTATGCAGATGAACATTTATAATATACTGCTGTTTATTAGAATTTAAAATGAGAGGATTTTTAAAAAATCTATTTGCCTTTGCATTAATCAATATGTCCAGCCCTTCTTTCTCAACCTAAGTTCTGTCATTGAATTACCAACAGCCTATTGGACATTTTGAGTTGGCTGTCCCATAGGTATCTCAAACTCAAGATGTCCCAAGGAGAACACATTACCTCGTCACCTTTTCCTCCAAACCCACCCATCTTTCAAACTCCATATTTCTATTCAGGACATCACCATCCTACTGGGTGGTCAGGTTTGCATCCTCAGTATCATCCTTAATTCTTCACTTTTGCTCACCCCACATATCTAGTCAGGTACAGAATCTGGTCAGTCACACCTCCCCAATATCTCTTGCATCAATTCCTTTCTCTCTACTCATATAGTTACCACCCATGTAGAACATTTCGATGGCATTCTAGTTACTCTTCCTGCCTCAAGTTTCACACCTCTCCAATACATCCTTCACACGGCTGCCAAAGAGATTTTTTCTAAAACGCAGGGCTTACTATGTCACTTCCCTCAATCAATCACTTCCAATGACTTCTTATTACTGGATTTCTTACTATTCTTCTCCTGTGATTTGCTATTTCCTATCTCCTTGCCTCCTCATTGACTACCTGTCATGCCTGGAATACACTCCTTCTCTACTTCCATCTCTAGGAATCCATGGCATTCTTCAATGCTCAGCAAAAAGTCACTTTTTGAATGTGTTTTTTTCCTGGTCTCCCAGTTTCTAGTATTGTCTGCTTGCATAGATTGTAAGCTCCTCCAGGGCAGAGACTATTTCACTTTTGTGTTTTTTCCCTAGTGCCTACCACATCGCCTAGAATATTGCAGGTGCTTACTAAATACTTGTGTCTTGATTAAACATTATAGGTGTAAAGATAGCAGGGACCTAACGGGTCATATATAACCCCGTCATTTTACAGATGAAGAAACAGAGGCCTAGTAACTCATTCAAGGTCACACAGGTCCAGGATTCAAATCTAGCTCTTCAGATTCCAAATCCAGGGTTCATTCCACTGCTTCCTCTAAGCATGTCCTCTTCCCTCACACTGCTGTGCTTTTGATTATGATAAATCCTTAGGAATCAGATGAATGAATAAAAAAAATTTATTAAGTACTTACTATGAGCCAGGCACTTATACTTCCTAGCTGTGTGACCCTGGACAATTCACTGAATCTTTACCTGATTTCCTCATCTGCAGAATAGGGATAATAATACTGACTACCTCCCAGGGTTGTTGTGATAATGAACTGAGATAACATTTGTAAAGTGGTTTGCCGACTTTAAAGCACAATATGAATGCTAGCTATTATCATTATCATCATTATTAAGTGATAAAGATAGCAATACTAAAGTGAGACAGATTTTGCCTTCACGGAACTTGCATTCTAAAAAGGACCAGATAATGGAGCAGCTAGGTGGTACAGTGAGTAGAGCACTGGCCCTGGAGTCAGGAGGATCCAAGTTCAAGTCTGGCCTCAGACACTTGACACACTTACTAGCTGTGTGGCCTTGGACAAGTCACTTACCCCCCATTGCCCTACCAAAAGAAAAAAGGACCAGATAAAATAGGTTACTAAGTGGCCAGGAAAGAGAATGACTGGAGTCAGTGAACTGATCCATGGTATGGTCAATTGACACATATTTTCCAGGAAAATATGTTAGTATTGATTTAATTATTGAATCTAAATTAAAAAAAAAACCTAGAAGGACAATATGCATTGGGCAGATGGCAAGATGGCCAGGATGGGGTTTGAAGCATGGCCTGAAGTGGATGAATTGAGTGTGGGCTTTCTCACTCAGTAATCAGGGAGGTTTGATGGGAATTGCCAGACTTAGTGGATTAACTCCCCTAGGGACTGTGGCACTTTTTTTTCCTTTGGAGGAGTGGTTCCTAGGTGCTATTTTAGCTAGAGAAAAGTGCAGGCAGTGGCAAGGTAGATAGCAAGATTGCTAGATGGTATATGAAGCATGGTCACATATGTTAATACATGTACACACATATGATATATGTGTGTATACATACACTATACCTTAATAAATAGGATGCCAACCTATAACTAGTTCTCTTTTTTTAAATGCACTTCAAATAGTGTTTGAAAGTGCTGAGAGACGCAATGAAAGTAATCAAGTGCTATTATCAAATGCATTTTTAAATAGATAAATGGTCTCTAGGGGTGAGAGGTTGTCCAAAACTAAGATGAAAATTTAAAAAGCCCTCCCTTCTCCTGCAGGCCCTCCTCCCCAACAAGACAAAAAGCCTTAAACTCATTTTATATTTATCAAAAAGTACTCCCGTATGAACTCCACCATGGTACTTTCAATTAACACATCTTCCATCTTTCTTGGCAGCTGCCTATGTAGGGAAGAAAAACAGACTTAGGGAACAGGAGTGTGCTGAAATTTCAGTGTGATGAAAGCATCCTTCTCCTGGAAATGTGTGAACTACGTACTGGCAGCTGCATGAAAAGCCCTGTTTTATTTTCGTGAGTCTGCCACCATCAATTTCGCCACTGTACTATTTTCCTTTGAAACTTCCCTGTAAAACATTTTAATGATGAGAGGTGAGCATGGTTTTCCAATTAAGGTTTTACCATTGAAGTGTGTATTTCTGGCAGCAATTTATTATGGGCGTATTCCTTCCTTAGGTAGGTATTATTATCATTCCACAAGTATCTGTGTTAGGCTGTCATTACTGCATAGCTCATCTCATCTGGCAATGCTGTTCCTTTATAACAGAAACATTAATACACGGTAGCAATGAAAATTTGATGAGTGGGAAGGTCAGCACAACTTTCCATGTGTACACAGCCAGGCTGAGTATAAGAGGTATGCCATTTCCTTCCTCTCAAAGTCAATTTTGTGGAATAGATAATCAGAGTAAGCTAAAACTTAATTTAGCAAATACATAATCTTCAGAAGCTGGGTAACACACAATAGAGGTGGATAGAACTGCGTCAAGACAGATAATTTATTCAGGAGAAGTCACAACAATTAACATAGGGCAAAGGCTCACAGCCTCAAAAGATCTCAGCCTGGAGGCAAAACATACTCTTGGAGAATGAAAATTAGAATTCAAATGGAAATGACCACTTAAAGTACTAGAACTTCTCTTCTTTGGGATCTGGATGCTTTGTGCTTATTGGATCTCTTACTGCTGTGATACTTGTTGGTATGGCAAATTTCCTGATTTACCAAAATTTAGTGTATATTCCATCAAATGATCTGAATCCCTAGCAAGTCTTTTATTAACAGCCCCCCTTATTGCTGACCAAATCCCACAGAATGACTATCTCTGTAGCCTGTTCACTATATTCTAAAGGAAGGGGCCGTGTCTCTCTCTATATTGTATATAGCCATACTCCTTGGACTCTGCTGCTTAGTATATTTTAACTGATGATTATCCTTTATGATGGAATCAATAAATCTGTCAACAGGTACAACAAACAGTACAGTGCCTTGTACTGTACTAGACACACCCACAGTGCAACCATGCTACGCTAAGCATCAGATGTTTCCTCCTCTCAGAGTGCCTAGAAAAGGTGGGGGAGGGGGAAGAAGGAGAATAAATGAGCAAATACATCAAGATGAAGTGAAATAATGTATTTAAAGTGTTTTGCAAACTTTAAACCTTTGTACTACTATGAACTGGCATCATTATTCTCGATGCTATCCATAATTCACTTTAGGGATGGAAGGAAACAAGTTAGCTCTGGTTAGTTTTTTCACTGGTGTGAGGAACACATGGTATAGGAAATGCATCCATTCACATAGCTCTGCTCCTAAGCATCTCCATAACCTAAAGAGAGACACTAAGAGGTTAAATGACTTGACCCTGGTCACATACACAATATGTATCAGAGGCAGGACTTGAACCCAGATCTTCAAGACTGGCTTTCTATACACTCTGTCAATAATAATGTCATTATTCAATCTGGCCCCCAATGACAATTTTAGCCAGTAGAAGGGTTCAAATGTCTACTGGAGAGAGCAAACAGTAGCCTAATGTCTGCAACAATGCATTTAAATTCTTATCATTTAGCTTTATGCTTGTACCCAAAAGTCACAGGCCACTCATTGTCACACATGATGAGATTGGACATAAATGCTATTTCTGCTGACTATACTTTCTTTTCCTTTCCTCTCTGCCTTTCCATGTCTCATCCGTGTCCCCCACTAACTCCTGTGTGTTTATTTTTCTTTTATAATGTTTACATATATGTTATACCAGCGAAGCAGAGTGGGGGCAGTGGACAGAGGGCGAGCCTTGACTCGGCTAGGTCCTGGTTGAAGAGTCAGGCTGTGACACATCCTAGCTGAATGACTTTAAGCAAGTCCTTTAAATTCTCAGGGCCCCAGGCAACTATTTAAGGTAAGGATTCCTAACCTTTTTTTCCACCAATTGGTGAAACCTATGGACTTCTTATCAGAATAATATTTTAAATTTGTAAAATAAAATATATAGATTGTGGAGGAAGCCAGTTATATTGAATTATAATTATCAATTAAAAAAAAAACAAGTTCATGAGCCCTAGGTCAACTCTACCCTACAAATTCCAAAAAAGGCCCAGATTCACAGTGGTAGAAAGAACTATCTCAATGAAATCATAGGTCACTGTTAAAAAAAAAAGTTATCCTACTTTGTCATAGAGAATAACTCCACACTTAATGAAGAAAACATATGCAAATCTTGCTACCCAATTAGGTGATAAGCTCTTATGGCAAGGATCTCTTTCGTTCTGCTAAGATCCTTGCTCTAGCACACAGTTGATAGTCTATATGGAAAAGAAAAACAAATTTGTAGGTTAAAAAGCCACCTATGTGTTCAAAGATCCTAATGGGATTCGTTGGAGAAGGAGGAACAGAATTCAGCAGTTCCACCTATTTCTGAGACTCTACTCACCAGATTCCCTCCCTTCCCTTTCTTCAATTACGACTTTAAAGAAGGTGCCAGAGGAAACTGTAAATCTGAAAGACCAGAAGCTCAGGCCAGTTCACACAGCCCTAGAGTAAGCAATAGAGCCTATATAACAAGGCTGACAATAAAAAAGAAAAAGGCCTGGGAGACTGGCAAAGAACCAGATGCTGCACTGCTGGAATAGATTTTCCCAAGTGCTCCATCATTATGGCTTTTGGACCCGCTTATTTCTTACCAAAGCTAGCAATAAAAGAAAAGGTCAAATAGGAAACACTATGTTTCTCTCAGCCCTCCTGTCCATTCTCTCACAAAAAAAGAACTCAACTCCAAAACAAATAAAAAACTTGGCCTTGTATTGATGTCCAAGAGCAAGTGTAACCCAGAGCTGAATGAAGGCTAAATTTATTTTTAAATGTGTAGTAGACCTGTAGGTAAAGTAGAAACCACAAGAGTTTTAAATATTTGAGTTTTCTCATACAATAATTAGACCCATAAAAGGAGGTTTTTCCATTGTGCTTCTGCAAATAGCCTTTGGGATTCCATATTTATAATGTACTAATGGGTAATTTCTGTCGAAGGGTGCTATTTACAAACGGAGGTCAGAAGATTTATATATTTACAAGTCATGGTTCAATTTGTTTAAGCAAGGCCCAAGATTGAATTATACACATTCCTTTAGTCTTGTAAATGCTTGTGTAGTTTATAAGTCTGAAAGAAGGCCTACTATTTCTGCCAATTGACCCTAAACTGAATTGACTAAGCAGACATAAATCACTGTCCTGAATCAATACTGCCATCTTCCCAGTAGCTGTAAAGACATTTGCTGTCACAAAGGAACGCTTCTCTAGTTTCTGGGCTTGCCAAAGACTTGAAAGTCAATTGATAATGTTATGGAGCAATTCTATTCTCTTGGAGCTAGAAGAAAAAGAAATAGGGCTGGGAGGCCTAATGTAATGATGAGATTAGGTCTCTCTGTATTAAGTACTTTGATGGATAAAAAGAAAAGAAATCTAAAGTATTTGTCCTCAAGAAACTTACTTTCTAGTGAGAAAATAATAACAATAATGATAATAATAACTGTTTATATAAGGCCTTAAGGCCTGCAAAGCACTTTGCAGATACTGTCTCATTTGAACCTCACAACAACCAATCATAAAAATTGAATGTTGGAGAGGGGTCTGGTACAAAGGGTCAGAGTAGACCTTTAAAGATACTATGATGATGATGATAATAATAACATTTATATAGTGCTTTAAGGTTTATCATGCTTTACCTAGTAATTTTCAGCAATCTTCTGAGTTAGTATTATCCCTTTTTTACAAGCGAGAAAACTGAGATTGTCAGAGGTTAATTGAGTTGCCTAATATTACACAGCTATTGAGTGTCCCAGGCAGTATGCAAATTCAGGTCTTAGTGACTTCATGTCCAGCACTCTTATCCACTGCTCACCTAGAGGATAAAGAGGGAAATGACAGACAATGGTAACATCGGTCATTTGGCCTCAGTGGAGATGGGATGAGAGGCTGACTGGGGAAAGGACTGAGATTAGATACAAAATAATCTTTATGCCCAGCACTGGAAAGATTGAGTTAAGAAGGTGAAGGGAGCCAGATAAGATGGGTTCAAATATAGGATCTACTACTTAATTTCTGTGTGATCCTGGGCATATCATGACATTTCTGAGCCTGTTCCCTCATCTGTAAAAATGAAGGTCTTTGACTACAGTAGGGAGTTTCTAAATTCCCTTTCATCTCTGATTCCCATGGATGAAGACCACTTTTTATACTACTGGACCAAGAGAAAAAGGAGAAAAGGAACATAAAGAGTCATGGCAGAAATCTGTGGAGCTAAGGCACTTGTTCCAAATGCCACCTCTGACACTGCCTGAATAAGTGAACTTGGGCAAGTCACTTAACATCTTTGGTTTTCAGTTACCTTACCTGACAAATGACAAATCTGAACTAGATGGCCCTTGGGTTCTCTTCCAGGTCTAGAGCCATAACCCTAGATCTTTGAAATGGCCCATTTGTGGTGACATACCCCTCAGGTCTTCAAAATGCAGAGTTACATTCTGAAACACTCTTTGGGAAATGCTGATTACACAATGAAGAGAGTTTGATTTTGCAGCCTTACCTCTACAGTTGCTATCTAGAACCTTACTTTTCAAAGACCTCAATTTATTGTTGAGAGTAGTGATTTTTCTCTCCGCTTCCTCAAAGAAATAAGAATGATTTCCCCCGTGTGGAAATGAGAATGTTTTTTCCATTGTCTCTACAAAGAATGAAGTAAAAAACATTCATGAAATCATGGATTCCCCAGAGCCTTTAACATAAGACTTTAGTGAGAATCAGAGTTCTTCAGAATAAGGAGAGATTTATGAGGTCCCTTACTCTGATCTTATCTGAAATATTGCGTTCAACTCTGGACATCACTGTTTAAGAAGGACCTTCCCAAGCTGGAGAGTGTCAAGAGGAGGGCAGTGAGCATGGTAACGGACCTCGAATCCAAAGCATATAAGATCAGTTAAAGGAATATGAGCTATGTAACCTGGAAAAGAGGAAAACTCAGAGGGAACATGATAGCTCTCTTCAAGTATTAGAAAGGCTGTCACGTGAAAGAAGGAATAAATATATTATATTTGGTCCCATAAGGAAGAGCAGCAATGAGTACAAGCTGAAAAGAGGATATTTTAGGTCTGATGTTAGGGAAAAAACAGCTAAAACTTCTTAACGGTTACAGCTGCCAAAGACTAGAATGGGCTAAATCTGGAGGTGCTGGGTTCTCCTTCTAGGAGGCCTTCAAGTACTGTCTGGATGACCACTAGGTTTGTTAAAGTGAGGCTTGCCTTTTAAGTAGCAGTTTGACTGGATATCTGTTAAGGCTCAGGAGTGGGGAACCTGTGGCCTTGAGGCCGCATGTGGCCCTCTAGGTCCTCAAGTGTGGCCCTCTGACTGAATCTAAACTTCATAGAACAAATCCCCTTAATAATAAAAGGCTTTGTTCATAAAACTTGGACTCAGTTAAAAGGCCGTACCCAAGGACCTAGAAGGCCACATGTGGCCTCAAGGTCACAGGTTCCCCACCCTTTTATTAAGGTCCCTCCAAACTTTCAAATTCTATGGTTTTGTGATACCCCAACCATATATACTCCACATCGGAATGACCTTCACAATGTTCCTGATGGATAGTTATTAAGGCTCTATTTGGGGCATTTCCAATGACCTTACAAAGCAGCCCATTTCATTGTTGGACATCTCTGTTACAAATTTCTTCTTTATGTTTGTCTGAAAACTGATTCCCTTTAACTCCAACCCATCAGTTTTAGTTTTTTCCTCCTACATCTACTCTCTCATCTACATGATAGCTCTCCAGATTTCTGAGGACAGCCGAGGACCCTTAATCCTGTGTCTTCTCTTCTTCAGGGCAAATATTAATAGTTCTTTTTATCATTCTTCACCAGACCTGGTTTTGAGATTCTCTCTGCTACCCAAACCAAACACACACTACTTCATGGTCATTCTATAGTGAATAAGTATTTCTTTTAGCACTTATTTCTTAGAGCTAAACATCCTTCTTATATTGTCTGATGAGGGCATAATAAAGTAAAACTATCACCTTCCTTGTTTTGGACTCTGCATTTCTTAAAGTTGCCAAATTTAACTACTTTTTTAATGTTAAGAAAACAGAGAAGTGATCTTGTGTAGTGGTTAAAGATCTGGACCTAGCATCAGAAGATGTGGTCTCAAGTCCTTTCTCTGATACATACTGGCTGTGTGACCCTTGGCAAGTCACTTAATTTTTCATTGTTTCAAAATCCCTCTAAGACTATAAATTGCTGAGCAAAGTGCTTATCAACATTGGTAGAGGGAGTTCTTATAATATGTAGCCCATGGCAATGAAATCCTACATCCCACAAAAATCACAATATTCCAAAAACAAAGCAGTAAAGAAAGGATCAGGCAAGAACAGACTTTCTTACTTGTCTTTGGAATCACATCTTATGATCTATTCTTATGTGATCTGTTCTGAATGTTCACTTTTGATGATTTAGAGAGAAGGCTTGCAAGGTGGCATCAAGAGTGACCTTTTAATGCCTTGAATGCTTTCTCCCAATCTACAGAACAGTTTAGAGACTACCAAATTACTTCTTGGTTAGGGATTTATTTTTAGTGTCCATGCTGATCACTTTTCTCAAAACACTAAGTAGAGTTCTCAGAAGTTTTGTTTTGGCAAATGACAAGGGAAATGGGCTAGGTACCTTGTCTGTAGCGGATTCTTCGCTATCACATTTCCCCTCCTTAGAGTTTTATGACTGCTCCCTGCAAGTCATTTATTCTACTTAAACAGCCTACTGCTGTGCCCTTTTAAAAACAAATCTTCATGCTACAGCAATTAAACCTGGTGAAACATAATGCAAATATGTTCTATAGAATAAACAGCAGGAAGTAGATGCCCTGGGTATTTTGTGATCTGTAGGAGAATATTTCCCTCATTTTTCTTAAATTATCACAGATTTATGACACCAATTTAGATTATAAGACACTTGATATTACCAACATATTCAAAGTATCTCATGGTCTCTAAATGCCTTTCTTTTCTTTTTTTTAAATTCTAATGATTGAGAGGACAGATTATGCAATACAAAATATTATGGACTTGTGAGTCTACGTACCTTAGTTTTTTAAAACAAATTAATTTCTGCATATCATTAGGGCCATAAAGGTAAAAGGCGGGTATACAGGAAAGCATTACTTTCAGTTTATCCATTTCAAAATTGGCAATGAGTTGTGATTTGGTAGGTCTGGATGCTGTTTAAAGAGCTAGCTATAAATATCTTAATCCTTCTGGCTTTAAACAAATTCAAGTCAAGTAATTGTAATCACAAAAGGATTTTAAAAGTTAAAGCTAAAAGATTTTCAGTATATCAATACATGAATTGCATGAATTAGTATGTTATTTAAAAGTAAATTGAGACTATTCAGAGGAGACCAACTATAAACTGATACAAATAACTACACATGGTATTCATATATTATTCAACAACAAGGATATGACAAGTGAAATTAATCAAGCACAGTGATTCGTATTCCACCAGCCACACTTATTTCTGTCTCTCTTGTACTCCAGCGCCAAGTAGTGTTTATTTCCTAGCCAGAGAATGAGGTACAGGTGGCTGTGCAAGAATCAAAGGGAAAGTAATTAAAAGGGACTATTGACTTTGGTACTCTCCATTGCAAGTGTGGGAGTTGTAGAAGTGTGAAACTGAATGCTGAGAGTGAAGACAGATCTATTGCCATGGTGGAGTTCTTCCAAAAATCTCTTGACCTCCTCTATCATAGTCTAATGTGTTCATGATATGATGAACCTATAGATGATGGACCAAACCCTTCTACATCATATGGACATTTCCTCATACTTCACTCAAATTGTTCCATTTCTAAAACAAAAAAAATTTTTAAACCAGAAATGTTAAACCAAATTAACTCTAAAACCCCGCAGATTTAAAGCTGTGAGAAGCCTCTCAAAGATCATCTAGTTTAGGGGTTCTTAACCTTTTTGTCATATATCCCTTTTGAGAGTATGGTGAAGCTTATGAGATATAATGTTTTTAGATGCATAGACTAAAATATGGAGGAGTGTAAGGGAAATGAATTATATTGAAATGCAATTATCAAAATATATTAAAAAATTAAGAGTCCAATATCTAGTCCAACTATCTTTATTGAACAGATGAGAAAAATGAGTCCCAAGGAGTGGTTATATTTTGGTCAGGAAGTGAGGCACTGGGAGCTGTCCAGGAATTGAATGGGAAGGAGTTGACAGATACCATAGTTTAAAAAGTATCATCGCAAGGCTCCTCTGCAACTTTTTGACAGTCCCTCAGCTCTCAGTGAAGACAAGCTCCCTAAAATGGTTAAAATGTTTGAAAAGAAGGCATTGGGCAATTTAACAGAGCTTTTCATCAGAGTTCTAAACAAAATTCTGAGACCTATAATTCCAAGTACACACATACACCAGCTGTGTTTATCCTCATGATGAGACATTAAAATAAACATACCTTGTAATAAACCAGGTTCATTTAATGAAATGCTTGATTAAATCGACACTTGAACATGCTTTACTGTTTCACCAGAAAGATGCAACTCATTCTATGGGAATGGGCAAACCTGACTATGGATGCTTCAATAAATAGGGAAGGATAAATACACATACCATGCTCATGATTGAAAATCTGAAAACAATTGTTTAGAGTTTATGTCTGTGATAATGTGTTCTTTTTGTCGAAATGAAATTTTGCAGTCTCATATATCAAGTAAGCTAGGTGGTGCAGTGGATAGAGTGCCTGGCCTGAAGTCAGGAAGACTCATCTTCATGAGTTCAAATCCAGTCTCAGACACTTTCTAGCTATGTGATCCTGGGCAAGTCATTTCATCTTCTTTGCCTGTAAAATGAGTTGGAGGAAGAAATGGTCAACCACTAGAATCTCTGCCAAGAAAACTCCAAATGGGGTCATGAAAAGTCAGACACAACTGAATTAACTCAAAAATAACAACAACATTAAGCAAAGGAACCCAGCTGGCTTAGGACAAAAAACTGTTTTAATGACATTCACTGAGACCCCTGTTCCATCTCTCTTCCTGTCCTGCAAGTCAATGTTTTCTAAAATCATGGGAGAGATATGCAGAATATAAGCTCCTTGAAGGCAGAGACTATTTCATTTTTGTCATCGTATCATGGAACTCAGAGCAGTTCCTGACATAGAGTAGGCACTTAATTATTGCTTCTTGTTTGATTGAAACCCATTTCCCATCACCTCTTGCCTTCCTTTACTACTAATTCTTCTACATCTGGCTTATGGGTCCCTTGTGGACAGCCTTATCCTCCTGAAATCCAGTTAAGGATCACTTGCTCCCGCTTCCAGAATTTCTCACATAAGAGCAGGAGAATTGGAAAGAAAGAAAGGGATGTTATGCACATTGTAATTAAATAAGTTTACTTTTCTGTTGAAATCCCATTCACTGTGTCTATAACATTTATGTGGGTCTTTTAAAATGCTGATGCGTCTTGCAAAGAAGTTGCTTAGGGGTATGGGTTAGGTGGTGTTATGAAAAACCAGTTTGAAGTTATAAGCAACCTAAGTATCGTTACCAATTAAATCAGTGAACTCTGTGTCTAAGCAAAAGAAAAAAAATATAGAGAGAAATCAGTAATTCCATCTCTGATTGGAAGAAACCTAGTCATGATAGTTTTGTTGAGTGTTGGGATTTTTTTTTCTAGTTTCCTAGTGGGGGGAGGGAAATGGAAAACTCTCAAAATGGGAAATGAGAGAAGAAATACTGTTTTCTCTCTTACTCTGGAAATTCCTTTGGTAAATGAGGAAGGGTAAAGCTGGCAAAGTCATTTGCAGCTGAGAGAAAGACTACAGGGGCTTTGATGCTGGGCAAACTGGAAAATGCAACTGAAGCTGGATTGGCAGGAGAGGCTTTTGAGATCCAGAGATAAGCAGGTAAATGGAAAGGGTGAAATTGTTTACCAGAAAGAAAGAGAAATGAATAAGTGTTAGGGTTAGGGACTGGACCTGAGCTTTTATAGACTGAGAAAATTCTACCAACATAGATTGGTACCTTTTCTGTAATTTTTAGTCTTAGAGTTGTCTAGAGCATTTAAGAGACTTGCTTAATCGTGAGGAGGAAAGTTAAATCTGGATTTTAGAACTTGATTGTTCTAATGTTGCTCTAAAGCAACTTAAAATACAATTTGTTTGAATTTCCTTGAATAGAACTATTCTAATGAAGAGATTTATTTTTCATAAAAGAGGGAGAAATTCAGGGAAGTCTAGTGGTCTTGAACAGAGGGCCACCATTCTCAAACTTTGGTAGGCATGTACCTTACTGTTTGGGCGAGATGCTATGACTCATTTAATGCCACCTCTTGGTGGCATACTTGAACATCAGGAACAGCTCCTTCAGAGGGCAGGGAACCCCCTTGGGAGCTGGATCTGCAAAATTAAAAGCACTAAATGATGTTTCGTGACTTGAACTACCTCTTTTCATCTGCTTCTAGGCAGCACTGTGTTTAATGGTCCCAGGCTCAGTGAGCATACAGCCTACTCTTAAAGAACTTCATAGGCTCTTCCAGTAAATTGTCTAAATTCCTTAAAAACCCTTAACAGCTGTTCTGTCCACCTGGAGTGCTGGCCCTCTTTCTCTCTGTCTATCCAAATTCTACCCTTCTATCCTTCAGGCTTGAATCAATACTCAGTTCCCTTGTACAAGTTGTTTTGATCATTCTCAACCTAGAGCCATCTCTTACTCCTCTAAATTCTTGTATTAGATATGATTTCTACCACTGACTTGATTTTCATTTTCTGTCTTATACTTTTAACTTTCCAGATTTACTGACTTGTTTTCCAAACCAGAAAGTAAGCACCTAGAGGACAGAGACTGTTCTTTACTTCATTATAAGCCCCAACACACATGGCATATAGGAAACACTCAGTAAATATAAAAAACATTTTCTTTTAGAACAGTGTTAGATCATCATCCTTCATACCTCTTAGCTTTGCCCTACTCCTTGAATGACCAGCCTAAAGTTCCACAGGACTAGATTTTATTTTTTTTCTGAGATAGCTATATTTCTATCGATGAAGTCTACATTGATACATTTTTGATCTGCCTCAACCCACAACTGACTTATATTGAATTTACAAATCATAATTGTCCTCTCTCTCTCTCTCTGTCTCTCTCAGATGTGTGTACACACACACACACACACACACACACACACACACACACACATATGTATATAAAAATTTCCAGCCAAGTATTTCTTATCCTGTCCTTTTATAGTTGATTTTTTGAACACAAGTACAGGACTTTCTATTTATTCCCTATTAAATTTCATCTTGTTAGCTTTGGCCTGTCATTATTGCTAGCCAATATCATTTTAGAACCTGTCATCTCTTGCATTAGCAATTCCTTTAAGCTTTTTGCTAGTCACAGATTTGATAAGCCTGCTATCTATGCTTTCAAACAGGACATTAATGGAAAAAAAAACCCAGGTAAAATAAGGTCAAAGATAGAGCCCTTGGCCATTCTGCTAAAGATTCCCTTGCAAGTTACTCAAGCTGACATTGATGTTATGGGCCTTATTAGTCATCTGGTGTTATATCCACTCACCTGGACTTTCTATCAGGACATTTTGGGGCTTAGCAGAAAAAACAATAGAAATAGATATATCCTATTGTAGAAAAAGTTTCTTTCTGTCTCATACCATTTCAAGGTCAGCTACAAGGAAAAGCACATGCCTACAATCCTATGGGGTTGTTTGGGAGAATCAGGAAGTAGGGTCAGGAATGGTGTATGTTGATTGATAGTTTAAGAGAATGACTTGAAAGCTTAGGAGAGTCATTGGAGAGTGTCATAGGAATAAATTCACATGTCAGGAGCTAATGTGAGAATCTGGGCAAGTGTTAAGCATTGAATTTATGCATTTGTTTGATGTTTGGAAATGAATAGATATGCAGAGTCAGAGTGTTTGGGAGTTGATTGGAAGTGGGTCAGTGAAGGTGAAATTTGGTTTAATGGAGATGGGAGCCCTTAGCACTATAGGACTTGCCACTGAGTGCCCTGTCTTCCAAGTGCATTGTAACAGGAATTTGAGACCAAGTTAATAGTACTCCTCTCCATACCCTACTTCCCCATCCCTCATCTCCACTCTACCCCCATACTACACATACAATGAATAGTGATGAATGACTATAAAATGAAATTTTATTCAAAATAACATATCTGAATTATAGGCATATGAGTTTACATCCCCCCTCCCCCACAACTTGCTCAATAAGATATTGATGGTAACAAGCTAATAACCTAACCTACTCTTTGGAATTGGATGTTCTTTGTTCTAATCTAACATTATTTCTGAATGTTTTTTCCTAATCAGTAACTTTGTGCTTTTACTGGGAAATGAAAATTCTACAGTTTATCTAACTTTTCTTACTTATAGAGTCATATATGTATAGTAGTCTGAGGTTTTTGAACTTCTTGAGGTCATAGGTTCATAGGTTTGGATTGGAAAAAGGAATTCAGAAGTCAGGGACTTTCACAAATAATGCAGATAACAGACCACCTTTATACATAATTTCACTGCTTGCAAAATTCTTTCTTGATAACAACTCTATGAGGTAGGAAAAGCAGGAATTCCATTTTACAGGGGAGAAAATAGATTGGGAGATTGTGACTTGCTCATATCCATACCAGTAGTTAGTAATAGAAGCAAGATTTAATCTAAGCTTTACTCCAAGTCCAGTGTTTTAAAAATAAATAGATAGAGAGATGGATTAATAAATAATTACAATAGTTAACATATACATAGCACTTTAAGATTTGCAAAGTACTTTACTCATTATCTCCATATTCCCTTTCTAAAGAAAAAGCACTATGGAACTAACTTTAACAGGTCATTTACTGAGCACCTATCACTCACAAATCCCTGTGTTGGGTTAATATTATATCATTACTCTATATTAGATAAAAATGTTAATAATTAAAAAATAAATTAAATACAGGCTTGAGGAAAATAAGTTATGAACCCAATATATGGAGCTAATGGTGCCAAGTTAGTTGTTTTTGCAAGCACAAGATCTCTGTTAAAGCTGAGGACTCTAACTATGGCTATTAGGTTATGTGGCCCCCTCTGCCTTTGTTGTAGACATCTGGTACTTTACTGCCACTGAGTCTAAAGATAAATACCATACATACCATTTGGCTCTGTCTCAGACTTTCTTAACTGTTTCCTTTCAACTTGGCCTTTCTTCCTTACTCAGAGTAACCACCATTTTATTCAGTAAGAGTTAATTTATGTGCTTCAGACATTGGAGTTCTTGTGCTAAGATTTTCTTTTTTGTCATTTAAACAACTTAGGGCTCTAATTCCAGGGAAAGAATGAAGTGAAGCCCTTGCCTAATTCTGGGAAAATCTGTTTTTTTTTTAAGATTTTAAAAGTAGCCCATTGATCCCAAATCTGAACTTGTGAATACACACACACACACACACACACACACACACACACACATTTATGGCTAGAGATATAGACACAGATAGTGCTAGGAAACAAAAAAATATTTTAGTTAGCAAATTCAGGAATTAGGCTTCAGTTTTAAGCTCAACGAGGGCAGGGACCCTGTCTTATCCAAACCATATCTTCTCTAGAGCTGGGCATAGTATGTGACAGAGCAGATCATGATTGCAAAAGTTCATAAATGCTTCATTGAATTGTTTTTGTCAAGGTTAATAATATGTATTAAGTGGAATCACACAATTACCTTTTACCTTGATGGATCTTTAGTAGTGAAGGGGAAAAGCTTAAATGAAAATGAATTTGAACTTCCCTTTCCTTTTTTCTTCCCTTCTCTTCCTCTTTTTCTTTCCTTCCTCCCTCCTTTCTTCTCTCCCTCCCTTCCTCCCTTCCTCTGTCCTTCCTTTCCTTCCTTCCTTCCTGTCATTTTAGATCATTTGATTTAAAAAAGGGGAGTAGCTAGGTGACACAGTGAGTAGAGCACAGGCCCTGGAATCAGGAGGACTTGAGTTCAAATCAAATCTCAGACACTTGACACACTTACTAGCTGTGTGACCTTGGGCAAGTCACTTAACCCTAATTGCCTTGCCTTCCCCCTCAAAGAAAAGAAAAAGCCCTTCCTTCTTTCTTTCCTTCCTTCCTTCCTTCCTTCCTCTCTTCCTTCCTTCCTTCTTCCCTTCCTTCCTTCTTCCCTCCCTCCCTTTCTTCCTTCCTTCCTTCCTTCCTTCCTTCCTTCCTTCCTTCCTTCCTTCCTTCCTTCCTTCCTTCCTTCCTTCCTTCCTTCCTTCCTTCCTTCCTTCCTTCTCTCCATGGGAGAGGATGGGAGGAAGGGTTAGGTGAAAGATGAGTCTCAGCATGCTCTGAACTCCTAAACTTAAGTAATCTATCTGCCTTAGAGTGTGCTGGTCATTGTGCTGAGCCAGTTGAATTTTTAGAAGTATGTTTCAAGTTCAGTTAAATCCAGCAAATATTTGAAAGGAGACGACAATAATAATTGTTGGGAAGCTAGGTGGTTCAGTAGATAGAGCACTGGGCCTGGAGTCAGGAAGACCTGAGCTTAAATCTGGCCTCAGACACTTACTAGCTGTGTGACCCTGAGCAAGTCACCTAACCCTGTTTGCCTCAGTTTCTTCATCTGTAAAATGGGCTGGAGAAGGAAACAGCAAACCACCCCAGTGCCTTTGCCGAGAAAATTCTAAATGGGATCATGAAGAGTTGGACATGACTGAATCAACTGAAAAACAGCCATAATATCTGGTGTTTAGGTAGAATTTTAAGGTTGGCCAAGTGCTTTATCTCATTTGAACCTCACAACATTCCTGTCAGGTAGGTGCTATTCTTGTACCCATTT
>CM053622.1:239022289-239041140 GCA_028646595.1 Phalanger gymnotis
TGTGTGTGTCTCTCTCTCTATCTGTCTATCTCTATCTCTCTCCATCTCTGTCTCCTTTTTTTCCTCTCTGCCTCCCTCCCAAAATCAGAGCAGCTAATATTGTTTTTACTTGTCTTAGTGATGATTTCTCCTTTAAAAAACAACAAAGGGAAAGTCTCTTCTGATCCTATGCTCACCAACAATGAGAACCTAATTGCTGGGGTAAAAATAATAAGGGGAGTTGGGGGCCTGACCACTCCATCTTAGAATTTGTGACAGAAAAGAAAGGGAAATCTGGACATAGTCTTAGATGAAGCCTAGGTTTGGGGAAAGTAGGTTTCAAAGGATTTAGAGGAAAGACAGGTAAGATTTAGGGGACCAAAATGCTACAGAAGAAATCATCCCAGGAGGAATTTCAAAAATGAAATTCTGAAGGCCATAAGGATAACCAATGAGGAGGAAAAAAATGGAATTTGTGTAAAGAGACCAATGTGGTAGCATAGAGAACTCACTAACAAACTTAAATTTTAAAAACATGGAAGCAAGACCATGTAACAGAGAGTGAATGTGAGCATTTTGTGGTCCTGTAAAAATAGGCTTAGGAAAGCTGAGACTCAGAATGAGCTAAGGCTGGCAAGAGAAGCTTAAAAAAAGAGGATGTTTATAGCTATATTGGGAGGGGGAAAAAAGAGGATCAAAGTGGATGGGAGCTTTGCTTCAGGAGGAGGAGATAGTAATAAGAGAGGGAAGGCAGAGCTGATAAATTTGTGTTTATATTTGTTTTCTCTGCAAAAACCTTCACACCAGGAATGGCAGAGCAAAAAGAATTAACATGGATCTGGTACCCAAAACAACTAAATATTAAGAGAATGCCTAGCTGTCCTTGACATACTCAAGTCACCTGGGCCAGATGAACCAAATCCCTGGATCCTAAGAGAAATGATAAATGTTGATCCTTGAAAGATCTTGGAAAATCAGAAAAGTACCACAGAAAAGATGGATGGCTGGACTCAAAGAAGAGTAGCTAATTGTCTGTGGTTAGCTTAGTGGGAGGTCTCCAATGAGGTATCCCAATATTTATGCTTAGCCTTATTCTGGTTTACATTTTTATCAATAATTTGGATAGAGACATAGCACATTCATCAAATTTACAAGTGACATAAAGCTGGAAACAGTGGATAAGAGTGGATAACACAGTGTATATGAGTCAGGATCCAAAAGCATCTTGAAACATTGGAACTTGGGGTTGAATCTAATAAGAAAATTCAAAAGAGATAAATATAAAGTCATATACAAACATAAGATGGTGATAACATGGATAAATAACAGTTGATGATGATGATACTATAATAATAATAATAATAATAATAATAATAATAATACCATTTATATAGAGCTTACTATGTGCCAGGCACAATTCTAAGTGCTTTACAATTATTAGCTCACTTGAGCCTCATAACAACCCTGGGAAGTAGGTGCTGTTGTTATCCCTATATTTTTTATAGATGGTGAAATCGAGGCAAACAGAGGTTAAGTGACTTCTCCAGTCACCAAGTGCTAGTAAGTGTCTGAGGCCCTATATGAACTCAGGTCTTCCTGATTCTATAGAAGACCAGCACTCTGTGTATTGTGCCACCTAGCTGCCTCAAGAATGTTATGAGAATATCAAAAGCATGGTCAATTGTGTTACAGGGTGGGAGTTGGAAATTATCTCAGAAGACATCTATCTTCTCTCCAAGTTCAGTCTCAATTATCTTTGGTTCTTTCAATCAATATTTTGAAAATAACATGGTCTCTAGTCCTCTCACTACATTGTTCAGTGTCTCTAGAGACCTTCCATTTTGTCTCTGTTCTAAAATGTGGTGCTTAGAATGGAAAATAATATTCCAGATGTCGTCTGTCCAAGGCAGAGAACAAAGTACACCTCCTTCTTTCTGAATATAGTGCAGTTACATCATACAGCTGTTTAACATATGTGAATTCAACTATATGTGCAAGACAGAGAGAGACAGAATGAGAGGATGAAAGAGAGAGACAGAGACAAAGAGAAAGAGAAAGGAAGGGAGGGAGAGGGAGGGAAGAAGGGTGAGGAAAGAGGAAAGAAGAAAGAGAAAGGGAAGGAGGAAAGGGGAGAAAGGGAGAGAAAAGGATGGAAGGAAGGAGAGGGGGAGGGAAAAAAGGGTGGGAAAGAGGGAGAGGAAAGGGGAGAAAGGAGGAGGGAGGAAGGGGAGAAAGGAAGATGGAGGAAGGGGAGGGAGCAGAAAGGGAGAGAGAGAGGGAAGGAAGGACAAAGGGGTAAGGAAGAGGGAAAAGAGGGATAGGGAAAGGAAGGAAGGAAGAGAAAGAGAAACAGACAGACAGACACTGCCTGTATTCTCTGACACTGAATAGGTGCTTAATAAATGCTTGTTAATTAACTGGATCTAAAAGGAAATTCAGCTTCTTCTGGCTTCCAGCTCTGAGAGAGAAGATAGAAGAGGTCAACGCCACTTCAGGTTGCTAAAGGAAAAGACTCTAGGAAGACATGAGAGGAGCTGGCAGTCTCCATCTTGTCCCTAAATCCAGATTGCTGCTCTAGAGACTTCAGGGAGAGATCTGATTCTCACATTAATGAGATCTGAGACTTTCATTGCTGAGCTGAGTTACCTTGTTTCCAATGGGAGAGTGTCTTCACTCTGTACTGTCTGGTGTATATTTTCATATACACCTTCTCCGATTTCCTGTTCTGCTACGAATTTGGGTAAATGAGTTTCTTTGCTAAAAAAAAAGTAAGAAAATTTCCTAATTCTTTTTTTTAAGCAAAGATAATCTAGGTTTGAGCAATGAAGCAATAGAGATTAAAGCTCAGTTTTGGGGAAATTGGACTAAAGTGAGATTGGGATGTTGGATGAAGAAACAGTGAACATGGACTATTTGGGCAGGAGAGGAAGACAGAAGACAGTGTCCGCATATGATGAGCCAATTAAGATTTTTAAGCTAGGAGATATTCAGGGGTGTGCTGGAGTCGGTTGATACTGACTCTGGAGAGCTGATTGTAAAATGTTTCAGCATGAGCATTTGTACTTTGGAAAGCAGCAAATGCTACAAATCGAGAATTGGTTTATTGTTTTGTCGATTGTCTCTAGACTTAAGGAAGTGATGGAAAAAATCTTAATAATACAGATTAAATTTAAAAGTGTCTCATATGCATTACTCTCCCCCCCAAAAAAAGCTGGTTGTTATACATTTACCAGCACACCCCTGCTTGTCACCATATGTGTAGGCTTAAGGAAATGTGATGGGGGAAAAAGAGAGACAGAACACATCAGAGAGTGGAAATGATTGATAGCCTAAGATCTCATAGGAGACGGGATGGAATGTGATAAGAGATATTGAGTTTGTGTAGGGAGAGGTTAGCCTTGGCAAGGATAAGAGAACACCTCTTCCTCTGAGACAGAAGGAAAGGAGGGAGAAAATGAATGCAAACAGTGAGGGGATTTGAAGTGTGGAGGAGGGAGATGTGGGAGGTCACAGATGGTCTCCCAGAGCCATTCCCCCAGTGCCCTGAAGACAGTAGGAGTTGGATGGATAGAGGAATGAATGACTGAAGTCAGACTTCTGTCTCTTTGGGACATTTTTTTTTGCCACATTGAACTTCATGAATGACAAGGTAGAGGAGAATGAAAATCATTTGTCTTTCCCTTATGGCAGAAGAAAAGGAATGTGAAAATTCCTCCAGCTGCCACCTGTACGTGCTTAAGGGAGACTTTCCCCACCCACATGTCAACTCCTTCCTGCTCAATGGGTATCACTTGCATGAATATCATTCAAATTCATTCTCAGCTGTATTATTTGTGAAGTCTCTCAAGTGCATTTGACAAGCATCCTGTTTAGAAAGAGCATCTGCTGCAGAGTGCCAGGAGATCTGGTTTCGGCCAGCCAGGAAGTTTCATTAGCTTCCCCAAATTTAGAGAAGCTATCATCTCTGTTTGATGTTTATCTTGTGAGGGAAAAAACTCTAGAAATTGAATGGGGTTATTTAAAACAGCCATCTGTACTGAATATTTCAAAATAGAGGTTGATCTGATCTTGTCAATTCATTGTCAATTAAGTAGTCTATCCAAATTTTCAAGAAGTTTTCAAAAGTCATTAGTGCTACAAAATGTGTTTTTGTCTCTCAGAATTCACATTGGCTCTGTCTCTTCTGTCAACTCTTTGTAGTCATTGGATCTTCTTTTAGGGTTCTTCGTATATTTAGAAAAAGAGAACATAAGTATTTGCTTGTAGCAGATATTCCCACAGTCTCCAAATAACCAGTTGGTATTATTCAAATTCTTTTGGAAATAAGGGTCATAGATTTAGATCTGGAAAGGACCTTTGAGGTCATCTAGTCCAGAGGTGCTCCAGAAACCAATTAAAATATAATTGAGAAATTTTAAACAAAATATATTTTAAAATTTAATAAAACATAGATAATACTACATTTTCAAACTAAGTCAATATGCAGCCTTCAGGGATCCTGACATACAAATTAGTGTCCCATTTCAATTTGAGTTGGACACAAACTATAGTCTAACCCCTTCCTTTTTTCAGGTTAGGAAACTGAGCTCCCAAGAAGGTGATTATTTGCCTAGGGTATACAGCTGGCAAATGTATGATGTAGAATTTTAACCCAGGTCTTTCCTAGTCCAAATCTACACCATGCTGCTTTGGAAGTCAACTGCTTAGGACTCCTGGTGTATTTACTTTGGAAACTATTTTACATCTGGTCATTACATTCCCAAACCAGCCCACAAAAAACTGGTGCAACATATATCCTATTAATAATGCTAAAGAACCAAATCTCCATGTGGGAGAGCTTCTATGGCAAAAAAAGCACTCAGAATTGCATTGAAAGGAGTGTGCTATAATAAAAAGAATTCTGGATGGAGTCAGAGAAGCTTGGTTCAAATCTTGGCTACAATATGGGCTAACTATTTAACTAGCCCTACTTGCTGTTCCCCAAATACAACATAATAATATCTAACATTTTTATACTACTTCCAGGTCTGCAAACCACTTTACAGATCTTGTTTTCATTTTAGTCTCATAATAAGCTTGTAAGGCAGGTCACTATTATGCCCATTTTACAGATGAGAGAGGTCGTGTCTTGCACGGGGTCACGGAACTAGTAAATGTCCAAAGAGGTATTTGAATCCAAGTCCTGACTTCCAATTCCCTACTCTGCCCATGCCAACACATCACCTTCTAATATAACATGCTATTTTCCATCTCTGTGTGTTTGCACTGACAATTCTCCTTGTCTGGAATACGTTCCCTCCTTGCCCTGATCCCTTAGCTTTCTTTAAAGTCCAATCTTCTATATGAATAAATGAAAAAAACAAATGAAAATACATTTATTTAGTGCTTATTATGTGGTAGGCCCTGTTCCAAGCACCAGGGATAAAAAAATAAGCAAGACAGTTTTTGCGCTTAAAGAGATAAAATTTCAATAAGGAAGACAATCTATAAAGGGGAGCTAGATTAGGTTTGAAAATGGCTAGAAAAAAAACATGGTGCCTTTTCCTAATACTCCCAGTGGTTAGTGCCCTTCTCACAATATTACTTCCTATTTACTTCACACATAAAATGTTTTCCAAAAAAAATAATTACTATAAGCCTCTTGAGTGCAGGGACTGTTTAAATTTTTATCTTTGTATCACTAGTTGCCAGCACAGAGGTTGGCAAATAATATGTGCTTAATAGTGGAATGGAGAAATAGCCATGGACATTGCATTTAATCTGTGTGAACCTCAGTTTTCTCATGTATAAATAAAGACAATATTTACATAACATCCAATAACTCATAGGCTCTTGTTTGTGGGACAGATTTATAATTTGGCCCCATATTCATAATAATTCAGGGCTTCAAAGCATAGCTCTGAAATGACTTGAGCTGACTCCCCCAGCTAGAGAGTACAACTCTCTCTAACAATGGATTAGAGAGGTTGAACTCTCAGGTTGGTGGGAGGAAAGGTTACTCTCCTGTGTGGCTCTCTTTGTGCCCTTGTCCTGCAAATAGGGACACCAGGTGACGCTGAAGTACTACCAGGTGTTCATAAGATATCATATTAAATCTGGCAATTGTATTCTTTGACAGAATTTTTTTCACAATTAAATGAAAGTAAAGCAGGAATGGCTAGGGACCAACAGTTGTTCCTCTGGATGCTGTTCTGGTTTTCCTACTGGAACAAGCAGCTAATAGTTTTAAAATGCCAGTCACACACTGTCAAGAGGCAATCACAACTTCACAAAAGTTACATGAAAACTAGGTTTATTACAAGACAAATGAACATGTATATGGAACCCAGAGTTCACAATCCATATAGAAGTTTGTGTATTTTTGATGGGAGGAAGATAAAACACAAATCTCCACCTAAAGGGGCATGGCATGGGAAGGGAAAGGCGCAGTAAAGGTAGGAAAAAGACAAAATCTCTTCTGAAAGGGAGGAGCAAGGCAATGGCCAAAGCCTCATTCTTTTCCCTTGGGAACTGTTAGATCATGAAAATAGGAAGGTCTTCTTATCTAGAAGGGTCCCAGCTGCACAAGCAGTTTCTCAGCCTAGTGCAGACTGCCTTGACTCCAAAAGCCACCAGTTTTGGATGCAAACAGCACATTATGTCAGCTCAGGGGGAAGGGAGGGATTCATTCTTGACATATTCAGAGCCTCCTGCATACTTGGGGTTCAGTGTTTCTGGAAAATATGACAACTCAAAAAGACAAGTTATGAAGACTCCTTAACATTCCTTACCAATACCTTTCCACCTGGCCATTTAGAAGCCTTATGTCATGGTCTTGAAGAAAGGAATTGTAGATATGGCTGACACAGGCTTCTCTCCTCTTCCCCTCCTTCTCCAAACTCCCACTGCATGCAGAGTGTACCTGAAAGACCTACTCCCTCCTGGCCTCCACCTAAGGGTTCTAATAGCGGATCTTGCTTTGGTTTCCTGTCTTCACAAGCTGGGAAGAGTTACATACAAATGCCAGGGTTTTGTGACCAATGCTTTGCCAGAGGTTATCACATTCATCTTGTCTGTGTCACTAACAAACCTGAGTGTGAGATGCCAAGAAGCTTCTGAGACAGCGAGGAAGCCAGAAGTGTAGGAAGATCACTGGAGAAAGAAGAGGTTATGTGAGAAACATGCTCACTCTAAATAAAGAACAGTACTCATTGTGAAGCTAGGAAAGTTCTCGTTTTATTTTAGCCGATTATTCTACATTCTAGTGAATGGGTACCTCCTATATGGAGAGTACAGTTTGCTCAGACAAATGCCAGCCTTTTTATGCTGTCCCCAATTCGAAATTTTGCTCTCCATTGGCTAGATACAACCTCCTGAACTGCCCACATCATGCCCCTCTTAAACAGCTCATAAAGCATGCATACAAGCTTCTAAGCCTGCTTCTGCTAGGTCGCAGCTCTGATATAGAACCAGTCACCTCTGACTTAGATTTTGCTAACACTCAGTGCCGGGAGGAGTACTTTTCATCCGGTGGAAACAGAATTCCTCCTATTGTTTCCCATGGTAATAAAAGAAAAATCAATTAACAAGCTTTTATTAAGTACCTTCTATCTGAGGATCATTGTTCTAAGCCTGGAGATACAAAGGCAAAAATGAAACAATGTCTGCCCTGACCAAGCTTACTCCCAAAGAAAGAAGTGGCTAGAGGTGCGACTTCTCCATAAAACCTAACTATAGAGGATTAAGAGAAGTTACTGTTTTTATTAAGTCTTTGGCAACAATCTACTCGTTACAGATAAATCGATGGGTAAGTGAGCCAGAGAAGAGGAAAAGATCAAGTCTGCTATCGAAAAAGCTGAATTCAGACCTACCCAATGAAAGACCCTTTCAATACAATGAACTGCAAGCAATGTGGGCTATTTACCAATCCTTCTCTCTGCTGGGTAATCTTAACTGTTAGTCAAACTAGATGCTAGTAACATCAATTTATTTCTTTTAAACATAACTAGCACTCTTTGAACAATTTAATGAGAGCAGGCAATCAGTCCCATGAATTAGCTACATCAACTAGGAACAAGAGGTACAAAAAACTGAACATATTGGTTCCAGCAAAGCAAGTAAAGAGAGCAAGAGGAATCCTACTTGCTCTACACTACTACTACACTACTACACTACTCTTGTCAGTGCAAAGTAGAAGCAATGCACGTGCAACAATACAAGTAGGTTCCTACAAGTTTTCCCAAGTATCTCGGAAACCTTTGCCTTCTTAGTTTCTTATGGCCCAATAGAATTCCATTACATTTTATATTCCATAATTTATTCAACCATTTCCCAGTTGATGGGCACTCCTTTACCTGAGAAAACTTAAATGAACTTATATAAACTTACGACTTGAGCAGAATCAGAACTATTTATACTATAACACCATTGTAAAAATGAGCAGCTTCGAAAGACTTAAGAACTCTAATCAGTGGCCAGCCATGATTCCAAAAGACTGATAATGAAATATGCAACCACCTCCTGACAGAGAGGAGATGGACTAAATATGTAGGAGACTCACTTTTTTTAACATGGCCATTGCAGGAGTTTGTTTTGCTTAACTGTGCAAAGGTTTTTCTCCCTTTTTTCAGTGTGGAGGGAGAGGAAAAAAATGCTTATTGAATGAAAAAAATACATTTAATTTTTAAGAAGCTAGCACTAGGCAAATCAAAATAAAAATGAAGGTCAATTGTCTTATTATAGAAGGAGATTTTTTTTAAAGCCTGAGAAAATACAAAAATGCTTTAAATGGAAAAAAGAAATCTGAAGAAGCAGAGGAAATCTAGTCTTAGTCAGGAGGTTGGGGGTGGGGGTGAGGGCAAAAAACAACAGAAAAAGAAGAGAGGGAGGACAACTGAACACATAGAGCTCTGAAATAGATAAGAAGCACTTTCCATGGAGGATGAACTGGGACCTTCTGAAGAGGAAGCCGTTATCTGGTGATCCAAGAAATGATGATGAGGATCCACAGGGGCAACCAGTATGACAGTCCATTCAATCACGGACAGGTAAAGAAATGGAAGAAATAGTAGTGGTTGGTGAGTCCCTGCTGAACAGAGACATATGCCAACCCAACATGAACAGTAAGGCTATACTACATGTTCCCAGAGAATGTAGTCAGGATATGATAGAGAATTCCCTAAGACTTGTCAAACCTGATGATCAATGCCTACTTCTAATGATTCACATGGAGACAGATGGTACCTATAGGAGGAAGCTAGAGAGCATTGCTAGGGACTATGAAGTCCTGGACAAGAAACTGAAAACCTTAGGAGTTCAGCTGCTGTTCTTATCACTGTTGCCAGTCAAATGTAGGGGCCTCAAAAAAGACAGGAGAATTTGAGGAGTGAACAACTGGTTGAGAAATTTAGTGTCAGAGAACAGAATTTGCATTTCCAGAATACAACTTAAGATACAAGAACAATGGCTTCATAGCCAGGGATAAATATATTGTCCTAGACATTTGAAAATCTTATTAATATCTTCTCGGGGATAAAATAAAATGTGTAAATCACTTTGCAACCTTAAAGAGCTATGTAAATGCTAGTATATTATTATTACTATCATCATCATCATTGTCATCATCATCTTCTTTAAAATGAAAATTCAAAGAAAGGGGAAAATTTGCTCACTTACATAAGCTAAGCTAGATCAGATAGCACAGTGAGTAAGAGGTATAACACTGAAAAAACAATATCCATAAGAGGGCTATTGTAATAGAGACCATAATAAGAGGGCAGTAATATAATTAATTGATTCAATTAACTATATTAAAAAGGAAGACTATAGATAGTAAATGAGGTGAATTGGAGATCTTAATGTAAAGAGGTAAATTTGATCTCATGGATATATCATTGACCCTTGATAGGATTTGACTCATGACTCCAAGGTACAAACTTCTATCCACAGCACTATGAGCCTTCTCAAGAATTAGGTATGCTTGTTTATTTTGAATTTATCAAGAGGCAACATGACATTGTAAACAGAAGACTAGTCTTACAATCAGGAATACTTGAGCTCAAGTTCTGTCTTAGCCAAATACAAGTCATGTGACTATGGACATATCACTTACCCTCTCAGTGTCCCCAGACCACTCACTAAGACTCTAAATTCAAGGTGCTGACATGCATTGGTGAAAGAAGTTTCCATACCAAGAATTTCCTATAACAGTGAAATAAAAGGTTTGGATATCCCTTCCCCTACACCCTTCCCCTGCCTTCCCCCCCCCAAAAAAAAACCCAGGCACGTTACCCTTCTTGGAAAATATAGGGACACATTATGCATTATTAAGCAGTGTTATAAAAGGTAAAGTAGCATAGATACTAATTATATTTCATATGTGATAGAATACTTTCAAGAATAACTGTTACATATGATGTTAGTGCAGTTAATCAGCTGGCCTAAACAATCCAGCAATGAAGATGAGTAACACAACTGAGCCAATTAAAACAGTACCTTTCATATGGATGATTCTGTATTTCATCACGTACAAATGCTGCTATTTCCACTAAAGCAATTGGTGGTTCAGATGACTTGTGTTCAAAGTCCACTATAGTTCATACTTGCCTTCTCTCTTTATGAAATTCTTTATATTTTTCTATCAGCTGTCCAGTCATGCCTCCCCACCCCATTAATGCAATACTTCCCTTGCCTTGCCTACCTATAAGCACAGGAACGACATTTTCCTAACCAGAAACCAGTGTATATGGACTAATAAAGGATATTCATTTTGTAATGAATAATTAAAAGTAGAAATTCTTTTATTGAAATCAAGATCTGGAAAATACAAAATATATGTTACCTTTGAAGGTATCTACTTAGAGGAAATAAAAGCTGTGATTGTTAATTACTCATGGTTTCTTTTCTGCCACTTTGCAATTCTCACTGTAGAAGCAAAAGTGGGACACACAGGACTGGGAGCCTTTTGAATTATTCTTTGTTTCATGGGTTGCTATGGCTGAAGGAGTCATCACCAAGCGACTAGACTACTAGTAATGAGCCTTTTAGTATTTAACTCATCTGGCTCCTAGAAAGGAGCCTGTTGCCAAGACCGTCCTGGAAGCACTTCTGGCTTGGTAGAACCTGCCAGAGCCCGTGTTCTACTGACATAGCCTTTGATTACCTAAGGTCGGCTCCATTCTACAGCGAAGCATCAGAGTTGGGTCTAATGTAGAAGAGTTAACTAATATTAGTTAATGATGATTCATGGTCCCATTGTGAGCCTTTGAATGCTCAAGTATTCAAAACTCTATAGGAAAATAATTATTTTATTCTGTAGTCCTCGTCTTCTATTGAAAATTTTCTGTATGTCTGATTTTTTTGAATCTCATTTCAATAAGTCAGGTGGGGGGAAATAGGGCCTTTCTATAAAGTATTTTGAGGTACAATATGTAAAAAAATATATTTCTTAAGATTGCCACAAATGTTTTTAAAAATGTGCCATAACTATAGATTTCTTCATTGGGGTTAATCTTTTCTTTGACAAAGAAAAGGCTTCCCTTATTTTAGGTATCTATTCACACTTGTCTCCTCTGTGAAAAATAAAAGTTTAAAATGGCTTTAAGGAATGTTTCTTTGTGTTAAAACACATGGATCTTTTGTGCTGACTTTTCTGTTATATACTACTCAGTCAGCTTAGAATCTAAAATGAGATCTTATAAAGCATATGGGTCGACTAGAAGGAAGACAAGACCAGTTCTTGAGTGCCAAGTCATGGTCCAGTCATGGTCCCCTCTCTGCCACTCAATTAGCTGTGCAGCACTGAACAAGCCACATCAATCCTTTGAACCTCAATTTGTGCATTTGTCAAATGAAGGGATTAGATCAGATTGTGGCTAAGGTCACATCTAGTTGTCAAATTCTATGATCTAATGCATATATATCATTCATCACTCTCCAATTCTCTGAAAGATCTCTAATTTTATTTTATAGTGACAGACCCAGGGTCACATAGCTCGTAAATATCTACGGTGGAATTTGAAGCCAGGTATTTCTGACTCTTACCCAAAATTATTTATAATGTCCCTTTCAGCTCTAAATCCTGTGGTCCTATGAAATTTTATATGCTAATAAAAATATCAATCCCTCTAAGCCTTAGTAGACATCTGTCATGACTTCCTGTTACCAAAACAAAAGGCCTCACTTGATAAACCTGTCAGAGATTAGCAAGATTGGCTCATCAACAATGAAAATGTAGGCTGGTACTTGAAGCATTGCCAGCTTGGTAGGATCTACCATCACTTGAACATCATCGGCGTTGTTTTTGAGAACCTAGGGTTACCTCCACACCATAACAAGGCATTGGAATAGAACATTACAAAATTTAAATGATTCTAGAACAGGGGTTCTTAACCTGGAACCTGTGAACTTATTGGGTTTTTTATAATATTCTTATAATTGTATTTCAATAGAATTGATTTCTTTTGCAATTTTATGTATACTGTTATATGCATTTAAAATATTATTCTGAGAATCATAGGCTTTATTAGGCTACGAAAGGGGTTCATGACAAAAAAAAATAGTTAAGAACTCTTGTTTTATTGCAACAACTTCAGGATAGGATCATAGATTTAAATGTGGAAGTCCTGGCGCTTTCAGTTTACCCATGAGGAAACTGAGGCTAGAGAGATTAAGTGACTCGTCTGTGGGTCACATGATATGTGTCAGCGCTGGAATGTGAACTATGGTCTTCCCAAGTCCAAGTTAAGTCCACCCCTCAACATCGACTATACCACCATGCCTTTCAAGCAATCGTCAAAGAAATTAACAGTCAACGTGGAGCTAAGCTCAAGGGGAAGACGAACGCAGGTAGCAGGCTGAATCTGGCCCATAGGCCATCTCCTGCCTTAAATCTTTAGAGCCAGAAGACCTGAGTTCAAATGCCAGCTTTACCACTTATAATCTGCAATAACTTATTGTCTCTGGGCCTCAGTGTCCTCATCTGAAACATTAAGGGATTGGAATATGTTATTTCAAAGACCTTTTTCAGCTCTCAATTCTATAGTACTATGATAGGCAACAAATTTTGATGGATCTGTAATTGAACTGGAATGGGTATTTCCTTCACTAATGAGCATCATAATTCATTCATCTCATTCTATGTAACTCTTATCTATCATAACTTTCCATACAGGATCTATCCAATGTTCTGAACAGCTTTCTCTGGTTATCCTAATTTTTTTGCAGATACCAGGGCAACATTCGTGCTGCCCATCTGTTGTTATCTCTCATTCTTGATGTGACTCACCCACTTCCTTTACCATTCATGCAGGTTCTTGATATCTTTTACTCCAGTCTTGGTGTGTGAATGATCACAGATACTTGTATCCACCACATATTTTCCCATTGCCCTTTGAGTCACCATTCTTCTGATACCATATTGTCCCATGATTCCTAGCCCTGTAGTATCACGAGGCATATCACTATTGGCATGATGATCTTTACAGAAGTGATGAACTCAGGATCATTAAAAGCACAGTGACATTTTCCAAATATAAGCAACCCCAATATCCTCTTCCTGGATAAGATGTACAGAATAAAATAATTTAATAAAACAACTCTCAGCACTGAGTCAATGGCTGAAAGGGAAAATGAGCATGAGTTAAACTATTACTTTTGAATGAAAATGCTCTAGCTGAGTTTTAATGAGGCATTAAACAACTAAAGCTACTGCCCCCTGAGTGTCCCATAAAGGTAGTGATGAGAGCATATTGTACAAGATTACATGCTAAGGCACTGCTCCGAAAAAGACTAATATAAACAACTAGAAATTTGCCACTATGTACATCTAAATAGATACATTTTATCATATAAATTCCCTAGTGGCTTCAGTACCACTGAAAGAATGTCTGTATTTGGATTTCTTTTTATATAAGCTAATACTTTAGGTAAGCAAAGAGCTTTTGAAATGGCTGGCAGTGGTGGGGAGGGGGAGAATTAAGGTATGATTTTACATAGAAGTTCTACTTACCTATATATGTATTGTGCATATTATCCCAGTTGTGTATATTCTTCTCCCTTTCCCTTCATACGTATGTGTGGTATTTTTTTCAAGAAAATGTTTTCCATACATGTTTCCCTCCACCATCTAGTCTCTGTTAAAAAACAAACTGAAATGATTATTGCCAGTCAAGGTTTCTTTAAGGGCTATGTACTTTTTGCTTACCAGAACAGACCAAGGGTAATCTAATTAAAGGACCAACTAACAGTAAGAGAGGGACAGAAAAAAGAAGAGAAAATGAAGGGAGCTCTATTCAGTCTTTATTCATCTCTTCCTAGTCAACTGTCTCTCATCCAAAGTCATTGCTTAGCTCTCTCATGCCTAGCTCTACATGTTCAGCCCAGGTGAGAGATCAGCTCCCAATATTCTTCTAGTCTTATGAAATGAAATTAGCAGTGGACTGTGGCTATAGGAGATAGCTGGTTCATCCTCTCAGCCAAATCCAAAGCTTGAAAATAAATCTTAAATAAACAGCATTGTTTAATTCCTTTCAAATCATCTCTTTCCCTCCCTCTCTCTCAATTAGAAGCCTTGGTTAATGCCTAACTAATACTAATACTCTATAACTAATAATAATTAATGCCTAACAATGCTCTGCCTAACCCTCTAAGTAAGAACTTATATAGAACAAGAAAAGTGGTTTATTTGTCATTCTTTAGTAAATGGAAGTAACAGTCTCAAAGGTTAAGATGCTTGCCAAAGGTAGGAAGGAGAATCAGGATCAAGAGGGATATAATTCTCTCCTTATGGTTGTCCTCCCTACTTATTATAAAATAAAAATATCCATGAGAAAGAGGTAGGGAGAATATAAGTTACTATAAAGTGGGTATGCACAACATAAGGCCTTCAGCCCACCAAAGGATTTCAGGTCACCTGCAGAAAAAGGTAGGGTTGCCACTGTGCACTCTCCTGCTTGTCATGTGACCTGCAGCAGCCAACTATCGTCAGTCTGTCTGTTGTCTAACCTCTCCACGGGCCAAAGAAGTTTACGAGTTGTGCAGGTTTGCTACGGAAGTTCATCCATCTCTATGATCTCATGACAAAAAAAAAAGAAAGAGAAGGAGAGAAAGAGAAAGGAAGGAAGAAAAGAGAGATGGAAGGAGAGACAGAGACAAAGAGAGAGAGAGACAGAGACAGAGATGCAGAGAAATACACACACACAGAGAATATATTAAGCACATACCATGTGTCACGCACTGTGCTTTAGCAATGGAGATACGGAAACAAGCAGGAAAGTTTCTGCCCCAGGAGGACCTTACATTCTAGTGGGAAAACTTTGGAAAGGGGAGAAGAGGACCCTGAGTGGCAGCTCACCATGAAGATTACTAGAAGTAAAGGTGAGGACTGGTTCATGACAAGATGAGGTGAAAGTTCATTTGTCAGAGCCTCGCTTCTCATGAGCAAAGGCTAAGGTTCTGCAGAGAGGGAGCTAAGGATGGTGGGAAAAGTGTAGGCAGACTGTTAGGATAATAGTGTGTGAATAGAAATGGGCCTGGTTACAGTGAGTTTCAGGAGCCCCTGTAGTCTCACTCTTGTTTAAATAATCCCATTTATTTTAAAAATTTGAATCTTCAATATTTGATTTTGATACCTCACAAAGCAGAGGGTTTTGTTGTTATTCTATTCTGAGGCAGGTCTAACGCAGGCCAGCCCAGTGATTCAGGCTCAGAACATGCAATGAGATAATAATGGACCATAAAATATAATAAAAATAATTTTTATGGGGGATGGAAGGGGTAGGGAGAAAATGTGGAACGCAAAATCTTATGGAAGTGAATGGTGAAAACTAAAAATAAATAAAATTTTTTAAAAAAACAATAATTTTTACTGAAAACAAAGAATACAAGGTATTCAGTTCCTAAGATTAAAATGATAGTAATTCACATGAAATAGCTACTCCCTTGTGCTTCCACGTTCATCATGGCAAATAGCCATGCTAAATAAGAAAGGCTTTTCCTTGGAGCTTATTCTGTTAAAACTTCTGACATAAATCCCAAATAGACTCATCTTTTTATGTCTCAGGTGGCAAGGATGTCAAAGAAATAATAAATCTAAGAACAATTTCACTACATACTTAAAGGGAAACTAGTCCAGCCTAGTAAAAATAGGTGCTGCTCCTACCACATTTGTTTTTTGGGTTTTGTGTGAATGATAAATTGAGAGAGAATCTTGAAAATAGAGAAAGTTAGTTTACCCCTTTTTAGTTTAACATAAGCTAATTTTAGTGAAGAAATTTTAAATTTCATACTACTCACAATCTCACACTAGGAGTCTTTATTATTCTAATAAATTTGTGTGAAATATCTTCTTTTAGTTTCTTCCTAGTTTCATTTTCTTCTACTGTGTGACATCGTGAATAAAGCTGGACTTTTTTGGGAAGACCTTGGTGCAAATCCTTCCTCTAACTCTTGCTAACTATGTGACTTTGGGCAAGTCACTTAACCACTCTGAGACTCAGTTTCCTCATGCAAAAAAAATGGAGATTTTTGTCCTACCTGCATTGCAGGATTATTAGGCTCAAATGAGATGATATTTGCAAACATTAAAGTTGGTAGTTATTATTTATGAATCATATTTTTAATTAAAAAAACTATAGATAACATTTTATATTGCCTACACTTCTCAGGTGTGTTATAAATAAAAATGTGGTCTGGTATAAACAATAAGGGGTAGCTTGGTGGCACAGTGGATGAGTACTGGGCCTGAAGTCAGGAAGGCTGATCTTCCTGAGGTCAAATCTGGCCTCAGATACTTACTAGCTGTGTGACCCTGAGAGGTACAAGCAAGTCACTTAATCTTGTTTGCCTCAGTTTCCTCATCTGTAAAATAAGCTGGAGAAGGAAATGGCAAACTGCTCTGGTATCTTTGCCAAATGGGGCCACAAAGAGTCAGATACAACTAAAATGACTGAACAACAACAAAAAAATGGTAAGTTTTAGAAGCCTCAGGTCCCCTCTTGATGTCTCTCTCCAATGTCCTCAATGTGTACATAAAGCACATACAGATTCTAGTGAGATTAGAAAGTAACCATATGGGTCCATTGTTGTTTGTCTTCTTGTGCAACTCTCAAGGATTTTCTTAAATGCACAAAATAAAATACATAGGATTACAAAGGAAACAAATTATATTCAAATGGTTATCAAAAAATTTTTCTGGTTTCATGGACCCTAAGTCAAATACCTCTAATCTAAACCTATTATTTTACAGATAAGAAAGCTGAGATTCAGAGAAGTGAAAGGATTTATTTAAAGTTACATAGGTAGTAAGTGGCAAACATTGAACCCAACTCTTCTGACTCTAAGGCCAATACTTATTCCATTAGACTATACTGCCTCTCATCTTCTGTTAGCATTTGGTTTGAGTTAGCTCTCCATTCCCAGCTTCATCTTCCAAAATGCCACTGCCACTTACTAATGCAATATGTTATACCAGATAGCGAAGTGATGTGAGCTTGGACAAGCCACTGAACATCTCTCAGGGCCTTAGTTTCCTCATCTGTAAAAAGGAGGCATTTCATTACATGACCTTCAAGGTCCCTTCCAGACCTTCTATGTTCTTATTTTGTTATCATTTGTTAAATAATATACCACATTATGACAGATGCAACTAAAAGAAGTAACTTTAGTGGTCTTTTGAGTATTGACATAGCAAGGTACAAAGCAAAAAGATATATGCTAACGTAGTGCACTCCAGTGTCATGGAATGATAACCTGTTCACCATCCAAAGAAATTTCCATTATCAATGTTGAGATTCTCCAAATATTCCTGTTTGCAGGTAATATTGTACTTATCTAGGGCTTGATGTCCTGAAATATTATATTGCCTCCTCAGCAGAATCAATACCAGTGGAAAAGAGACAGGCATAACTATTCACATTTTTTAAAAAGTGGACAAAAGAGCCTAATTTTACCCAGAATTGTCATAATATGCATTTGAAAGGGTCACCAATCAGGTCAGACCCTTAATATATGCTTTATGGTTTCAGAAGCAAAAGAGAAAACCAAAAAATTATACTGCTTTTTTATGATCCCTTTTATCTCCCTTCCTCTTTCATGTTGGCTTTCTTAGAGGGCAAGGAGTGTTATATTTTTTTTTGTTTTTCAATCTCCAGTGACTTGAACACAGGCATTCAATAAATATTTGGTGAACTGAATTAAATATATGGCTATATGACTCTGAACTGCAGAATAGCATTATCTTGAATTATAAAAATTACAAGTAAAACCAAGGTTAATGGAAAATCACACAACAGGTATAGATAGGATGCAGCAGATAACCAAATAATGGAGGGATTCAGATTGTCACTAGTCATTGGGATAATGATGTCATGGGTCCAGGGGGCAGAGTCAAGATGGCAGCTGGAAAGCAGGGACTGGCATGAGCTCCCCGCCAAGTCCCTCCAAAAACCTACAAAAAAATGGCTCTGAACCAATTCTAGAGCTGCAGGACACACAAAATAGCAGAGGGAAGCAGGGCTCTATCCCAGGACAACCTGGATGGCCTCTGGGTAAGGTCTATCCCACATGGAGCTGGGAGTGGAGCTGAGCGGAACAGAGCCCAGTGTGGGCTGCGCAGACCAACCAGACCAGGAGCCAGGTGGAACAAGCACTAGCGCCTTGAATCAGTGAGCTGCAGTAGTTACCAGACTTCTCAACCCACAAACGCCAAAGACAACAGAGAAGGTTAGTGGGAAAAGCTGCTGGGGACAGGGAGTTTGCAGTTCGGCCACTGCCCTGGGGGCAGTGGAGGTGGGGCAGCTACAGAACTACAGCTGCAGTTGCTTCTGGCCCCAGGCCCACCTGGTGGGAGGAATTAAGTGGCAGATCAGAGCAGGAGTGAAGAGCCTGCTGAAGAT
>CM053622.1:239041640-239085399 GCA_028646595.1 Phalanger gymnotis
ATGGTGTGTGTAATTCATGAGACCTTTCTCAGTATTAGGGGAGTTGAAGAGAATATACATAGAGGGCACAGGATGAGTTGAATATGAAGGGATGATATCTAAAAATGAAATAAATTTAAGGGGTGAGAGAGGAATATATTGAGAGAAGGAGAAAGGGAGAGATAGAATGGGGTACATTATCTTATGCAAAAGTGGCAAAAAAAATTCTGTTGGAACAGAAGAGGGGGCAGGTGAGGGGGAATGAGTGAATCTTACTCTCATCAGATTCGACTTGAGAAGGGAATAACATACACACTCAATTGGGGATCTTACTCCACAGGAAAGTAAGGGGAAGGGGATAAAAAGAGGGGGGATTATAGAAGTGAGGGCAAATAGGGGGAGAAGGTAATCAAAAGCAAACACTTTCGAAAAGGGACAGGGTCAAGGGAGAAAATTGATTAAAGGGGGACAGGATAAGATGGAAGGAGATATAGTTAGCCTTTTACAACATGAGCATTGTGGAAGTGTTTTATATAATGATACATGTGTGATCTATCTTGAATTGCTTGCCTTCCTAAGGAGGGTGGGTGGGAAGGAAAAAGGGGAGAGAATTTGGAACTCAAAGTTTTAAAAGCAAATGCTTAAAAAATTGTTTTTTGCATACAGCTAGGAAACAAGATATATAGAGAACGTGGCATAGAAATCTATGTTGCCCTACAAGAAAGTAAGGGGAAAGGGGATGGGGGGGAGTAGGGTGAAAGAAGGGAGGGCTGACTGGGGAATGAGGCTATCAGAATATATGCCATCTTGGAATGGGGGGGGGGAGGGCAGGAATAGGGAGAAAATTTGTAACTCAAAATCTTGTAGAAATCAATGTTGAAAACTAAAATATTAAATAAAATGATAAAAATGAAAAAAAATTCACTAGTACAATGATGATAGACACCGTTTATATGGTACTCTAAGGCTGGCAAAGATCTTTACAAATATTGCCTTATTTTATCCTCACAACACCCCTGAGAGGTAGATGCTATTATTATCCACATTTTACATATTAGTATCTAAGGCAGGCAGAGGTTAAGTGACTAAATTATCTGAGGCCTGATTTAAACCCAAGTCTTCCTGAATCCACATCTAGCCTCTGCCCACTCCACCACTTAGCTGCCTCCAAGTGCAACCCATGAATGAGTATGCCACAGTTGACCATAAACTGGCTCCAACCTATCTTTCTAGTCTTATTTCATAGTAACCTTTTTCATTTCAAACTTTACTCTTGAAGTTCCTTGATTTTGTTCTGTTCTCTTCTGTCTCTATGCAATTATATAGACTACACTCCATACCTAAAATGAATTCTCTGGCTCCTTTTAACTTTATTTTAAGGCATTATTCACTCATTATCTCTGTCATAAAGCCTTGCCTCATCCTCTCAGCTAGTAGCGATAACCCCTTCTTAATCTCACTCACCCAGTTTGATGTCTCTCTGAATGAATGAGTAGGTAATGAGAAAGCAGAAGGAAGCCCTTCTAATGACTCATCTAATAATGATGGTGAAAGAGGAAGAGATTATGTAAGAGCCTGAAGTGTTTGTAGAGCCAAGGCAAGATTTTGGGAAGAATTTACAGGACCTGGGTATACCTGGAGACACTGGGAGAAGCCAGTAAAGATAGAAAGATTGATGGCTCAATAGGGGAAAGATTCTATGTGGAGTAAGTCACAGGGGAGATAGGAGGGAATAAGATTGAGGGATTGTAGGCACAATTAGAAGGAGGCAGACCTTGAAAGGCAGAAGGATATTTCTTTTTCTCAGCTTGATGGGAAATGAAGATGGGGCAATACATAGAAATTTTTGAGGTGCAAAAATATTGAAAAGGTGAACAGAGGCAACAGAGTACAATTTATAGCATATTATAGAGAGGGCAGAGAGAATGATAATGTCTTGTAGCTCTTAGTATACTGTTGGCCTTTTAAAAATTATAATTCTCAACCAAAAATAGATTATAAATGCTTACTGTGTTGAAGATAGTAGGTGTTCAAAATGTTCGCAAATAAGCAAACTATTGGTGAATATAGCCTTTACTGTCAACAGGGTAGCAGTACTTCTTAAAATGCCCCATGTAGAAGAAATTCATTAAATGACAAAAAGAAAGCCAGGAGGGAGGGTAAGTTTTTAGGTAGTAGCAATAAAGTTCTCTTGATATTCTTGCAAACTCTAGGTAGTCTGAAAGAGAGGTCTAGGAAATGAGGTTGAGGAAATAATTTCTGACAGATCAGAAGGGAATAGGGAAAGCAGCATCATTCAGTGGATAGCTATGAACCAGAGGAAGAAGAGACCTAGGCTGTGGGTTACTCTATAGACACGGTAATCATATGTCTTAGATTTTCTAAGATAGTATTTAATCTCACAATATCTTTTGTCAGACCACATTTGGACAGAAAAATGTGGTCACCAGAAAGGATGAGGTGCTTGCTAAGTGTTCTCAAGGAGGTTCTGTGAACAATAAATGTAGAGACTCCATGGGCCAAATATAGTTATTTCTGAGGAGTGATAGAACTTATTTTTACTTTATTTTTTTAATTTATTTTTTATTTTTACTTTACAACACTCAGTTCCACAAGTTTTTGAGCTCCAAATTTTCTCCCCCTCTTTCCCCTTGCCCTACCCCCCAAGAAGGCATGCAATCTGATATAGATTCTATATATACCTTCACATTCAACTTATTTATACAAGAACTCATTTTTAAGTGGGGGGAGTGAAGCTTCAGAGAGTGTGTATAGAACTGGGCAGTTACCTGAGCTTAAAAAGCACTGTTTCCTTATCTCTGACTATTAGAGTCTCTGTTTTCTTTCAAGGCTTTGTTCACTTGCCACTTCTTCAAAATATGTTCCTTGAACTCCCCAGGAGCTAGTGATCTTTCTTAGTTCAAATTATCTCATGTTATTATTTGTGTACATTTTGCATCCTTCTAGTTTCATATAAGATCCTTGAAGAGAAAAATTACTCTTTTTAAAATAATTTAGAGAAAGGGAAAATGGATCTTTAATGAAATAAGCAACTTCTAAGAATTCCTGAAGAAAAGACCAGTTTTCACTTTTAGGATTATATTCAGTTTTGCTGGGTAAATGATTCTTGGTTGTAAGACTATAAGTAAAAGGCTTGTAACATATGTACGTTAATATGTATGTATGTATTTTGCCTTCTGGAATATCATATACCAAGTTTTCTACTTTATAGTGGTGACTGCTAAATCATATTCTTTCTCTCATTTCTTTTCCATTTTCTCCCCTAGGGCTCATTCCATTTCTTAAAAAAAATTAAAACTCTTAAAAAAACTCTTGCTTTATCTCTTCCAAGAATTCTAGTTAAACTTGTGACCAAGCTGTATTTTTTTTATTTGAGGCTTTGCTTGTAGGTATTTTGGAATAATTCTGTTTTTTTCTGGATTTGTGTCTTCAGTGCCCCTATCACCATAAAAACTCTTTACCATGGGATTTTGTTGTATATTCCTCCAGCCCACTTCCTGGCTTAGGACTTTATATTATTGTTGAGTTCTGTGCCCTTCCAGAATATTGAGTGTTGTGCTATTCCAAGGATGTTAGAGCCAACTCAATCTGAGGTACCGGAAGCTTTCAATGATGTCAAAATGATCTGATCCAGGAAAAAATAATTGATCATTGTCTTGGTCTGAGATTTGCAATCTGACCTGGAGTTTGGCTGAGCAACACACTATAGGGTTGCTTGCCCTAGTTGGAGTTCTTGTAACTGGCTGCTGGACCAGCTACTCTTAGTTAATTGGAAAGCTCTGCTGGTTCAGAGTGATGGAATTGTAGACTCTCCTTTTGTCTCCTCTTGTTATTGCACTTATAGGCTTCACACTGGGCTGGGCACTAGAAGTGAGAGCACTCTCCACTCTTGGAGTCAGAGTCACACAGCAGTTTCTTCTTTCTGAGCCTGCTTCTTGCTCGGTTCACAACCTTCAGCCTATCATCACTCTTTACCTTGGAATTCCGCCTCTAGGTGTAGGTACCATCCTAAGTCCATTCTGAATCTGTGACCCAGAACTAGTTAGTGAATAACAGAACTTCCAGTTGATACCTGTTTCTTTATCCTGCATTAAGTCACACCTCTTTGTCCTGGATCTGGGACCTCTTCTTGCCCTGTTGGATAACTTCTCCTTTTTCCTGGAATGCTCAGCATGGCCATTCTTGGCTAGACTCTGTTCCCAGTGTCTGTAGATCTCTCTGTTTCTCTACCTAGATTAATCTGACCTGGCATAATGATTACTCATGGTGATTTTTTTCCCTTAGATTTCCTGATCAGGACATACTGTCTTGTGGGTTTTTTTTTTTTGGATCTCTGTGAAGAAGTTGGGAGGAGAGTGTGTGTGGAGAGAGGACTCTGGATAATATTTCTACTACTCTACCATCATGGTTCTACCTGATCTTTATTTTTGGTATCACTAGTACCTACAGAGTGCTTAGCACGTAGTAGGTTTGAATGAGTGTTTATTGAATGTTAGGGGAACTCATCAGCTAGAGTCAGTGGTCTCAGTAAGGTAGTCGGTAAGGTCACTCTTATGAGCATAATTAATGCAAGGGGGCAGAAATAGACTTGAGAAAAGTACGAAAAGGTTAGGGACAGCTAAGATGGATAATTCAATGTCTAGAGCATACCATGCCCACTATGAAAAGATCTGTCCATTGGGCTAGATAATAGGTTGGAGTATATTTCTATCAATCACACCTAAGTGGTTCTATTTCAAAAGAAGTTGATAAGGCAGCATGGTGCAGTGGGCAGTGCACTGAACTTGTGGTTGGGGGGAATCTCTGGGTTCAAATTCTGTCTCAGAAATTTACTAGTTGTATGACTTGAGATACGAATTTAACTTTTTTGGGCCATCATTTCCTTATCTTTTAAATGAAGGGGTTGGGCTTAGTGGCCTCTAAAGCACCTTCCACTTCTAAATCCATGATTCTTCTAGCTTCTTATTACTATTTCTTCTATCTGCCCTCGCACAGAAGCCTGTAAAATTTAGAGCAGAACATGGTTTCTCAAATATGGAAGCTACTTTTCAACTCTGAAGTAGAGACTTAGAATTTCCTCCAATGACAAGCTTCTAATTACAAAATTTCTGGCTCCGTAGTCCTGTCCCTAATGCTCCCATTGCTCAATGTGAATGGCAGTGTTCTTGATGCCAGTAATAGTGTCATAATCACACAACTCAGAAAATTTGATTGACCTATGGACAGGTCTCAAAGAAACCTGGACTATGAGCAGTACAACTACATACATACACATACATATATATGTGTATGTATAATATACACACATATAGTATATATGTATGTGTATACACACGCGCACACACACACACACACACACACACATACACATCAGGTGCCATCTATGGAATTGTCACATCCCTTCCAAGTGGGAGTAATTACTAAGATAATAGGGTTTCTGCATCATCAGATTCTCTCAGTGACACAGGTCAATACTCTATTTTGTAAATAGTTCCAGCATTAGTATAACTCACTTGAAAATAAATTAAGCTGTCAGCTCTCTCAACCTACTAACATAGATATTCTTAGCATTATATAATTGTGGTAACAACCACTTATATCCATATAGCACTTGTAGGCTTCCATTTCTTATAAATGGCAAAGAGCCTTATTACCAGAAGGTTGGTTACTGGATGATTTTTTTTCTTGCCACAATAAGACCAGAAATCTAGGAAGAAAGGAATTAGTTTTGAAAAGTTCTGTGTATTTTTCTAATCAACAAGCATATGTTTTTTCTTCCATTCTGTTTTCCTCTCTCCCTAGTTGAACTATTCTGTGAATTTTTTTCGGGGGGTGGGGTAGGGAATGTTTGCCAGATGGAACCTAGACCAGACAATACCTGAATAGGACTCCTTTCAATAAGTGGTTGTCCACCCTCTGCCTAGAATGAACAGCTTGCTACCTCCTAGGGCAGCCTTAATAGAAGAAGAGTAGGTTTAGTGGGGACAGGGTAGCTATTGAAGCATGTGAAGGGATGCCACATAAGACAGGAATTAGACTTGTTCTTCTTGGTTGCCAGAAGGCAGAACTAGAGTAATGGGTGGAAGTTGGGGGAAGCTGACTGAGGTTCAAGGAAAGGATAACTTTGTAACTATTAGAACTCTGTTAAAGGTGCCTCTTAAAGGTGAGCTGTTCATTCTAGGCAGAGACTGGACAACCTAGAAGGGAGTCCTATTCAAGTATTGGCTGGTCTAGGTTCCGTCTAGCAAATACCCCGCCCCCCCATTCAATTTCATTATTTTTCTAATCAACAAGCATATGTTTTTTCTTCCATTCTGCCTTCCTCCCTCCCTAGTTGAACAATAGAAAAAAGAAAAAAAACTCTCATTACAAATATGCAGATTCAAACAAAGCAAATTCCCATATCAGCCATGGGCAAAAATGTTTGTTTCATTCTGCATTTTAAGTCCCTCAGCTCTCTGGCAAGAAGTAGGTAGTACTTTGTCTTTGGTTCTCTGGAATCAGGGTTTATCTTTACATTGATGAGAGTTCTAGAACCTTCAAAAGTTTATTTTCTTCATAATGTTGTCATTATATAAATTATTCTCCTGTATTTGTTCATTTGTATTAAAAATTGTTCACCCTATTCATAGAGGTTTTCACAATTTTCTCTAAAACCATTTCATCACTTCTTAGGAAGCAATAATATTTCATTACATTTATATGCCATAATTTATTTAGCCATTCTCCAATTGGTGGGCACCTACTGAGTTTCCCGGTTCATTCGCTATTGTGAAAAGAATTGCTATATTCATTTTTTATTTTATTTTATTTTTTTATATTTGAGATATGAGATCTCTCTCTCTCTCTCTCTCTCTCTCTCTCTCTCTCTCTATATATATATATATATATATATATATATATATATATATATATATAAATATTGGTCCTTTTCCTCTTTTCTTGATGTCTTTGGAGTATATACCTAGTAGTGGAATTACTGAGCCAATTTAGTAACTTTCGGGTCAGTATTCCAAATTGCTCTCCAGAATGACTATACCAATTCATAGTTCCACTAGTAGTGCACTAGTGTGCCTGTTTTTCTGCAATCCCTCCAACATTTGCCATTTTCCTCCTTTGCCATCTTTGCCAATTTAATATGTGGGAAATGGAACCTCAGATCTGCTTTAATTTTCAGCAAACATCAAGTGCTTAAGATATGCAAGGTATTGTCCTAGGCTTCTAAAGGTACCTTCAACTATTAGACTATACAATTCTTTAATAAGGCAGAGAGAGTGATTAGAATTGCCATTAATGAGTAGAATGCCACAAATGGATAATATCAGGGATCCTTGAAGTATCAAATTCAAAGTAATAATGGCCCATGACAATCTAATGAATCAATACCATTCACTGGGGCCAGTCTGGCCTAGTTTGTTTACATCATTTAAAAGAGCATCAGAACAGAACATTTTCCATATAGAATCTCACTCCCCTTCCCTCCTTTGCTTTTTTTCTTCTTTGAAATAGCCACAACTATTGATGAAGCTTTTTAAAGTAGGATCTGATTTTTCAATTTTCGGTTCTCTCTTCTCAGGATTTTCTGGAATGGAAGGGAAATGGAGGAGAAGGCAATCCATGAAAGGTAACCTTTCAGAGGCTAGGCAGGGATTTTGTAGAGCTATTTGCAAAGGGAATGGCCTGCTTCATAAAATGAGTTCTCAGTCACTAGAATTGCCATAGATGACTTATTTTCAGATACGGTAAAAGAGATTCATTTTTCAGGCCCAGGGTTGAAGCTCACTTCAATTTGTACAAGTTTGTATCTTCATGTTCTTTTGGCACAATCGCAATATAAAACATTAAGAGCCTATGTGAGGACTGATGAGGGCAGTTAAAAGATTTTAAGTATGTTTGGTCCCATGGAAGTCACAACGAATGAGGGAACATGCCCTAAATTTTATTTGAGATGAGGAAAGGACATAAAATTGTCACTGATTACCCTCTTCTAATAGGAAGACAATTGGTGATTGACAGTCACGAGATTATTCTTAACATCATAGCCTTCCTGCATAGCACTAGATATATAAAAGGTGATCCCCTATGATGCCAAAACTATGCATAAAGAACATGACGTCCTAGAGCATCAGGCCTTCCTGACCAGAGCTGCTTTTGTGGATTTACATTTTTCTTGAACTAATGCTAGGTGGCTCAGTGGCTAGAGCGCTGGGTCTGGAGTCAGGAGGACCTGAATTCAAATGTGACCTCAGATACTTACTAGCTGTGTGACCCTGGGCAAGTCACTTAACCCTGTTTGCCTCACTTGCCTCATCTGTAAAATAAGCTAGAGAAGGAAATGGCAAACCACTCCACTATCTTTGCCAAGAAAACCCCAAATAGGGGCATGAAGAGTTCGACATGACTAAAACAACTGAACAACGAAAGAACTGATCCCAGGGGCCCTTACATTTGCCTGATCTTTTCTCAACTTCCCTGGTCGCAAAACTTCAGTGCAGGATATTGAATATTCTAATGTTTTTGGCTGCTTGGACTTAGATACCCTGATCACTGATTATTTTTTTCTGTCATTGCCATTACACCTTAGAACCTGTTTCTAAGTGCCACTTCTTGAGGAGGATCCACAGGAGTGACAAAATTAAGGGTAATGTAGTAGTAACCAGAAAAGAAGAGCTAAGTTGTAAGATTGGTGACTTTTTGCAGAGGAGTACCCAGATAGCTAGATGCAGACCTGAAATGGATTATAGAGAGGTCTGCTGAAACTGAGTACCTTAGGAGCATAACTAGTATTTGCAATATTGTTACCTACAGAAGGATGGGGCTTCAGAACAGAAACCTGTCTTGGGAAAGTAACAGAAGTTTAAGATGACATGAGATGTGGGTTTCTGGGTCATAGTTTTAGACACAGGTAGAACAGGATTTTGGCTAAGGATAGAGCACCTCTAGTAAGAACTGGCAAAAAATATTTGCACCAGTACTTCTGGATGTGATCAATAGGGCTTTAAGCTAAAAATTGAAGGGAGAAAAGTGGTCAAATACTTCTACCAGGGCAGATATCGCAAAGAATAGCAGGTATAGCATAGGAAGAATAATATTAGTAGAGAGGGTTAGTATCTCATTAAAGACATTATCCTGGAAGAGAAAATGAAATAAAGCATATGGTCTCAAACATTTATAAACAAGTTCTCAGGATATGGGTGATAAAAAGTGAACTAGAGATTTTAATGCAAGAAGCATGAGGAAAGTCTTTTGGAAAGGATCCCTGGAGAGAAAAACAGAAGGAATATCATGTTGGGAATACATATATTACAGATCAATTTGCTAGAAGGAGGAAACGAATAGGAATGGGAAACATTACAAACTTGTGCGTGGAAGTATGACAATAGATAGGAGGTGTCCACTATATGGAAATTTGCTGGCTCTCTCTCTCCTCTTTCTCTCTCCCCTCTGTCTCTGGCTCTCTCTGTTTCTGTCTTTCTCTCTCTGTCTGATTCTCTCTGTCTCTGTCTGTCTTCCTTCCTTTGTCTGTCTCTCTTCCTTTGTCTGTCTCTGTCTGTCTCTCTGTCTCCCTGTTTCTCTCTCTCTGTCTCTGTCTCTATCTCTGTGTGTCTCTCTCTGTCTCTGTGTCTCTGTCTCTCTCTCTCTCTCTTTCTCTCTCTCTCCCTCTCTCTCTCTGTCTCTCTGCCTGTCTCTCTGTCTGTCTCTTTGTCTGTCTGTCTCTCTCCCTCCTCTTCACCCCCTCTCCCTCTCTCTCTCCCTCTCTTTTTCTCTCTCTCCCCCACTCTCTCCTAAAAGCAGAGCAACTGATAAACCTGAAAGGATAGAACTAAAGTTCTTAGTTTAAAGTTCTTAACAGGGAACTGAAACCCAAGCAAAATAAGATAGTAAGATACTTGTCCTCAGAGAGTTCAAGTCAAGTCTGCAGGACTGGATGACCTATATCCCAGAGTACTGAAAGAATTGGCTGATGTGATTGCCGAACTATACTGCTGGTATCTCTCTGAATGGTTGTACAGAATGGGAAGAGGTCTGCAGAACTGGGGAAAGGCAAATGTAGGCACATCTTTCTTAAACAAACCACAAAAGAAGCTTTCACACTGTATATAGAACAATGAGCTTGACTTAGTTTCTGGGAAAATATGTGAAATACATTACTAAAAGGATGGTTTGTGAGCACTTAGAGAGGGAAGCCATGACAGTGCTTTCTAAATGTTTATTCAACTAAATTGCACGTTTTCATCAGGAACAGGTCAAGCTGGATGAATATTGCTTTTTGACAAGATTTCTAGAATAGTAAAAGAAGGGAATGCTAGACATTTAATATACCTGTATTTGAGCAAGGCATTTATTATAATAATTACAATTAATGTAATTATAATTAAGTCATTAAGCAAAGTATCTCACAACCGTAGCTGGCAGTTTTAATAGTGTTTCAAGGCTTACAAAGAACCTTTAATATATTATCTAAGTAGCTAGATGGCACAGCGGATAGGGCACTGGACCTGGAGTCAGGAAGACCTCAGTTGAAATCTATCCTCACACAATTATTAACTGTGTGGCCAGGGACAAGTCACTTAACCTCAGTGTGCCTGAGTGTCCTCACCTGTAAAATGGACATAATAATTACATTTCCCTCCCAGGGATGCTGTGAGGATAAAATGAGATCATATTTCTCAAGTACTTTGCAAACCTTAAAGCACTGCATGCATGCTAGCTATTATTATAGTTATCTCACAATATTCACAAGAACTTTGTGAAGCAGGTAAAGGCTACTTGGATGCCTCCTAACTAGAGGTCTATTTACAAAGATCTCTTAAAAAAACTTGTTGAGGATGTTGCAGAGGAAATTGCTGCTTAGGTCCAAGATGGACTAGTGACCTCCAACGTTCCTTCTAGTTTTGAGATTCTGTGATCCTGATGTTATTATCCCAATGTCTCAGATGAGAAACAGTCTCAACAAACCAAATGATTGTCTATGGCCACTTAGCTTATATATGCCAAAGGCAGGATTCAAACACAGACTTCCCTCTGCCCCGATTCTGAATCTGTCATTTCCCTCATTATATCAGGTTACCTTTTATGATATGAGGAAATATAGAAAGATGTGGATTACATGATAGTACAAATGGTGGAGTTCAAACCCATTGGCTGGATGCAAATCCATAAGCTAATGGAGTGATGTCAACCTGAAGGGAGGCCTTTAGTGGAATGCTCCAGGAATCCATTCTTACCCAATTTTGTTTAATATTTTTTAACAAGAACCTAGATAAAAGCAAAGATGGCATGTTTATGAAATTTGCAGATGATACAAAACTTTGAGGTATAGTTATCACATTGAATAACATTTAGGATGCAAAATCTATCTTGACAGACTAAAATGCATTAAAGTTAAGAAGATGAAATTTAATAGGGAACAATTTAGAAACCTTCACTTAGATTCTCAAACTCAATTTCACTATTGAAGCAATAAAACAGAAAGCATTTATTTTATCAAATGCTTACTATAGACCAGACACTGTACAAGAGATGGATGTGACTAGGTAAGAGTTCAAGTAAAAGATACCAGTTTTAATGGACTGCAATTTCAATAGGAGCCAATGGTGTGACAGCAATCCAAGAGCTCCTGTGAATGTGGGCTGTATTTAGAGAAGGATGATGTTAAAAAATGAGGGGAGCGATGTTTCTGATATACTCTGCCATGGTAAGAATGTGCTTAGAGTAGTGTGTTCGGTTCTGGGAACTATGTTTTAGGAAGAATGCTGACAAAATATAGCACATAAAAAGGCAGGAGATCAGGGTACAAAGGAGATTGAAAATGACCAGATGAAGATAGGTTGGAGGAACTGGGAATGTTTACCATGAAGAAAAGAACATTGGGGGGGGGACATAACTGTCTTCAAGTTTCTGAAGGGCTATTATGTAAAAAACAATTAGGCTTGTTCTGCTATATCCCAAAGTGCAAGACTAATAGTAATTTGTTGAAGATACAAAGTGGGCAGATTTTGGCTGGTAATAATGATGAATTTACTAACAATTAGAGTTATTTGAAAGTTTCATGAGTTGCCTTGAGAAGCAGTGAATTTTCCCCATCATGAAAGGTCTTCAAGCAAAACTTGGAAAACCATTTTTTGTCGGGTCATTGTGGGAGATGGGGAGGATTCCCAGTTAGACATAAATTAATCATGACTACATGAGGTTCCTCCTGACTCAGATTCTGTGCTTCTTAGATTTAAAGCCCACATTGTAGCTTGATATTTCCATTAAATTGTGTTAATTTACAATCCCAGGAAACCCCCCTCATCCAAATTCTTTATAGAAATAGCATAGTGTAATGCATAGAATTCTAGACTTGGAATCAGGAAGTTTAAGGTTCAAATCCCATTTCTGGCACTTATTAGCTTTGCAATCATGACCAAATTACCTGAGTTTTCTGAGTCTCAGTTTCCTCATGCACAAAATGGAATTAACAGTTATCTGCTTCACAGGGTAATTGTGAAGGTCAAAATGAGATATTTTGTTTAATCTTCTTTGTAAACTTTAAAAGGCTACATAAGTCTTTTATTATTATTATTATTATCTTTTATTGTTGTAGTTGCAGATGTTCAGTTTCTGAGCACAGTTGAGGATAGGCATAAAATTGAGTGATTTTCATCTATTTTATCTTTATGGTCCATAACTTCTACTCATTAATCTTTCTATTGTACAATTTTTTATCATCTCCTTATCTCTTTCCCTATAATAACTATTACAAACTTTTCCTTTTCAAGCCTCTAATTTTACCAATAGTCCAATACAGTAAATGACAGCTTTCTACTTCACCAAGAAGACCGATGAAAGTAGCATTTATCATTGGGTACCTACAATGAACTCCTGAATTTCCTCTTGTACTGTGAATAAACAATGCCTTTAAAAAAAGAAATAGAATAAAATGGAATAAAAATAGAATAAAATATAAAAGTACTGGGGTGAATCTGCAGGGGTAAGGAGAGCCTGTGTAAATGAGGTATAGACATGCAATAAATGTCTGAATAGGTGCTAGGAGAACTTTTAGCTTGTGCCAAGTCATAGAAAACTGTAGTCAATCTACTTCAGGCTAAAATAGAATTTTCCTAACCAGAGGCTTGTGGCAATTACAATTCGACTCATAACTTTTATATCTAAAATACACTTTACAGCCACAGAAGCTAGAACCACATGGACTTAGGGGAATTATATTGCTCCTAGGCTTAAAAATCTTCTTGAGTTCAAATCCAACCTCAGATACTTATTAGCTGTGACTCTAGACAAGTTATTTAACTCTGTTTGCCTTAGCTTTCTCATCTCTAAAATGAGCTGGAGAAAGAAATGGCAAACTGCTTCAGTATCTTTGCCAAGAAAACCCCGCATGGGGTCATTAAGAGTTGGACACAACTAATCAACTAAATAACAACTGCTGGATCCTACTCATTTGGTGCACAGCTTCTCCCTGTGCTGGAATGCTTCCTTCCCTGTTTCTAGACAGATCCCATCACCAGTGTCTGTTCTCTGTGTGTGTATTTGTTCATTTCTTTTTTTGAAAAAAACTATTTTTAACATTCATTTAAGGATTTTTTTTGAGTTCCAAATTTTCTCCCTCTCCCACCCATTGGGAAGGCAAGCAATACAATGTCAATCATATATGTGAAATTATGCAAAACATATCTGCATATTAGCCATGTCAAAAAATAAAAGCAAGAAAAGTAAAGAAAGTGGAAAAATAAATTCCAATTTGCACTCAGAATTTATTAGTTCTTTCTTTGGAGGTAGATAGCATTTTTCCTTTGGAATTGTCTTGAATCAGTTTACTGACCAGAATCCTTAAGTCTTTCATAGTTGATCATTGTTACAGTATTATTACTGTGTACAATATTCTCCTAGTTCTGCTCATTTCACTTTGCATCAGTTCATTTAAATTACCACAGGGTTTTCTGAAACCATCCCTCTTATTTATTATATCACAATCATATTCCATCACAATCATATGCCACAAGTAGTTCAGCCATTTCCCCAATTGATGGGAATTCCTTCAATTTCCAATTCTTTGCCACCAGAAACAGAGCTTCTATAAATATTTTTGTACATATAGGTCTTGTTCCTTTTCCTTTTATCTTTTTTTGGGATACAGAACTAGTAAAGGTATTTCTGGGTCAATTGCTGTTTTACAGACCTTTGGGCATAGTTCCAAACTGTTCCCCACAATAGTTGTACTAATTCTCAACTCCAACAGTGCATTAATGCTCCTATTTTTTGAATATCCCCTCCAGCGTTTGTCATTGTCCTTTTGTGTCATGTTAACTAATCTGATGGGTGTGGAGTAGTACCAGAGAGTTGTTTTAATTTGAATTTCTCTGATCAATGCCATCCCTAGTGTCTGTAGACTTTTCTATTGCCCCCTAAGCTGACTTTGGTTGTAAAATTAACTCACAGTGATTTTTTTTCTGAGATTTTTAGATTAGAATTCAGTCTGCTGCCTTTTCTAGATCTGTTTGGAGTTGTGCAGGTTGGTGGGTGGATGGAAGTGGAACTTGTATTTCTTCCTGCTACTCTGCTCTCTTGGCTTTGCCTCTCTTTTTAGCTTTCTAAAAACTGTCAGTTCTGTCCATTCTTCTAGGCATGAAATCTTCAATTTTCTTCATAAATTCTTTTGTCAGCTTGCCTTATTTCCATCTTATTGTAAGATGGCTAGCTTCGTTCTCTAAAAGTTGTCCTTTCTTCATACTGTTTTTTGTTTACTAAGAACTCTATCCCAATTGTGCAAAGGATTCTTATTTTCCATCCCAGAATATCATAATATCATTCATCTCTCTCCCTCCCTTTCTCTCTCTCTCCCTTCCTCTCTCTCTGCCTCTCTCCCTCTCTCCTCTTTCTCCTTCCTTTCATCTCTCCCTCTCTCTCCCTCCCTTTCTCCCTCTGTCTCTGTCTGTCTCTGTCTGGATCTCTATCTCTGTCTCTCTGTCTGTCTCTGTCTCTCTCTCTTACCACAAACAAACGCACACATTTGGGAACAAATTATAGTAATGTATACATGTCTATGATTTTATCTTTTAAACCAGACACATATACATACATACATTTAGAGGTAGATAGATGACTTCTGAAGTCCCTTTCAATTCAGATTCTGGTTTCTAACTCACAGCTGTAGAGAGCTGTCTGGGGTCACTGGGAAGTTAAGCCACCTGCCTCGAGTCCCACAGCCAGTATGTGTCCAGGTCTTCCTGATTCTGTGGTTAGCTCTCTATCCACTATGCAACAATGCCTCTCACTCTAAATAAATCATTACACATACTGATACATACATAGCTAACCATTTTTATAAGGAATTTAAGAAAGCTAGTGAGAATGATGGAGAAAAAATATTCTATGCTTGTGTTATCTGTACTCCTTTTTGTTTTTTTCCATATTTAAATCATCTCTTTATTAATTTTGTTTCTTTATTCTTCAAACAATGTTACGTTTAATACAAACTTCTCACATAATAGAGTAATATCTTCCAGTTCCCTTTTCTCTGTAATCTTCTTTTTGACCTTTTTATGCAGATATTATAGTTTGACCATATCCACCCCCCAAAGCCATCAATCTTTACTTCCAATCTTTCAACAATAGGCTCTTTGGGCTGCCCTAGGTATTATGGTATTACATTTTAATGCATTCTCCAAGCTCTTTAATGAATGGTCATATTTTAACATAATGCATCCATAAAGCAGGAGGAGAACTCCCCATTACAAATGAGACCATATCATAACTTTTAAAAAGAACAGAAGTCTGGGGAATGAAAATGTAATCTAGTGGTGGAATTGCAACTATAGGCCAAACCATTTGAAAAAAAATGTAGTTCAAATTATATATTATTTTGTCATCTGATCAGATGCTAGTCACATTTAAATAAGCTAAGCTTTAAGAATTTATTGGAGACAGCAAAATGGTGTTAAATGGTTGAGACAATCCTGTCCTGTTTTGAGAGAACCTACAATTACAAAGGATAACTTAAAAGTCCACATTTTCAATAGTGAAGTTTCACAGACCTATTTGCAGTTTCAAAGAAGCTCCTCTTACAGAGATGGAAAAGTAGGGCCCCCTTTCTTCAGCCTGTCACTAACAGCCTCAGGTTTCATCTTTTAGAACTTTCAGACACCTGGTTATTTATAAGTTTGAGACTGAATCATTAGAGCCCAAAAGCAAATGACAATTAATACTTGCATGACAATTCAGCATATAGTATGCTGTAGCCTTATGACTGGGGCTCCAGGAGCCACAACTTCTGTCAGCACAAGTGAGAAACAGTGACTGGCATCTTTTCATTCACTAAGGAATCCCTAGAAAACAGGCTCACACCTGCTCAGCTGTGGCTGGAATTGTACCTTGTAATCTAGGGCTGTTCATAGTGAAATCATCCTTCAGAGAACCACAATGGAAGGATAAAATGACAACTTTGGTCATGCTAATGCCCTGTGTCATTTCTAAACCTGTAACATGTACTTTATTCAGGGAGCTGAGGGGAACAGGTGGGTGGCAAGCACAGGGTTTCAAGAGTGTAGAGTTTGGAAGCTCCTACTCCTTATGCAGGTCATCAGCAACATCTTAGAAAGTGGCCTAGGGCCATGAGAAATTAAGTTGCTTGTCCATCATCACAAAGCTATTATGTGTCAGAGGCAGGGCTTCCTTACTCCAAGAATGGTTCCCTTTCTATTGTGCCACATATGAAGTGCATGTGATATACACTTGTAATTTTGTTAAGGGAACTCTTTCTTAGGCATTGGGGTTAGACAATGATGAAACAGTTCCTGCCCTCAAGAACCTTACCTTCTGCCAAGTTAACAAGTTGCCTGGGATACAGAGCTACCAGCTAGAATATGCCAGAAGCAGGACTTGAACCCAAGATTTCCTGACTCCAAGGTGACCCAACCACCCTGTGCTACACTGTTTTATTAATTAAATTTTTTTATTAAGCTCTTGCTATGTGCCAGGCACTGTGCTAGATCCTAGGGATATAAACACAATAAAATTTTAATATCCCATATGCTGATTAAAAAAAAGAAATCCACAAATTACAATGTTTTAAAGGGCTCATATCACTGAGCTGCCTCTAGAACTATGACAGCTTGAATATCTGTCCTCCTATAGTGCCCCTCCTCAAATCCCCCAATTTTTTGTCTTGTTAAGTCATTTTTCAGTCATGTCTGATTCTTCATGATCCCATTTGGGGTTTTCTTGGCAAAGATACTGGAGTGGTTTGAAAGTACTGAAAAAGGAGGTTGATCCTTAGGTCCATTTGGTCCTTCGGCTTCCTCACTGAGAATGTCAACAGTGATGACAGATTTTGTGATGTAGAAACCAGGACTTTAGGAACCAGAGATCAAAAGTTAATTCCTTTCTTTTTTACCCAAAGATCCAGAGGTAAAAGACTGGATCACATTACCAGCTTTCTGATCCCCAGAGAGCTGAGGCCATGTTTTGAAACTTTTCCCCTGGAAGTTCTGCTTTTCAGTGGCCTTCTGAAAGGTTAGCCTGACCACTGAAGGAAAAAAAAAGCAAGAAAAAAAAAGTGTGTGCCAAGGTCACACTTGTAATACTGTACAGAATAATTTACAAGTGTCACCTTCTAGGAAAAACAAACAACTATGCTATGAAACTCTAGGGTCCTTGTTTTCTTTCTCAATTCAATCTAAAATCTTCCTCATCTGGAAACTGGGGAATGAATGATATTAGAACCCTGACAAAGACTTCAAGGTACTGTTTCCTCATCTCCTCATCTGCAAAATGAGAAGCTTGGACTAGATTCTCTTGAAAGGTTCCCTTTCCAGCTTTAACATTCTATGATCTAAAGATTAAAAGACAACCCACCCTGTCCTCCCAGCTTAACTTCAAGAAAAGGATATCCTATATGTCATCCCAGTAAGAATCTTTGCCTATTCTGTGTGTAATCCCAGCAAGACTTGGGGCTAATAAGAGCAGAGAGTGCTCAACACCTTGCTTATTACCTATCCCTCACTTTCAAGGGTTTCAATGGTATGAATGGACATGAACAAAATCTAAACTTATAACCAGAAGGAAAAGAAAGTGATTTCCCTCACTTTCTTTAGACTTCCATGAAACTTTTTTTTTCTTCTTTTAATGACAATAACCAATTTTTGATCAGGTTAATCCCAACGGTAACCACTGACATTACAGAGATATGCAAAAGTTTGTATCGCCCATCCTCGAGGAAAATATTCATAATAGCTTCTACTGTTTTTCTTTTTAAACCCATTGCTGCTGAAAATTCTGACCACATACATTTCCAAAACAGAAAATCCGAATTCAAGCACTAATCCACGTTAACACAATGGCACTCCCTTCACACTGACTCTCAAGACCAGCGAACACATTGTAAAATAAAATATAGCCAATTCCTAGACCAGGAGCTCCATCACAGGGAGTCCAATTGTAGAGCATAAAAAGCCGGGCTCTCCCAGGCAGCATTCTTTTCAGCGAGGTGGAGGAAAGAAATGGGGAAGATTTTTATTACACCGAATAGATTTGAGTAACCAAGAGTCTTTCTGTAGAAACCCCCAAGTCAGAAAAGAGTGTCCCTACCGAGGGCAGGCAAGAATATCGGGCACCCAGTTGGAATGAGTGTTGGGAAGGTAAGGAGGAAGCCTACTGAACTTACCCTGCATAGCGATTGTTGTAAAGGTAGCAGTGCTCTGGTTCCGGGATCCGCAAAAAGAGCAGACAAAGCAGCCATCGAGCAGCTGTCCAGCCAGGGGGCTTCATAGTGTCCAGAGGGAGTGAGCGAGCCACAAGCAATCAGCCAGCGGCGGGCTTGAAGTGGCCAGGAGCCCACTCTCTACTAACTTAACTTCAGTCCCTGGAGATCAGGGAGCGGGAGGAGAGGGAGGCAGGCAGGAAAGGACACTGTTTGGCTTCCAAGAAGGCAAAAGCAGGAGGTGGAAAAAGTTAAGGCAACTGAGGAAGGAAAGTTGCTTCTGGTAAGAAGTGAGTCCTGGAGGGAGAAGCTGGAGTGGCAGCTGCTCAGTTTGGCTAGGCGCGGCTCCACAGCCCAGCAGCTGAGTCCGAGCCCTAAACAGGCTCTCCACTTGTAAGGGTTGGGACCTCCTCCCTTGTTGCTGCTGCTGACTCAGCAGCCGGCGCCCCGCGGCGCCCTTCCTTTGGGTAACCCCTCTCTGTTTGTTTGTTTTCCCACTTCAGGCCCCCTAACCCGCCTTTGACAACCTTCTACCATCTCTCCCATCCCGCTGCGTTCCGCCCCCCCCCCCACCCCGCCCAACCCCTGCCCTTAGTATTCTGCTCTCACTGTGGAATGGACGCAGTTCCCTATGTAATGTGGTTAATATCTTCCTGGGGGAAATTCACTAAAAAATTTTTCGTCGCATCAGGGCTGATGTCCCTGTCAGACCCTACTATCCTCTTCTCTATTAGCTTCTAATTGGATCCAAGTTACTGTTATAAAGAGCCTGGGTTACAACAGGTTCTTACTCTAAGTCACTTGTGAATGTGTTGAACTTTCTTTCTGGAGTCTTTTCCTTGACCGCTGTGTGCAGAGGAATAGGAGGAGGGAGGTCGGTAGATGTAAAAGTAGCAGAAAACAGTTCCTGGCCCTTTAGGAGCTTACAATTTAGCTGAGCATTCTAGGTACACACATAGCAAAACGGACCAGACCTGTGATTTCATTGGTTGGTGGAGGGAACTCCCTCTCCTAATGCCCATCAACACTTTTTCTTGGACTTCTCATTTTAGAGAGTTGCTTAGGATGGTTAAGTAACTTACTGAGGGTCACATAGCCAGTATTTGGCTAAGACTTGAAGCTACAACTTCTTCACTCTAGAGCCTGTTGTTCTCTACCCTTATTGCTACTGAAACTTCCAAGTAGGAAGAGGAAATGTGAAATCCAAGAGACTGTTGAGGAGAAATGAGGCCCTTCAGGTACTCAATGTGGACTAGAATAGAGCTTGCTTCAGTGTGGGGACTCAAAGAAATACAGTATGTCTTATTTGGGAAACCAGGAGAATGAATGAGCAACACTGATGCTTCAATGTAACCTGTTTTGAACAGACCAAATATGCCACTTTCCCCTTGCATCTCTTAATTTTTTTCTTGTACTTTTTGAGCAGTCCTGGTTAAGACCACTATATAACTTGCAAAAACCAGGAAAACTCAACTGGTTCTTCATATAGGAGAGTGTAAGGATGACAACAGTGTTGGCATAAGATGACCCTGATTTCTATATTCAGGATGAACCAATTGCATCTGCCATAGCTAAAGCCTCCAACCTGGGAAGAGATGAATCTCAACCCATCAATCTACATGGATCACTATGTGCCAGGCACTGTGCTGAGGAATGATGATACAAAAGAAAAGATACTAGAGAAGAAAGTCAACTGGGAAATATAGATTTCTGGGGAACAATCAGGTCTCCTCATTTTGCATCCTTATACACAATGCTCCTTTCGTGTCTGTGCCTTTACTCTGGCTATCCCCATTCTTGAATGTTTTCTCTACTCACCACCACCGTCTGGAATCCCTGGTTTCCTTCAAAACTCAAGTTGTACTTTCTACAGGAAACCTTTCCTGGTCCCTTCCCCAGTATTTTCCCTATAAAAGCTACCTTCAATTACTTTGTATATATCTTATATATGCCTGTACACAAGATGTATGTGGCACACACACATTATCTCCTCCTTTAGAATATAAACATGTTGAAGGCAGAGGCTGTTTCACTTCTGTCTTTGTATCCTCAGAGCCTAATACTGTGCTTGATACGTAGTGGGTGCTTAATAAATGTCATTGACTGATTAATTTGACAACCTTGGCTTTCTGTGGTGCATCTTTTTAAACTTGTGAAGCCAGTGGGCAAGCCTCAGTCTACTTACAGAGGCAAAGAGGAGGAACGTCCAATGACCTGGATACTACTGAAACAAGATGAGCTTGTCATAAATTGGAGGAAAATCATGTAAAGAAACAATTTTTTTTCCACCTTGGGGCTTCAATGTGTCAAGCTAATTTAGTATAAATCTGTCATAATTCATCCACAAAGGTACCCTAGTCAAACCAGGAATGTTGACTAGGACTGGTGGTAAGCATGCCATCAAAGGAGTCTTTCAGGAGGCTATTTGGGTTGTGGTGATGTGTTATAGCAGCTGTGACAATCTGGACTCAGATTCCAAGGTAATAACTTCTCTAGCTTTGGCAAGCAAATATCTAAGATGTACTCTAAGGATACCTAGAAAACTTGAGATCAAAGAGTTTCCCAAACAATAGAAATCACTCTTAGTGATAGTTTCTCAGCTTTTCAGGCACCATGTTATCTGATCAAATTCCTCTTGAGAAAGATAAGCTTCCATAAAATGTCAATGACAGAAAGAGAGCATCTAAAAAGTGGAGAAGAGAGCAGAGATATCGGCCTTTAAAAAGAATAGAACTTTTATTAAAGGCCCTAAAATATAGTGAATTTTTAAAACCAGTTAGAACTATGGAAATGTGGGTGACGGGGTAGTAGTAGAAGAAGAGAAATCTTACTTACTATGGCCTATTAATATTTCAGTGGACGAAACACTAAATTCTTATCCCCAAGAAAAAGAAACAAAAAACAAGAACAAATAAACAAAAAACCTTCTGGATACTGATTTACTGACTGACCAGTCATAAGAAAGAAAAAAGGAAATGCAGCAAACAAAAGAGATTACTGATGCGGGGGTCTGTAAAAGGTGAATCTCCAAGTCTTTCGAAGGATTACTGGTGACTTTGAATTATAGCCTGACAAACTCCTGCTGGGAATTAGATGATGGAAAACTGACTATAAACTGACTATGGGAGTTTCCTTCATCTGTAAAATGAGGAGGTGGGGTCTTATACATAGAACTTTGACTGAACCTCTTTTATGTGCTTCAGTATATCAAGGACCAGTGATTTCATGAGTATAAGTCCTCTTACATTAAGTGTAGACAATAACACTCCACACCTCACTATATGGTCTTTATGAGTTGCTGTAGGCCAAACAAATTCTATCACTTGATGATCAACCATCTAGAAATGAGTCACACCTAAATTAGACTGGTCCTGAGCTGTCAAGGGGCTACTATATGATGCTTTTGGAGCATGGTGTAACAACAATGCTGCTTGCTGCTACTGCAACTGTGTAAGGGCAATAACACCAGCACACAGGAGGGCTATTAGCATAAGTTCTTTGATCTGCTTTTCTAAGGAAAGCAACTTTCAGGGGTTAACAATCTTACTTTAATTAAACATACATATGTCATTCACTTAGTTCAGGGAAAAAGTCAGCACCCAGAGAAAACACAAACAGAAATTACAAGGAGAAATTATATAAACAGAGAGAAATAACACAAATCAACAGACAGGCTTCTAGCCATCTGACCAAGTTGCCAGAGAGCGAAGCACCAATGTGTGGGTTTTTTAAAGCTGAGGGGTTCCTTAATGGCTACCTAGAGTCTCGTCTGGTCATATCACATGACACTCTTCCAGTGAGTGAGCCCCAAGCAAAATGCTAACCTCAGAGTATATATATACTTCTTCAGTGTCAGAGGGCATCACAACCATGTGACTCAAACCCACATGACCTAAACTTTCCTGTGACTTAAGCAGGTCATCAATGACTCCCAGTTCAATCAAAGACTCTTGATTGAAACGAAGGCAAGACTCAAAGGCACTTGACTGCCTTAGTGCTGAGAAGCACTCTAAAACAAAAGACAACAAAAAGTCCCACTTTACTTGACATTACACACGGTAGGACTTACCAAATCTGAATTCCACTGAAATGACTCTCAATAATCTAAGTTCACCTTTATACCATGCTGAGATATCTGAGTAAGATATTGCTGTCATGCAATTGTGCTATTATACTGGGACTTGTTTGAATACTGTCTCAGATGCCTACTAGGTGACTTAAGGCAAGTTATATAATCTCTCTCAGCTTCAGCTTCCTCATTTGTAAAATGGCTTAAATGAGATAATATGAAACACTTTGGTAAGTACTACTATTGTACTACGTACATATTAGCTATCATTATTACTGTTGCTAAATAGTAAAAATTATAACTGTTGTTACAATTATTCTTTTGTATTATATTTATGAAACAGGTATATGAAAGTTTGCCATTTTGGCAGGACTGTTAGTAGTGGTCACCAGCTTTGACATCACCCTACTATTTCTAGTTTTTTAATAGTGCTTTCTTGAGACTTCTCAAAGTTTCTGGGTAAATTTCATGGCTTTGGCTCCAGTCACTCAGGGTAGAGGTGAAGGTTGATGAGAGTTGGAAAGGCAAAAGGAAAGGAGGTACAAGAGTTTTCTCCCCAGCTTCAAAATGATTTAGTGGGACACATTGACTCAACAGAGGACAAACTACCTGTGCCTTGAGTTTGCTGTTGTCGTTATTCTTCTTCATGCTGGAAGAGGACCAATGACATCATGTGGATGATGCCTTGACTTGCACATGAATTAGATTTAAGTGAGGCAGAGCTGTGCAAAGTTGTCAGCCTCACTCTCTCCTCTAGGGTTGTCAAAGTCCAGCATCAAGATGATTGATGATGGTCCAGGATGCAATGGATGACCTTCACTTGTCTAAATTAAGGTCTTTCCCAGATCTCACTGGGGATGAAAGGAATGAAGTGCAACTCGGTAAATGTTGGAGATTACTGCTTGAGACATATGAATCGAGAGGTCTTTAAAGCTTCCTAAAACACCTTTTTCTATTCTGGTTGGTTGGGTCTATAGGTAGAATTAAAACAAAAGAGTTAGAAATGTATCTACCAGCCACAGTCATGTTGACTCTAGTCCTCTCGTTGTAAAAGCTATAATAGTTTTCTGAGGAATGGGAAATGGATGGCAGCAGCAACTGAAGTGGTGAAAACAATGCAATTATGGTATTGAAATAGGAGCTCAGCAGGGATATGGAGCCTCTACAGGAGTAGCTACACAGGTTCCCAGGAGAAGATAGACCCCATGAGAAGGGAACATTTTATTGGCTACCTAGGAATTCAGATATGATTCCCTTCCATGTTTTTTGTGGTATTGCGTGACCTAGTTTAGAAGCCTGAATCTTGCTGAGGAAATGGAGGACTCTTTGGGGAGAGCTAGAAATGAGTAAATTCAAATGTTCCCAGCTAACCCTGGGTGGGAGCATGAGCTGAAGAACTGATTTTTGAGATGCCTACAAGACCAAACCCCACCTATGTGTACTCAAAGCTTTGGACATTATCATCAGGTTATAATTATTTGTATATGTGTCATACTTCCTTCCACTATACCTTCAACTCCATAAAAATGGAGTCCTAGATGACCACATCTCTCCTTGCTTAATAAACTCTAGTGGCTTCCAATTACCTCTAGGATCAAACACAAATTTCTTTTTTGACATCTCAAGCCCTTTACAACCCAACTTCATCCTACCTTTCCAGATTTATTGTGCATTACTCCACTTTATGTAATTTTTACTCTAGCCAAACTGGCTTTCTTGCTATTCTTCCCACATGGTGACCCAATGCCTTTGTAATAACTATTTCCCATGCCTAGAACTCACCCCCTTTCCACTCTCCTCCCATGAGAATCTGTAATTGACCTTAAAGCTGAACTCAAGGGCTACCTCTTACGTAAGACCTTTCTTATTCTGTGGGCTAGTGCTTCTCCTTTGAAATTATCTTATATTTGTTTTACATGATAGTTTGGTGTAGCACAGCTGTCCAACATGCAGCCCTCACTGTGTGGCCCACAATACGCCTGAGAGTAGCCTTAAACCAATAAAAATACGATGGGAAATAGTCAACAAAATAAATATAAATGCAATAAAATATTGATAACATTACATTCTTAAGCTAAGTCAATATGCAGCCAACAATGATCTTTATGTAGGCATTAACAGCCCCCATCGCTATCTGAGATGTACACCACTGTGTATTGGGAATCAAGATGGGCTCTTAGCACTTATTCAACCAAGTGCCCTTGAAGAGTTTGGCCTTTGTTTCCTTGATTAAATTAGGAGTCTTTGATGACCTCCTTGCCTCAAGGGAAAACCTAGTTTACATGGGTTTGAGTGACATGTTTATGACATCAGAGGCTTTTAGATCACATGGGTTTAAGTCGCATTTTTGTGATGACTTTAGGTCATGTGGGTGAGTCGCATATGTGATTCACCTTTGACCCTGAACAAGATATATAAAACCAGAGGTTGGCTTTCTTTTTTTGGAGCTCTGAGCCACAGCAGGAGTGGAGCGTGACTGAGCCAGCCTTGTGGAGCTCCTGGCTGGACTCAGATATTGATGCTTCCTTGGTAACTATGAATTGTATTTGGTCTGTTCATAAATGATGTTTGTAATTTGTTTGTGTTTCTTCTGAAGTTCAGGGGGCTGGATCTTTCCCCTGAACTAAATGAATCATGTCTGTATGCTGGATTAAAGTAAGATTGTTAACTGCTTAACGTTGCTTTCCTTAGTAAAGCAGATCAAAAGGACTTGGGCTTGCAGCATTCTGTGTACTGGTTGTTGTTGGTTTTATAGCCCCACAGCAGCTGCTAACCAGATTGTTGAAACATACTGGTGTAGTGGATGCCTCTGGCATATGCTGGCTGTGCATCCATGGTCAAGTCACTGAATCTGTCAGGGCTCTAGGCAATGTTCTAAGACAATTGTTGTTGTTAAGTCATTTTTAGTCATGTCTTACTGTTTGTGACCTCATTTGGGGTTTTCTTGGCAAAGATACCGGAATAGTTTGCCTTTTTCTTCTCCAGCTCATTTTACAAATGAGGAAACTGAGGCAAACAAGGTTAAGTGACTTGCCCAGGTTCACACAGTTAATAAGTGTCTGGGGCCGGATTTGAACTCACTAAGATGAGTCTTCCTGACTTCAGGCCCAGCATTCTATCGATTGCACCAATAAATTGCCAATAAGGTACCAACTTGCCTTCTAGAGGGAACTTCCAGCTCAGAGTTCCCTAGATCATTGAAATCACAGGTCAAGTCCCTACCTCCCTCCTATACTCTGTATATACTTAAATGTACAAGTTATTTGCCCACAGAATGTAAGTTCCTTCAAGGCAGGGATTGTTTCATTGCTGTCTATATCCCCAACACTTAACACAGTGCCTGGCATATAGTGGGTGCTTAATAAATGCTTGAAGAAAGATGATTGATTAGGGTAGGGACTACATCACTTGATTTTGGCATTTCTTCCACTGTCTAATGTAAATCAACAATAAATATCAGTTGAAAGGAATTGGACTAAATCTGCCAAGTGTCCTTCGACCTCTTAAATTTTTTTGATCCTGTCAGAATCACTTTGGGAGGCAATTTTGTAAGGAAAAGAGTGGAATAATTTAAAATTTATTTTTGAAGAGCTACCTAGGGAGAAAGTTTAAAAACATAGTTGAGCTTTGTAACATACCCAGACCTTCATTTTGATTCACTTATTCTTTAATGCTTAAATAAGAGCCATACCTTCTTGCTTTAGTAACCTTTGTGCATCACCATTGTTTGAATCTAGAAAGGGCACACAAATAGGCAGGGGAAGATTTTCTCTTGGTCTTATGAATTATGTGAGAAATGCTTTGAACTGTCTTCCCAAAGTCATTACTAATGGCCAAATAATTGTTCATGGATTGTCCACGAAATATGAGGGGCTATCAATAAAAAACACAATTTCTCTACTTCATGGACAGTCACTTAACATGTTTATTCTGGGCATTACACTTATCAGATATTGATCATATGTTCCTAAAGATTTGAATACATTGAGGAAACTGGGAAGTGTGAATTCTTATTTTTCTGGGGAAATAGCATAGTAAAATAATAGTATCCTTATCATCAGTATCAAATTCAGTGGAACGACTGATTTTGAGTGTGTCTCCTTGCCACAGGGAAACTTACTGAGGAAAAAACACGAAGGCATCAGTTCCAACTTCCTTGGACAACTCAATTTGTTTTAAAAATAGGAGTTAGCCAAATAATTCCCCCTAAGCCTTTCTAAATTCTTAATTGAATGTTTAATGTTCGTCACAGTTGAGATACGCATTAGGTCAAATACATCAGAGTTTTTATAAAGTTTGTGTGTGTGTAGACCAATATCTTACACTATTTACCAAGATAAGGTAAAAATGGATACATGACCTAGATATAAAGAGATATTACAAGAAAATTTGTAGAACATGGAACACGGTACTTATCAGGCCTATGAATAGGAAAACAATTTATAAATGAGCACAAGATATAGAGCAGAGTATATGTAATTGAATTTAACTCTTCTGTTATCAGACAACTTTTTAAAAAGAAGGCCAAAAGTATCTGCTTCCTTTTTAAAAAAATCACATTTTGTTGATTTTTTTTCATAGCATGGTCATTTCCTGATAGCTTTTCTGCCATTACTTGTCAGTTGAAGTGTCTTGGTATTCTTCACATACACAGCTAAGTGGCATAGTGGATAGAGTGCCAGGCCTGGAGTCAGGAAGACTTGAGTTCAAATCTAGCTTCAGACACTTACTAGTTATGTTGCCCTGGGCAAGTTACTTAACCTCTATTTGCCTCAGTTTCCTCATCTGTAAAATGGGGATAATAAAAGCACCTACCCCCCAGGGTTATTGTGAGGATCAAATGAGATAACAGTTACAGTGTTTAGCACAGTATCTGGTATATAGTAAGTGCTTTATAAATGTTAATTATTACCATTAGTTAATACACACCTCCTGACTGATAATTTTCACTGGTTGTCCCCCATACCTCGAATACATTGTCTCTGCCTCCTGGCTTCCCTGACTTCCTTCAAGTCCCACCTGAAATCTCATCTTTTACAGGAAGTCTTTCTCGATCTCCCTTCATACTCGTGCCTTCTCTCTGTTAATTATTTCTAATTCTTCCTCTATCTAGGAATATAGCTATGTTTGCCTGTCATTTCTCCCATTAGACTGTAAGCATTGTCTCTTGCTCTGCCCTGGCGCTTAGCACATTTCCTGTCACATAGTAGGCATTTAATGTTTTTTTTTTCTGATTTGCTGCCAGAAAGAGTGCTTTTATATATATGTTTATATTTATGAGACTTTTTCCTCTGTCTTTGACCTCCTTGTAGTACTGCTTAGTAGTGTTACTTCTGAGGCAAAGGGCATGAATGGGTGAAATCTGGTGGTTTTTTAAAAAGTATTATTCCAATTGGTTTTTACAATGGTTGGGCCATTTCACAGCTCCAACGTCCATACATTAGGATGACTGACTTCCAATGATCCCTTCAACAATTATTGTTTTGGAAATCTGATGGATATGAAGTAAAACTTCCAAGTTGTTCTAAATTTCATATTACTTTTTAGTGATTTGAAACACTCTTTTATTCATTCATTTGTTGATGGCTGCTTTTATTCTTTTGAAAACTGCCTGATAGTATACTTTGCCCACTTACCTATTGGGCAATGACTTGTATATTTGTAACAATCCCTTACATATTTTGGATATCATAACTTTATCAGATATACTTACTGCAAAGATTTCTTTCATAACTTTCTCTTCCAATTTTGACTGCACTGATCTTGTTAAGGCAAACCTTTTCATTTTTATGTAATAAAAATTGTCTGTTTTGTCTTGTATGAATATGTCTACCCTTTGCTTAGTCAAAAATTCTTCACCTAGATATAATTGTGCAAGGTATGTCTTTTGAGTTTTAATTAAGTAATTACTTAATTTTAATGTTTCATTTTATTTTTTGCTATGTATTCCTTTGGAGCTTATTGTGGCATATGGTGTAAGATGTTGCCTAAAACTATATTTTGAGTAAACTACTTTCTAGTTTTCTGAGCACATTTTTTTAAGGGAAGGGAATAAACATTTGTATAGTACCTGCCAGGCACTGTACCAAGTAATTTACAAATATGATCTTATTTGATCCTCAAAGCAACACTGAGAAGTAGGTGCTATTATTATTCCCACTTTATAGTTGAGGAAACTGAGGCAAATAGATTTTAAGTGACTTGCCCAGAGTCATACAGCTAGTAAGTGTCTGAGGCCAGATTTGAGCTCAGGTCTATCATGACTCCAGGCCCAGTATTCTATCTACTGTATCACCTAGCTGCCTTTTAAAGTAAGAAATCCTTAACCCAATCCTTGGGTTAACAGAACACTAGGCTATTATATTCTATTGCTTACGGTTCTGCTTGCCTAATCTGTTTCATTGGTCAACTTTTCTATTTTTTAAGTAATGTAAGGGTTTTTTTTTAATTCAAAAAAATTTTGATTTAATTTAAATTTAAAGAGACAATGCTTACAGTCTAATGGGAGAAATGACAGCCAAACATAGCTGCATTCTTAGATAATTGACAGAGGGAATGCATGAAAAAGAGGGGGATTGGGAAAGGCTTCCTTTAAAATTTTAATTTAATTTTATTTAATTAATAATAATTTTAATTTAATTTAAAATTTAAAATTTTAAAACAAAAAAAATTTAAAAATTCAATTTAAACACAAAATGGGAAAAGAAAAAAAGGACATTTTCATGTATACAGTAGAACATGATAGGATTTGATAAAAAACAAATTTCCATTTCAAGAAAACCTATATAATAAATACCAAACACTCTTTTCAAATCTACTCAGCTTTGCTTCCTTCTAGGTTTTCTTTTGTTTTATCCTGTGCACTTTTTACTTTATTTTTTTCCCTCCCTGTCCCCCGAGAATATAATCAAACATGGATATACACACATATGTATGTGTATACATATATATATATATACGTGTATATATATGTATACACATACACATATACATAGATATCTATAAACATACACATATACACTTACACACGTATATAAGACCATAATATTCATATTTCCACTTGTCTTTATGCTCAGCACATACTGGAAAGTAGTTTTCCAGCATTGGCTATGTGGGTGTCCTCAATTCAGTTCATGTTTTCTTCTCCCAAGAACAGATTTCATGGTTCCCTTAGAAAGCCTAGTTAGGTGAGAAAAGAGGATGTACCTTTAGGCATCACAATAGCACAAAATGCTTTGGATTGTCAGGGGATTCTGGGTGTTCCATTTAATAAAGGTATGAATATCAGTTAAGCATCCTCTTGGATTGTCACAAGGGATCTTTCAAATCTTCTCAATCCTGCAACTCTTCTCCTGAGCCCCATTTTGGGAGAGGATATCATCTACTTTATAAGGAAGAATGAAAGCATTACACTTGAGTTTTCTCATCTCTCATCCTCCATAGCTCAAAACCTGGCTTCTGGTCCCCTTCCATTTCAGGAAAAGATGGTTTACTTCCTTCTGCCACCCTTGACCCTGATTAGCGCTTTTCCCCCTATCCCATGAATTATCTATCTTCTCTCTCATCTTCAATCACTGTACCAGCCTCCTGTGATACATAAAAAATTTTAGAGCTGTGCTTTCTAGGGAATATTAATCATGCTGGCAATAATTGATAAAAGGGGTCAGTGACACTCTCGAATGCTAAGGACCCCTTGTGGAACCCACTCAATGCCCATATGCCCTTGGGAAAGTGGGTGTTCCTGAGGGTGGCAATTGACTCTGCTTGGTTAATAATTCACGAGAAGAATGAATATTATAATGAGAGATGGAGCTATTCTAATGAGAGGCTGGAGGACTTGACTCTGATTACTCAGTCTTGGACCTGAATACTTACCTCTTAGCAAAACTACCCCTGCCTAGGGCAATCTAGACAAAAGGGGGTCCACCTCTGTTCAGTCCTGGCTGAGTGGAACACAATGGGCAGGAATTCATCATAGATCTTTGTGAGATTCTCTAGGTGGGTGGGATTTCCCACTCAGGAACTGAAAAGCATGTTCTCCGGGGATTTGGGTAATCTCATTTATCAACAATGCCCTACAGGCTTCTGAAAAAAAAATCTAAGGTCTAATTCAATATTTGATTATTAATATTTGAGAGAACCTCTAATATGGTCAGATCTCTTCTACCCCTTCCCAAAATCTTTCTTTTGACCCTGATGTTCTTAAGCTATAGTCTCATGTCTCCTTAACTTCATTGCAAAATTCATTGAAAAAAGTAGCTCGCCTCCACTTCATCACCACCTTCTCACTTCAAAATGTCCTGAGATCTGGGTTTCATGAAGACAAAAAAAAAAAGGCCTGGATGTGTTTGGGAAACAGTGAATAGTCCAGTTTGCCAGGAGCATAAAGAAAATGAAAGGCTGTGTTCAGGACACTTGGCAGGTTGAATCCCATTAAATGAATAGACAATTTTGCTTGAGGAGCTACTTAAGGAGGACTAGTAAGCAAAAAGTCTTTTGCAAAAAATGTTAAGCTTATTTATAAACATACAAATCCATCAAAATGGTTTCTATATATAAACCCTAGGCAGCACTATGGGAAAGCATAACCAGTACCCATTCCTTTAAAGCCATCACCAGGAGCCATGTGGATATTTGCTATCAGCTTCTATGTTACACTCCCCAGGCTCTAATGTCAAGTTAAAGGTATGTACATCAATCAGTTTCTTAGCTCTGCCCCCACCTTTTGGTTACATCTTTTCCCCTTCTTTTTCAACATGTTATACTCTATTATTCAATTTTCACATACATAGTTAGGGCAGAAAAAAAAATCCCCACACTATTTAATCACATTTTTTTAAAATGTTGCAAAATAGAATTATCGAAGAGAAAATATTAACTCTTTTTTACCCATAATGGTCAACATTAATCCCCCAACCAAATCCTCCCCTTTTTCTTCTGCCCAATCCCCAGGCAGACTATTCCTTGGATTCCTGAGGACTCATAAATAATATGACTTCAATATTCCAACCTATATGCTAGACCTGAAGGCCAGTAGATTTGTTCTCTTTTTAAAAGGGAAGTTATTTTGTAGCAAGCAAGGTACTTAGCACCAAATGATAATTATAATATTGCTAAGGACAACTAAGCAGCATGCTTCAAACACCAGCTTGATGGGACTTGGCAGTGCTTGTATTCTATTGACATAGCTTTGAAGAACTGAAGTGTCATTCAGTGATGAAAGACTGGGGTAGGATTGTGGAGGCAATAGGATTGTATTTATTTGTATTTTATTAAATTGTGCTATGGGGAAGAGCTCAACTAAAAGTGTATTAAAAAATACAGAAGTATTATGAATATGGTGATATGGTGAATGCTTTCTACCTGATTACACAGAGCACTAAGTAAGAGGTCACTTAGAAAGGAGAGAGAACAGACTGAAGAAATACAATCCTTGTTTAGAAAGCATCATTGTCATAGGATAGTAAGGAAAAAATAAAGCAGAAGGTATACATTCTGCTCTGTTAAGAAAATAACGATTACAGAAGGCAGTTCAATGTTGGTGGGAATATTTGGTCCAGCCATTCTGGAAAGCAGTTTGGAACCATGACTCCCAAATTTACTAAAGTATGCATATCCTAAGCCTATATCTCCCCCCCCCCAATCAAATAAAGAGGAAAACGACTCATATGTACAAAAGTATATCAGCTCTTTTTGTAGTAGCCAAAAATTGAAAACTATAGGTGTTCTCATTTATTGGAGAATGGCTAAAAACAGTTGTGCTATATGAATATGATGTAATATTGTATTGCCACAAGAACTGATAAAATGGGTAGTTTCAGAGGACTCTGAAAAGACCTTTACTAACTTACACGGAATGAAATAAGCAGAAGTAGTAGAACAATTTCTATAATGACATTATAGAGAAAAACAACTTCAAAAGACTTTAGAACTCTGATCACGTAATGATAAGCCACAGATCCAAAAGAATGAAGATGAAACACTGCAATCACCTTCTGAAAGAGAGGTGATGGAATTAAAATGCAAAAGGGACATACATTTTGGGACATAGCCAATATAGGGATTTGTTTTGCTTAACTATGTGTCTATGTATTAAGTACTTTATTTTTTAATTTTTTAAGAAGTTGCTTAATTTGAGGAGGATAGTGAGAGAGACAGATTAAGAAAAAAGAAAAAAAAGGATATTTGTGCTATATGCTACATTAAGTCAAATTTATTGCTATGCAGTGGTATTGCTCTGAATTAATAGGACCTGAAACATACAGCCATAAAGGGTGATAAAAACACATTGCATCATCTTGCTACTGAAAAAAGGTATTTCAAAGCATTGCCTTGATTCAGTGGGACTATTAGTGATATTACTGTTATTGAGAATCAATGAGGATTATTTTTTGAAAAAAATAACACGTTAAGTGGGCAAGATTTAAAGCGTACACCATTTGTACTTTTAGATCACTGTATTGTTGGCCACACGCTCAGAAATAGAAACAAAACTACAAGTTTAAGATTTAAAAAATAGGAGCTAACAGGGTTTGCAGCCATTGGGGAATGGCTGAACAAAGTATACTATATGAACACGATGGGGTTTTCTTGTACCATAGAAAATGATGAGCTACATGTGGTGGTGTGTGACTGTAATACCTTTTTCTACGGGATACTGAGGCTGGAGCTCAGGAATTCTGGGCTAAGCTGATTGAGTGAACACATTAAATCTAGCAGCAAAATGGGGAAATTCCAGAAGCAGGGGTCAGCTAGGATGCCGAAGGAGGAGCTAACAGAGCTAAAACAAAGCAGGTCAATAGTGGGATTGGGTCCATGAATGTCTGCTGAACTTCCAGCCTGGGCAAGTACAGGGAGACTTGGTCTCAAAAAGAGAAAAAAAAATGAAGTGGACAGTTACGGAAAAAACTGGGAAGCCTTCTGTACACTGATATGGGGAAGCGAACGGAACCAGGAGATCAATTTATACAAGGACAATAAAATTATAAAAGAAAACGACATTGAAGGACTATAGATTTCTGATTCATGCAATGGCAAATCATGATTTCTGAGGATTTAAGAGAAAACATGCTATGCAGCTCCTGGCAGAGAGGTGATGGATTCAAAATGAAGAATGAGACACATATTTTTTAACAAAGTCAATGAGAAAATTTACTTCACTTAATTATGCATATTTGCTATAAGGGTTTTTCCTTTCCTTTTTAATTGTTGTAAAATAGAAGGGGGAGTGGGAGGCAGAGAAAATAAGTACTTGTTAATCGAAAAAATAATAAATTTTAAAAGAAAAGCATGGAAGTCTGGCAAGCAGAGAGGATAATAAAAATAAGTAAACTTTGTTTAGAATAGAAGAGTCAAATGTTAAAGCAGATTGCTAAAAGATTATTCTGTTTATCTGTATGCTTGGGATGATAACAAATTGGAGGGGGGAGTGGGTGGAATATAAAGAATTGTAGCACTGCAAGGAAATTTATGGACAAAAATATCTTCATCTAAGTCAATTGTAGAAAGAACAGGAAAGTGGAAAATGCACAAATAACAGGGATCAAAGTGTACAAGAGGGTATTACATCTGAAGAGGGCAAAGGTGACATGAGAAGAAAGACAGAGGGTACAAAGTAAAGATTTACCTAGGGACATAGTAGAATGTATTGGGAAATGGAAGGAAGGAAAAGTTTTCATAGTGTTGAAAGTCAAGTTAAAATCAGGCCAAAGGAAACATAAAAAAAAATGATTTTTCCCCCTCAGGCATATTCCGAGAAAGATGAAATGAACAAAACTCAGGAAGACTTTGGGATTCGCTTTAAGATGCTATTAACAGATAGAGGAACTGAGCATTTAAAAAATAATGATGACTGGGAAGAAGAAAATGAGATTTGTAGAGTTCCTAAGACAAAAGGAAGTCTTTGCACCAAGAAGGCTCGGGTGAGAATTTACTAAAGAAATCACTGCCTGGGGCAAACTTGAGAGGGTATCTGCACATCGTTTTTGAAAAAGGAGAATTGACAGAGTCGATGACAAAAAGCAATATTATGCAATGGAAGAACCACTGGTTTTGGAATTAGATAATGAGTTTGAATCCTGCCTTCATAGGTTACTGCCTGTGTGATATTGAATAAGTCATTCAATTTCTCTGAACTCAGCTTTCTTGCCTGTAAAATAAAAGAATTTGATGACATGACCTTGGAAGTCTCTTCTAGCTCTTTTTCTGTGATCCTGTGTCCCTATGGCTATTTTGACTTTAGGAAAGAAGGGGGAGGCATCACTAATTTTTGGTTCTATTGAATGCCAACAACAAACTCTGCAGAAATTTCATCACAAAAGCAAGCAACTGGCTGAATTTCTAAGGTGGCTTGCATCTGTAGAATGATAAAATGTCCCCATAAAAGAAATGCTGGACAACACCAGAAAGGGCAAACAATTAAATTGGCTGAAGACATTTAATAGAACAACAAAATCATTCAAAACAGTGCAAAGTGTCTGGGTTGTCATGGTCTATGAGACTGATGGTATATAGAATAGATTAGAGATACTGAGATATTGGAAAGTAGGCACATAAAAGAAGAGGTTATTGCAAAAGGGGTTATTGCAATAGGTAATGAGGGCATGAAGTAAAGTGATGATGGTGTGAATGAAAAAGAAAGGCCAGATACAAGAGATATTTTAGAGATAAAAGTCATAGAAGATGATTCCAATGTTTTAAATATAGGTAAATGGAAAAATGATAGGAATGGTATATAGTCATGGGAATGTAAATATTGTGCTTCTGTAACATCTGCTGTCCAAACTGATTTTTGCCCTTGAAATTTTAAATCTAATATACTTCTGAAAACTGCTGCATAACATCAAACTAGTTTTATTCAGAGAGGCAGTTTGGGATTGAAAAGCAATGAAACTGATAGACCATAAAATTCAATAAACATGATTTTATTTATAACAAGGACTTAGATATAACTTAAAAGGGATAATCCTCCTCTCTGCCTCCACATTTTCTTTGGCAGAAATTTTGGGTCAGAAAGACATCCCATAAAACTCTGCTAAACCTTGGGAACAACAGCACCTCCCCCCCAATTCCTCCCTTCCCACCCCTGTGGAAAGGTTCTAAACTCCTTCAGGGGAATTTCCATTACTTGAGTGAATGACCTGCAAAAATCTTATCTTGGCAAGAAATATATGAGCAAAAATATGGGTTGGTCACTTGGTGACAGAGGAGGATAAACAGATTGACTAGTCATATGATCTATTGATATCCTCATGATATCAAGAGAAGTTGAAAAAGTCCCTAGACCATTAGATAGATCCCTACAACTAACTTGTGGGAAAACATGGACCAAGATTATTTAGGATAAACAGATATAGATGAGTGGCAATCAATATCATTGGGAAGGCAAGAAGATGGTAATAAGCATTTATATAGCACCTACTTTATATTATACATCATGCTAAGTACTTTTAAAAAATGTGTTATTTCTCTTAATCCTTACAAAACCCTTGCAAGGTAAGTGCTATTATTATCATCCCCCCTTTTACTGTTGAGGAAACTGAGGCAAGTTAATGACTTGTCCAGGGTCACAAAGCTAGAAAGTATCTGAGGCTGGATTTGAATTTAGGATTTCCTGACTTCAGGCTCAACACTATCTGCTACACCACCAACGGCCTCATTGGATGGAACACCCCCAATTAAAGATATCCTCACAGATGCTCAGGAATATCGGAATAGGAAAAAATATGACTGATATGGTTAGAAACAATTGCAACTGGTCTATTTTCTTCACAGAAATAGAAAATTAGTATTGACTAATATAAGACATTTTAAGAAATTGGCAAGTCTGTTTATAGTTCAGCTTTTTAAAGGAAAAGTGAATTGGGGAAAGCATTTGAATTCTATCTTTCGTTTTGAAACTGGAATGCACTGGTGTGAAAGACTTGAGAGCCTATGTAATAGTAACTTTGGTTTTTGGCATATTGTGGTAGAACTAGAGGAATAGTCTCCATCAACCCCTTTCTGTAATTCTCTTATGTTGTCTTAGAGTTATGATATTCTGATTTTCAAATCCATGCATTACCTTCTCTTCTTCCGTCCCTTATTTAAAATGCTAGTAAATGCTAAAACAAGCAACAGGACAAAGAGATTTTGTACAAGAAAATGCAAAAAAAAAAAAAAGCAAACCATGTGCAAAAAAGTGAGAAAACAAATCAAATTTTCCTTCTATCACATATCCTAAAGTATATTTAAAATATTCTATACAATTTTCCATTAGATCTTTCTATACTTTGTGCTATGATGGTATAGTAGGGGAAAAAAAGAGTCAGAGGACCTGAGTTAAATCCTACCTTTGCTGTTTACTACTTGTGTGACCATAGGTAAGTCTTTTAACCTCTCTGGGTTTAATGTAAAATAAGACTTTTTGGACTAGACTCTGTGAACTGGACTGTATGTTTTTTTGCATTCATACATACATACAAATGCACATACATACATACACACATTTCCCCATATATGTATGTATATATGCATGTGTGTATATGTGTGTTTGTGGGTGTGAGTGTGTATATCTTAGATCTGGAAAGCCTTCCTATCCTCCCACCAAAACCTTCATAAGTCCTCTGACTGGGAAACAGCATGGAACTTCCAACTCTACTAAAGGCAATCAAGAACCATTGACAACACAGACAACAGCCAGTTTCCCTTTGTGGACAATGATATCTCTGGCTTTTTGGCTAATAATTAGGGTTGCTAGGTGTTCTATGTGTAGTAGATAATGTTGACACATTGTTCTATTTTCAATTGTGTCAAAGCTCAGCCAAAAGAATCTACCTCATCCTCTATTCTGAATGATTCTTCCATTGGAATTCCATCTTTCAATTTCTGTCATCTGTTTTTGACACCTGTAATCTTCCCTGGAATTCTCTGATCACTTTACTTGCCCCTCCAAACTATTGAGTAGTTGCCTGCCCCCTTTTCTCCATTATGCTGCAATTCCTTTCACTTAGTCCTTTAGGATCCTCACTTTATTCAGGGAGAACTCCCAATGGTCTAGAATGTTCTCAACCTATTCACATGTATAAGAAGCCTGGTTCTCTGCTTTTTGTTGAATCTTTTTTTGAGATAGTCTAACAAAAAGGGTCTTTGAAATTGTAGATCAATATATGAAGAAAGAATTATTTGAAGACTATTTTAAGTATTCTAAGTGTCTTTCTGAATGAAAGTCCAGCTGAAATTTCAACTCAAACTCAACAGCTGTAGTATAAAGACACTCATAAGCTTCTTCTTATGAGGAAGACCATCATTATCTAAGTAAACTGTATTTGAAACAGGCAACTTGGAATTAAGCTCACAGCTGCAAGTGCTTTTCTGTGGATTCTCATCATTATTGATGGAAAGTTCCCAGGAGAGAGATAAAACCTTTTTCCAGAATAATATTAACAACAGAAGAAATTTAATCCCTGAGATTTTAAATTCATCTGTCAGAAGAGATAGCAGGAAAAAGTTTTCATGATTGTTTGATTAGGATCAGCTACATCTTACCACGTGGGCTGAAAACAACACTTCAATAGCCTGTTTCCAAGTTTGGCTAGCTCTTGAGTTTGCAAAAGTCTTAGTCATTGCCCATTATTTCTAGCAATATACAAACTTCCTTTGTTCCTTCACAAATATTGCTGTGTAATTCTTAAAAAAGCCAGCCAAAAAATCCCTCTCTGAATTTGAGATGGTAACAAAAAATTTGCTACAAAAGATCGTAGGAAACAGAAATAGTGGACACAAATTAGGAAATATTATGCAGATACTTCTTGAGCTAATGCTCCATATTTGTGGATGTCTGATTATATGTGTCCTTTTCCCCACTCACCCAAGAAAGCACCAAGGTGTTCTAGGCTGATGGCATCACCTGGTGGCCACTTACAGGTAACTCTCTGAACTAATAAGTTTCCCCATTACTTTATTTCTTCACCCTCACAGGGACCAACATGGTGCACCCAACTTCTCTCATATCTTACCCATGACTAGGGCAATCTCTCATATATAATGACATATCATTTTAAAATTCAACTATTATTCTCCACCTTTTAACTCCTTGCCTACTTAGCTCAGGAAATTCTCTTTTTATTTTTCCTCTTTCCTTTATTTCATTTGAATCATATCAAGACACACCAAGTAATAGGAAGAGCCTAGTTAGTAGAAGAATTAAGACCAGGTAAACGGCAAAGAGAGAAGTATCTGGCAGGTACTATAGGTAAAGTAGGCAAGAGGTCAAGTTCTTTTTCTTAATTAAATTTTGTGCTTTTCAAGTAATAAGCACTTTTTTTCTTCCTCTAATCACCCCTACCACTAAGAAAAAAAAAAATCACTTGTAACAGATATGCATCAAACAAATTCACATATTAGTCATGCCCAAAAATGTGCGTCTCTTTCTGTCTATTTAATGTGTTACATCTTTTTTTTCAGGAGCGTGTAGCATGCTTCATCACTGGGCTTCTAGAACCATGATTGGTCATTACCTTGATCAGAATTCACAAGTATTTCAAAGTTGTTTATTTTTATAATGTTGCTACTATGCTACAATTTTTCTCCTGGTTTTGCTCATTTCAATCTTCCCAGGCTTTTTTGAAACTGTCCTCTTTGTTATTTCTTATGATGCCTAGTCAGTAAGTCAATAAACAGTTATTAAATACCTACTATGTACAAAGCACCATGCTAAATGATGGAGATACAAAGAGAGGCAGAAGAGAGAGTCTTTCCCTCAAGGAGCTCACAATCTAATGGGGGAGAAACAAGAAAACAAACATGTATAGATAAGATACATACATGTCACTTAGAAGAACTAGACTTTTTCTACTTGGCTCCAAAGGTAAGAGGGTAAAACTAGGAACAATGGGTAGAAGACTCAAAGAGGCAACTTTTTGTTTGAAATAATAATAAAAATATATAGTCATTTATATCATGCTTTAAGGTTTGCAAAACATTTTACCAATATTTAATTTTATCCTCACGACAACACTAGAAGGTAGGTGCTATTCTTATCCATTGTTTACTGATGAAGGAACTGAAGCAGAGATTTATGGTCAAAATTAGGTAAACTGAGGCACAACATTCTGAGTATGAACACTTTAGTAGTAAAGTGCAAATTTATCAATAAACAGCAGCTCAGATTCTTCAACAAGATTAAGATCCCAAATGGGGAGGGGCAGTTCTTTTTTATACATTTTTGGGGAATACAGAACAAAGAACAGGACTTTGTAGACAAGGAACAACTGATGAACAAGGAACAACTCAATATCATGAATGGCATGATCAATACAATTGATCGAAAATTGGGAACAAAAGCCTAGCAACAACTTTCTCTTTCTTTCCTGTGAATAGGAAATATTAATTGTTTGAGTCTACCTGCTAGTTTAGAGATAGTGGACCAGACTGTTTCTAGATAGCAAACCACATATCCTTGAAGGATAGCTTGGTGGTATAAAGATACTAAACCAGAATTCCTGGTGTCCACCTGCATCCCCCAAGGATAACTGATTTCCTTGTGGTAAGAACAGTGGTTAGTAAGAGAACTGGATTTCTAAACTTGACTCATTATAGGCCAGATGAATTTCTGCACTAAGTTCTGAGACAAAGAACTGTGATTTAGACAGTTACAAGATAAAATTATCTATAAATAGGATCAGTAAAAAATACATAGAATCAATTAAATAATCTTAGACTGAATGCCTTGCCCAAGGTCAAACAGCCTGCCAGTGTCTGAGGTGAGATTTGAAATCAGTTCTTCTTGAGTCTGGTTTCAGTGCTCTATTCTATACCACTTAGATCATTAGAGCTACCCCAAGGTGGAATGGGTTGCCTTGGGATGTAGTGTTTTTCCCTTCATTGGAGATTTTGAAACAAAGGCTAGATACCACTTGTTGGATGTGTTGTAGTGGCGATTCTTTTTTTTTGGATACTGGTTGGACCAGATGGCTACTAAGGCACTTTCTAACTTTGCAAATCTGTTTGTGCAAATGAGGGGTTTGGACTAGTAACTTCTGTGGTAAAGGATGAAGAAAGACATAAAAAGACCATTTTAATCAAATTTGTTATTTTTATGATTTGTTTAAATACTAGAATTACAACAGTGTTGTTTTCTGTTATTTTGTATTGCATACATATGTTATTAACCGGTGGCATGGTATAATAAAGTGCTAGATTTGGAGTCAGGAAGGAATGAATTCACATCCTGCTTCTGAAACCTACTAACTGTGTAATTGACCATGGGCAAATCCTTTAACCTCTCTGACTCTCCTTTCCTCATATGAAATGATACCTACAAATGTTTTATTTTACTTTATTTTGAGATTCAAATAAGATAATGCAGGTACAGTGCTTTGCATACTTGAAAGCATTATATAAGTATTACTTCTATTATTATTTCATTTATATAGCAAGGTAGGAGACTTTATGGACTTTGCTGTGACTTATGATATTTTTCCTCATGAGAAAATATATTCCAAGTTCCAAACAACAAATTTACAAATGAAATAATATTAGGAACACAGCCTGTTTCTAAGTTAGCAGTTGCCCATATTTATTTGTAGAGAAGAAAGAAAAAATAAAACCCATTAGATATATAGCTTATATATTAGTCAAGCAAACATTTTTTTAGGTTCCCCATTTGTTAAATGGGTGTAGTAGCAGCATTTACCAACCAGAGTTGTTATGAGGATAAAAGTCGGATAATATTTATAAAGGACTTTATAAACATTAAAGCACTATGTTATTTTTTGCTAGTTATTAGTTTGCTAGTTATCATAATTTTTATTTTATTTTATTTGTTTTTATTTATTTATTTTACTTTATTATTATTTGGTAATTATTATTATTTTCCTTTTCTCTCCATCACCACTATACCTTCAAGTTGTTACTTCTAATCAAACACGTTACTTCCCATACCTGATGATTATCTCAGGAAACCAATCCTTATTAAAGGTAATTAACCTGGAAGCATAATATATGATAGTGCACTGTACCTAGATGACCAAAAAGTAAAAAAAAAAAGAAATCAAAGCAATGAGAACAGAAATTAAGACCATTTAGAGTAGCTATTGATATTATACAGCCCTTATGTTGTGCAGGCAGTGTTTGGTTGTTATCCTTCATTCTCAAAGAGGACCAAAATAGCATCACTATGTTGGAGTCAAGGTACGGTGTATCCAACTGTGGCTGATCAGACCAGTGTGAGTTTGGACAGCTCTACCACAAGTCAGGCATACATAGTTCATATGAACATTTGGAATGGAGATGTCTCTAAATTTGTGCGTCTCAAGTTTCTTTTGAGATATTGTAATTCTGCTTCACTCATAGAACACAGAGCCTTCTCTGATGAGGGCATGCCATGCTGAGAAGTCCTTTGCCAGTGTCTCCCATGTCATGCAATTGATTCCAAAGTTCTTCAGAGAGACCTTGAGATTGTCTGTGTATTGCTTCTTCTGGCAACCATGTGAATGCCTGCCTTGTGTGAGTTCTCCGTAAAATGGTCTTTTAGGCAAACATACATTTGTCATGCAGACAATGTGGCACTCTCTGAAGAAGAGTTTGAATGCTTGGCAGTTTAGCTTAAGAAAGGACCTCAATGTCTGGTACCTTATGTGGCCAGGTGGTCTTCAGAATCTTCCTAAGGCAATTCAAATGGAAGTGATTCAGTATCCTGGCGTGGTGCTGGTAGACTGTCCAGCTTTTACAGATGTAAAACAATGACATCAGCACAATAGCTCTGTAGACCTTCAGTTTGGTAGGCAGCTTGATACCTCATCTTTTCTATACTTTTCTTCAGAGCCTCTGACTCTGAACTACCTCTGACAATGTGTACATCAACCTCATCATCTCTCTAGAAATTGCTGGAAAGTATATTGCCAAGGTAAGTGAACTTATTCACAGTTTTCAAAGTTTTTCCATTTGCTGTAACTGATGATTCTACATATGGATGGTATGGTGCTGGCTGGTGGAGAACCTGTGTTTACTTGGTGTTGATTGTTAGGCCAAAATTAGCACAAACAGCAGAGAATCAGTCCATACTTTGTTGTATGTCAGTTTCAGAAGCTACATTGAATACACAATCATCTGCAAACAACAAATCATGCACTAACTTTCCCTTGACTTTAGTCTTGGTCTGTAGCCTTTTCAAGGTAAATAGTTTGCCATCAGTGTAGTAACTGACCTTGATGCCATTTTGTCCTCATTGAAGGCTTCTAACAACATTGCTGAAAACGTCATGCTAAAAAGCGTGGAAGCAAGTACACAGCCTTGCTTCACAGCTCTTGTTGCACAAGAATTCAGTAGGTATCACATCGAAATAGCAGCCTTAAGTGAAACAAGGCTGGTAAATGAAGGCCAGCCTACTAAAGTTGCAGTTGGATACGTGTTTTTCTGAAGTCGCCATAGTGAATGAGAACCCTGTGAAGCTGGTGTAGGTCTTGTAATCAAAAATGTAGTCAACATGTTTGTATGCCTGCCAAAAAGATTGAATGACAGGCTCATGACAATGTGATCACCACTTGCAGAAAAGTGCGATGCCACCATCATCACTGTGTATGCTCCCACCATGACAAACTCTGATGAGCTCAAAAACAATTTTTATCAGTGGAAATCCTTATCATCAACGTGCCAAAAGAGTACAAGCTTATAAATCTAGATGACTTTAATGAAAGAGTAGCCACAGAACAGACTACCAGACGTGGCAGGGTGTCCCTGGGAGGAATGGAGTCGGAAACAGCAACAACAATGATCACTTATTACTGAAGACTTGTGCATCTTATGACCTTCTCATCACCAACACTGTCTTCTATTTACTTAAATGCAATAAAACTTCCTGGATGTACCCTCACAGCAAACATTAGCAAACAATAGACTATGGCAAGGCTGTCCAACCTTAGGTTTTTATTGAAACAACAGACAATTGTAGTAGGAAGGCCGAATTTATGATCTCAAAAAGGATCATATAAATATCTGAATGGTTCGAAATC
>CM053622.1:239085899-239107978 GCA_028646595.1 Phalanger gymnotis
AAAAACATGGGTGTCAAGAAAGGTATCCATACATTTGAACTAATAGACATCATAGACTTAGGGAGATACAACCCATGACTGGACTAGAGTTCTAAAATGGTGTCTTAATGAAAGGGAGCAAAATAGACAAAGGACAGCGGGCTAAAAAGCTGTTCCTCAATTCACCCTCCCTTGTCACCAGGTAGAATTATTCAAATCATGTTGAGTGAATTCAACTGTTTGCTATGGCTCACAAAGCAGGAATGTTCTCAGGGTCTGCCTGGAACTGCAGATAAAGAAAGAGGGAAATAATAAATCAGAATATTACTCTTCTCAGCTTCACTCCCTCCCAGTCCCCCAAGCTTTAGCAAGGCTACAATTATTTCATTAGACTGCACACTGGAGGAGAGGAGGGACTGTTCCTGGTATGTTTGCATGGTACTTTGGTTGGTTGTTGTCCTTTGTTCTCCAAGAGAACCAAAATGACTTCACTATGCTAGAGTCAAGTTTCAGTGTGTCCAGCTGTGACTGATCAGACCAACATGAGCTTGGGATTGGATCAGGAGTATACTGCTGGCCTAATTCTTGCTGCTACAAGCTATCTATTTAAATGCCTCCATCCTATAACTGAGCTTAGTTTTAGTTACTCAGGGTTATCACCATAGCCCAGGAAGAATCTGGACTAGATTTTATTTAAGTCTGTTGCTGAGTTAACACTGGTCTGAAAGACAGAAACAGAGTATTCTTAGTATTTAGTGGAAGTGGAAAGTATTCTGGGAAGGGTAACATAGAACTAAGGTTCTGATTTTGTTTCTCGAGCTAGCCTGAATCAATATGGAAAAAGGAATTTTCTCAGAAAATTCTTTTAGCAGGGGGGCTAACATGTGACTGTGATTATTAGGCAATTATTAGGGGTAGGAGTGGGCAGTGACAAGATAGAATCATTCTTTCCTGGATTTTGAGTCAACAGGCTTGGAATTCTGCCCAATTGGAATATGGCAATTAATCTTGAGCCAAGATGGGCAGTATTTCATAGTACAACTAAGCGATCAAAAAGAAAGAAATATCAAAGCAAATGTAGCACTCTAGTATGTTTCAACATCGTTCTTCTGCAATCATGATTAGTCATTATGCTGATCAGAGTTCTTCAGTTTTCAAAAGTGTTTGTCTTTACCATGTTGCTATCATTGTATAGATCTTTCTGGTTCTCTTCATTCTGCCTCAGTTCAGACAAGTCTCCCCAACTTTCTGTGAAAGTTCATTATTTCTTTCAGCACAATAGTATTCCATCACATTTATATATCATAACTTGTTCATCCATTAACGAATTTATGAGTACTGATTCAGATTTCCATCCTTTGCTGCCTCAAAAAAGAGCTATAGATATTTTTGTACATCATTATTTTTTTTAGAACTAAACTCTTCTCTAATCTATCACCCCTTTAATCCCTTCTCCTCATTCCCTTTCTCTCCTTTTTCCCTGCTGAATGAAATATATGTGACACACACAATTATGTGTGGGTGGGTGTTCTTCCCTCCTTTCACCAGTTCAGATGAGAGTCGGGGTCACATATCAGCTGTTTCCCTCTGCCCCCTCATCTTTGTTTGCATAGACATCTATTGGTTTTGAGAGATAATTGATTATGGGAGATAATTTCCCCTAACCTTCCATTCCACCTTCCCTAGTATATTCCTCTTCCCCTCTCTTTCATTCTTGTCTTAAGATCATTGAAACATAACAGAACTGCTCTTAAACCATAGCTAATTAGTTTCTCTCTTTGACCCCTGATGATGACAGGTTTCAGAGGGGGCCTGTATCATTTCTCCATATTTTAATGTAGGCAGTTTATTCTTGTTTATCTTCTTTGATCATTCATTCATGTTTGGTTTTTTTTATGTTTCTCTTAACTCCTATGTTTGAACCTCAGTTTCTACCCAGCTCTGATCTTTTCATTAAGAATATTTGGAAGTGTTCTAATCAAAGATTGATTATTGCTCCCCCTTACCTGCCAGCCCATAGCATTGCACTCAGTTTTGTTAAGTAAGTTGTTCTTGACTATAAGCCTATATGCTTTGATTTCTGTAATATCACATTACAACCTCTCCATTCGTTTATAGAGAAGGCTGCTGAATCACATGTTATTCTGACTGTGGTTTCTCAGATCTTGAATTCTTTTTGTGTGTTTGCAGTATTTTTTCTTTGACCTGGAAACCCTGGATTTGGGCTAGAAGGTTCTTGGGAGTTTTCATTTGGGGGATTCTTTCAGGAGATGACTGGTACATTATATTCCTACTTTTGCCATTGGTTCTCAGAGATCTGAGTAATTTTCCTTTAAGATTTTTAAATATAATGTCTTGGCTCTTATTGGTATTCAGGAAGTCCAATAATTCTTATTTTTTCTTTTAGATTTGTTTTCCAGGTCAGTTTTTTTGATAAGATACCTTACATTTTATTCAAAAATTTTCAGTCTTTTGACTTTAATTTTTGCTGTCATATGAGTCATTGACTTCTATTTGGTCAATTTTCTGGGAATATGTTGCTTGGGCAAGGTTTTGTGCCCCTTGTACGAAACTATTAATTCCCTTTCTGGTTTTTTCTTCCATAAATCTCATTTTTTACAATTCTTTCCTTTAGTCTTCTCATCTCATTTAGAAAATTTAAAAACTCCTTTTTAATTTTTTATTTTTAATAATTTTAAATTTTAATTTTTAATTTTAATTTTTAATTTTTTGCCTTATCTCTTCTAGGAATTCTAGTTAAATTTGTGCCCAAGCTGTGTTTTTCTTTGAGGTTTTATTTGTAGATGTTTTGTAGTAATTCTCTTCTGGATTTGTGTCATGAACAACCCTGTCATTATAATAGCTTTTTATGATGGCAATCTTTTTTCATTTGCTCATTCTTCCAATCAGTTTCCCAACTTGGGATTTGATAGCTGTTTGGATGTCATGGCAGGCTCTGTATACCTCTGCAGAGGCAGTCTAAGCTGGTCCTGTTGCTGTTTTCTTGGGATATTGTGTTGCACTATTTCCAGATTTCAAGGACAGCTCATATTGGGGACCTATAAGCTTTCAGCACTCCCAAAGCACTCTGAGCCAGGGCTGTTTGCCACCCTCCTGGCTTCATTGTCTAAATTCTGCAAGCTCCTGATCCGGGTTTGAGTCTAAACTAAGGTGGACTGCTGCAGCTGTTAGTTAGCTGGCTCTGCTGATCCAAAGTTACAGAACCTCAGGCTTCCCTTCAGCGAGAGTTTACTGCTCTAATCATTCTTTTATAGGCTTTAGGCAGGGCTAGGAACTAAAACTGAGATCTCATCACTGGTCTGAGCTACACCACTGCTGCTTGGTCCTGACATAGGGCCCATGATTGATTCTCACCAGGGGATGCTATCCCTGGGTACATATATTTTCCTCGGTTTGCCCTGGATCTGTGACTCAGAACTGGGTAGCAGGCAACAAAGCTTCCATTTGGCATCTGTTCTAGTTGTGATGTAGGGGTCTGAGACCTCCACTTAGCCTATTGTACAACCTTTCTTTGTGTTCTGGAATGTTCTACAAGATATATTCCTGGATAGTCCCAAACCCAATATCCATGGACTTCTCTGCTGTCTCCTTGTATCAGATTTGGCTAGAAAAATGCCTCCTTGTGATTTTTTCTTGGATTTTGCCATCAGAATTTGGTCTGTTATATTTTCTAGATATGTCTAGAGGATTTTTTTTGGTGGGGAGGGGAGCTTGCTATACTTCTTGCTACTATTCTGCCATCTTGGCTCTGCTTCCCCTGCTGTGGGGAACCCACTGATCCACTCTGTGGCCTCTATAATTGCTATAATATCTCACTGTTACTTGATCTCCATTGGGCTGATGCTGTTCCAAGTTAGCAATTTCTCCACTTGGACTCTCTTCTGGTCTGCTGCTCTTTCTAGGTATCCCTTGATGCTGGAGAGGAGGGGTTGCACCATGTGAACATAAGAAAGATGGTTGGATCCAAATGAGTATTCAAGCTAGTATAATTCAAAGGCCTGTCCAGGTTGGGAGCTTGGATTTCTTGGGAAGACCAAAGTCCCACAAAGGAGATAGCCAGTTATGGAAACAGCATCCAAACTGGAAAAATTAGTACAGAATCAGGAGGTATTCTACAGGAATTTTTGAAAACACAAGATGTTTATAGCAATCTGTCTCCTGACAGCACTGGATTTGGAGTCAAAGGATACAGGTTTGAATCTTGGCTTTGCCACTCACTAGCTAGACATGAGCAGGAAGAGGGCCATTCGTTAAGAAGCTATAGGAAAGTAAAACTAGCAATGACTAAGTCTAGTTAAGCAGAAGATGAACTGAGTCAGATATGTAAGTATCATAGTATTTGTTCTGCGGTTACCATGGCAACGGCAGAATTCACTCCGTAAATCTTGTCCCTGGCATGTGAAGGTCTCTGTCGATATATGGCAGTGATGTGATGAAGATTATTTAGGCTAATGTTTCAATGACATTGGGTGTGGGTGGGTGGGGTGATGACAAGACAAGAGTAATACCTTTAAGCATCATGGGGTTGGGATGAGAGGGTAAATTATGTGTTTCTGAACAGGAAGTCTTCTATTCTTTGAGGAAGTTATAATTTAAGCTATACTGCACAGTAAGGTTATTCACTACAGTAGCTAGCCAGACTTCTGTAAACACAATAAAGTTGTTTAGACATGTGATGTCTTTAAGTGTTGGGACTTCCAGGTAAGGAAACTCCTACCAATGAATAGCCTTGCAATTCTTCTATAATTTATAATCTTAGAGAGTTGCCCGGTGGCATTGAAAGGTTAAAAAGATTTTCCAGGATCATACAGCCAGTATATATCAGAAGCAGGGTGAATCCAGGTCTTTCTGATTTTAAGACTGGCTTTCTATCTATTATATTATGTTGTCTCTTAAACATAATAACATACTTCAGTAAATTCAGATTTTCTCTATATCACTGGTCATCTTGGGAAGCCATAGTGGACAGTCAGAGGAAAATAGATAGCACTGACCTTTACTCCTACTCAGCAACCATTCTTTGAATAACAATGGCCTTCTCTCACTCTTGAGAATTAGTGCTTAGCATTTAGCATCTATTCTTCCTGCCTCTCTCAGAGCACCAGTTACAGTAGGGTTAGAACTATGTCATACCTCTTATGACAGGTTGCTTTGGATTGCTCTAGGATGTGCTAGAATGCTATACTGTTATTTTGTAAAGAACTTAATAGTGAATTATCAATAAATTGATTTGTGATATATGTATACATGTATATACATACATATAGTTTGTATGTATATACATATATATGCATATGTATATATACATATTCATACACTCACATATACATATGTATTTATGTATATAGATACACATATACACATATATACGTACATACATACACACATGTGTGTGTGCAGTTATCCCTTCTACATTATGGGGGTTAGGGGTGTGGTGCCCCCATGATATGAAAAATCAGCTTAAAACTTTTAGCCTTTCCTTTGTGTCACAGAAGTCTGAAGTTTTTCTTTTTCTTTTTCTTTTATAGGGTGTTTACAGTACCTGATTGTAAATTTTGGGTTAAGTATTTGTTCATAGGCTCTATTTCATCTGCTGGCTTTTGTGTGTTGTCAGCAGCTTCTACCAAACTTCCAAAAAATTCCCATTCAATTTCTTATGTTGACCTGTGATTTATCAAAACCATGATAGAGAAAGTCATGATGTGGAAGGGATAACTGTAAATCTAGATACATATTCACATAATGCCTATTTCTGTAGTACCTGGCTGAGTCCATGAAATTTCTTCATGGAAATGTCAACCATTAGGGATTAATTCATTTGTTTTTGTTTGCAAGAATGTAATAAATATTTGATGATCGATTATGCAGGGTGGTTGTGAGAAACAAGGGAAGTTTACACACACACACACACACATATATATGTATACATATATATATATATATATATATAGTATGTATGCATATTTAGATTGCATTATTGTCGTTGTTCAATTGTTTCAGTCATATTTAACTTGACTCTTCATGACTCCATCTGGGTTTTTTTTTGGCAGAGATATTGGAGGGGTTTGCCGCTTCCTTCTCCAGCTCATTTCCCAGATCAGAAAACTGAGGCAAATAGGGTTAAATGACTTGCCCATGGTCACATCGTTAGCAAATGTCTGAGGCCAGATCTGAACTCAGGTCTTCCTGGTAGCTCTAATCAGTGTACCACCTAGCTGTCCCCAGCATGTCCAATAGACATTTTAAACTTAACATGTCTAAAACTGAACTCATTATTTTTACCCCAAAAGTTTCCCCTCTTCTTAACTTCCATATTATTGCTGAAGGCACCACATTCCTTGACTCTCCACACTCTTACCCTCTACATCTAATCTATTTATAAGCCTTGTTCATTTTACCCTCATAATATCTCTCTTATATGCCACCTTCTCTCCTCTGACATCACCATCCTAGGCCCTCATCCTCTTATACCTGGACAGTTGTAGTAGCCTGCTGATTGGTCTTCTAGCCACAAGTCTCTCCCCACTCTAGTCCATGCTCCACTCAGCTGTCAAAGCAATTTTCCCAAGGAGAAAGTTTGACCATGTCATCTCCGCTTCTCTCTTCACCCCTCACTCAATAAACTCCAGTAGCTCCCTATTGCCTTCAGGATCAAATATAAAATTTCCTGTTTGAGATTCAAAGCCCTTCATAATCTGTTTCACTCCTACCTTTCCAGTCTTCTTAACACCTTACACTTCACCCTTACAATATGCTCTGTGATCCATATGTGACAGTTAAAAAATTATCTCCTGGCTCTAGGTGTTTTTACTGGTTCTTTCCCATGTCTGGAACTTTCTCCCTCCTCATCTCTGCTTCCTGAATTCCTTGTCTTCCATCAAGTTCCAGTTAAAATCCCACCTTTTATAGGAAGCCTTTCCTAATGCCCTCAAATTCCAGTGTTTCCCCTCTGTTGATCACTTCCAAGTTATCCTGTATATATCTTGTCTATCCATAGTTATTTGCATATTTTCCCTCCCTGCCCCCCCCCCCCGCACAATTAGGCTGTGAACTCCTAGATGACAGGGACTGCCTTTCACCTATCTTTATATTCTGAGTGCTCAGCATAGCTCTCGGCACATAGCAGATGCTTAATGAATATTTATTAATGGCCTCTGTGAGTAATGACTAAGAGAAAGATGTGAAAGATGTTAAGGAGATAGCTGAAGCAAGATTTGGTGATTTTGTGGAAATGTGGGTAAGGAAGAGTGAGGAGTAGGGAGCAACAGGGTTATAAATTTGGCAGATTAGACTAGTGTCCCCCTTGAACTTGCTTCTTTTTTGGCTGTTCTGCCTGTGCTTTCTGAACTTCTACTTTCCCAGCTCTGTTCAGCTTTCTCTCACCATCCCCTTTTCCAGCTTTTTACATCTATGTGCCTCACTGAGAGTCGGGCTCCTCCTAGAGTCTGGCTTCTGCTTGAACTTTCTTGATTCTTAACCTGTCATTTAAAAGGCACCCAGGAGTGTGAACAATGATTTTTTTCTTGCAGTGGTTTTTCTCATTTTCTTATGAATTCAGAGGACTTAATTTTTAGGTTATACAAGTACAATCATGTTAAACATACTTCCACATTAGTCAGGTTGCGAAAGAAGAATCAGAACAAAAGACAAAAACCGTGAGAAAGAAAACAAACAAATGAAAAACCAAAGTGAAAATAGCATTCTTTGATTTGCATTTAGACTCCATAGTTCTTTCTCTGGATGTTGTTAGCATTTTTAGAGGATTTCTTTATATTTCATAAAGAGATCACTTCATGTGGCTATATTTTTAGAATTAATTTAATACCTCCTTATTAAGGCCACCTTCCTATGTTTAGGACCTGAGCTTTCAAAAACCAACACCTTTAACTAAGTCTCTGCCTCCATGATTACATTTACTGCTTTATAATATCCAGAATACATCTTTTCCTCTTTTTCAAAACAGCACCTTTACTTTTTTTTGGCACTTTCACAATCTTGAAGACTTCCGAGATTACTTAGTAGTTAAGCGATCTCATTTGCAATATTTTTCAGTATCCTGGAATGCAATTTATCCTGGACTGGGGGTTTGAACTTACTTAAAATGACTAAGTCCTCTTTGACTATCATGTCTAAGATCTTGAGCTTCAATTCCCTCTTAATGATGTTTGTCCTGCTCTTACCAGCTTGAAAATTGTCCTTGTTGGAAGAAAAGGCAGAAGTAAAGCCAGGGTAGAGTAGTTCTACCTTCTCTCTGTCATCTGCTCATATGACACCACTTAGTTTTGTACACAAAGCTTTGTGCAAGCAGCACTTAACAAAATCAGTTTCTTCAGGGACCTGGGAGTCTCTCGTTCCAACAGCCTCACTGGAGCCACTTTTTGAGCAACAGATTTTTGTTCATTTTCCCTGCGGATTAAATTCATTCATTAGAAAGTACCATTTGTTCTTGTAACACTTTCCTTACCTGCCTTGAGCATCTCTTAAGAAAAAAAAGGTTTAATATCTCAGTTTCCCCTAACTTTTAATTGTCCCTCATGTGAAATGAGAGATAGTGACATTTACAACTGCTATATTGTGTTGGACTGGTATCAAACTTCATTAAAATGTTTTAAAATAAAAATTATTTTCTCAGATAAGAAAGAATATATGTGCCTAGAACAATTTCCGGGAGAGATTGCCTGCAGGACAGGGTATTGATACACCACTATGTGAGTCCTCAGAAACAGCTACTATCACTCCCTACATCTATTCTGGGGTTATTTGACCCTAGGTGTGAAATACCAGAACTTTCTTTGGAGATTAGCTAAGGAGATCAACTGGTACTAGTTAACAACCCATTACTAACCACACTGTTTTGATTTTCCTCTAACAACTAGATGGTAGGAAAATGAAGACAGAAAGAAGAGTAATTCCCATTTGTACCCCTATCTTAAGCTTTACACTTTATTCTTAAGATAGTTTCATTGTGTTGTATCATGCAATATTTTTCTACCTGTAAATATAAAATAGAAGTGACTTTTATTAATGTTTCTTCTTATAATGCTCCTTGATCTTAACAAATACTTGTCTCTTAAAAAGATACATCATTTAAATAATTGTAGCTTATATGTTATTATCAATTGCTGAAGACCAAAATGGTAAAGGAATTTTATGAAGAACTTGATAAGACCCTCCATATGAAATCAGCATGAACTCTGATACTCTGTGACTTCAAAAAAGAGGTGGGAAAAAGTGAGGCTAAGGAGAGCTTATAAGAAGCATGACACAGGAAGAAAGAATTAGAAAGACTAGAGATTTGTGGATTACAATTAAACCACCTGTCTCTGTATAATGAACATTTATTTTTAAAATAATTGGTCAGTAGTACTCATGATGAACAGCAAATAATATCACAAAGAATGAAAGGGCAGAAAAAGACTTATTATTGAAGTGAGGGTTTTCTGTGAATTGGATGTTTGTACATAGACCATTCAGAGCAAAGTATTATAGTTTAGAATAAACAAGAAGAGAGAATAGTAATGAGAAAAAGCATGATATAATATTGACAAGATTTAAACTGAAACAGGAGAAAAAGACATCAATGGACTTGTAGGACATAAAGAGAAGAGGGATTGGTCCTGTGGCAAGATCAAGAGATGATAAGTAGACATTACATTCTCATGGAACAATTTGTTAAGACATTTCCTAGTAAATGGACGCCCACTTCGGTTGCTACAACAAAGAGTGATGCTATAAAAGTTTTTGTTCAAACACATCGTTTTCCTGTGTCTTTGATCCCCTTTGGCATATATGCCAAATTGTGCGATAGCAGGGTCAACAGGTCTTTACTATTTAGTGACTTTCTGTATACATTCAAATTACCTTGCAGAATGACTGTACTATTTCACAGCTCTACCAAACTATATTAATGTTCCTGTCCTCTTAGATCCTGTCTATAAATTGCTATTTTCCTTTTTTGTTCATCTTTGACTATTTACTAGGTATGAGATAGAATCTTAACAGTTGTTCGTTTTTCACATTTCTCTTATTAATTATTTGAAGCAGATTTTCATATGATCATTGGTAGCTTGCATCTCTACTTTTGAAAACTGCTAATGCCCTTTGGTAATTTGTCTGCTAGGAATGGTTCTTAATCTTAAATATTTGTGTCAAAACTTTATATATCTTGGATATCAAACATTTATCAGAGAAATTTGTTCCAGAGATTTTATTCCTCATTAAGTTTATTTCATTATAACATTGGTTTTGCTTGTGTAAAAATTTTGACTTTCTGTAATCAAAATTGTCCATTTTGTCATCTGTGATCCTTTCTCTTACTTGTCTTGCTTGTAAACATTTCCTGTACTCATAAGTAGGAAAAGTACTTTCTTTCTTGCTCCTGTAATTTGATTAAGATATGCCCATTTATGAGCAGAACCAGGAGAACATTGTACACAGTAATAGCCACAGTGTGCAAGGACTGATTTTGATAGACTTAGCCGCTCTCAGCAAGTCGTTTTCCAAAGGACTTGTGATGGAAAATGCTATCCACATCCAGAGAAAGAACTATAGAGTCATAATGCAGAGTAAAGCAGATTCTTTTCTCTTTTGTTTTGTTTTCTTTCTCATGGTTTCTCCCATTCATTACAATTCTTCTATGCAACATGACTAATGTGAAAATGTATTTAATAGGAGTGTATGTGTAGAGCCCATATCAAATTGCATGCTGTCTTGGTGGAGGGAGTGGGGAGGGAGGGGAAAAAAATTTAAAACTTATGGAAAGGAATGTCGAAAACTGAAAATAAATAAATTAAATATTAAGAAAAAGAAATCACTGGCAACTCTCCAAAATACTCTGAAAATCATCATCCAGCTATTTTTTGAAGACTTGAGTGGCATTATCAAGATATCTTAATACTAAGGAGTCACTGTTGTTGTTTATTTTTTTCCTTATACAAAATATAAATTTGTCTCCTTGGTATTAAAAAAAAAGATATGCCCATTTGTATTTAGGTCAGGTATTTATTTGAAGCTTATTGTGATTTCTGGTATGAGATCTTGATCTAAACTAGGGTTGTTTTTTTTTTAACTTGAAGTCTCTGACATTTAAAAAAAATTGATAATTTCATTTCAATATGTTTGGTTTCCTTTATAATCTTTTTATTTTATTAATTTAAAAATATTATTATGAGAAAAATTGATGATGACGATGATAAAGGTAGGTAGCGTTTAATATGAGCCAGCCATTGTGCTAAGTGCCTTACAATGATCATCTTATTTTATCCTCACAACGACCCAGGAAAATAGATGCTATTATCATCCCATAAGCATTACCAGACTGCTAAAAGGTTCCATGACACAAAAAGGTGAAGAATCTCTGGTTGAAACCTAATTTCTTCCATACTCTTTTCCAATTTTCTCATCAGTTTTTGTCAAATACCGACTCCTTAGCCTAGGTCCTGGGATATCTTGGTTTACCAAATACTGTTACAATGTTCTTTTGCTTCTGTATGTCATATACCCAATCTGTTCCACTGAACAATTTTTTCTATTTTTTAAGCAGTATCAAATAGTTTTTGATGAGTAGCACTTTGTATCATAGTTTGAAATCTGGCCCTTTTAGTTTCCTTCTTTCTCACTTTTTTACCTCTATTTCCCTTGAAAATCTTGGCCTCTAGATGAATTTTTTTTTAAGATTTATAAGGTAACTTTAAAAAATAAATAAAATAGGTATACTACTAACTAGCTTGACTTTAAAAAAGAAGAAAACCAAATAACCAGTTTTAAAAATGAAAAAGGTAAACTTATGACCAATGAAGAAGAAATAAAAGAAAATATTATTGGTTATTTTACTCAACATTATGCCTGTTGGCATAAAACTGACATTATACGTGAGATGGATAATTTCCAAAAATATAAATTGATCAAGTTAAGTAGAAACTAAGATATTTGGTGCACATATGTTAATTATGCATATTAATTTACTGTCCATAGAAATTTTAAGTATAATATAATTTCCCTGTTTTTTTTTTTTGTTTAATCATCTCTATTTCTTATCTGAGATCATAGTTGCAATCTCTGGTTTTTCAAGTTCTCCTGAAATATAGTGGATTTTGCTCCAGATGCTTATTGTTTGAGGCAGATATAAAATTTTTTCTTCCAGTCACACATTGGGAGCTGGCTTCGTCTCCTGTTTTAGCAGCTATAAGATATCAGAAACTTCACTGGCATCAGGTATTCTGAAGGGTCCAGAGGTAAATATGTACTGTCTAGGTGCTTCAACAACATTGCCACTCTGGTCAAGGCAGGTGTTCTCACCAGTTCCTGTACATATCATGCTCATTTTCAACATTGTGACTTGACTTTTCACCTCTAGATTGCCCTCCCTCTTCCCTCTATGTCTATTAAAATCCTTCCTATGCTTTAAATCCTATCTTAAGTCTTATCACCATGAAGCTTTCTCAGAATATGGCATTAATTTCTGCTGTCTCTAAATTCCTGAAGTACTAATGACTCAAATCTCACAATGTAGCATTTGGCTATAAAGCCTTATATTTTTCTCATTGTTTTATGTCAGTAAGTCAATAAATAAGCATTTATTTGCTACATACTATGTGCCAGGCACTGTGCTAACTGATGTGGATAAAAAAGGGCAAAAGGCAGAAGACAGTTCCTTTCCTTGAAGAACTCAATGAAATATAAAGGAGAAGACAAGATACAAACAATTATATACAGACAAGCTATACGCAGTAGAAATAGAAATAATCTGTGAAAGGTTTCATTTAGAAGGTTGGATTTTAGCTGGTAATTGAAGGAAGTCAGGGAAGCTAAGAGGCAAAGATCAGGAGGGAGAGCAATCTGGCCATGAGGAAAGCCAATGAAAATGCCCAGAGATGAGAGATGGAGTATCTTTTTTTTTTCTTTTATTCTGAAACTAAATACCCTTCCCTCAAAGGTATTTCCATATATAAATTAGAATACAATAATAGGATATGAATCTTTAATTCATTACTGTTTGCTTAAAAAAAACAGAATAAATTAAACCTGTTACTTTCAATACTGACCTTACTTCTTTATTCCTCTTTGCAAATTAAAAAAAAAGTTTCAATGTCTATTTTTTCTCTTGGTTGGCATTATTATCTCCTCTCATTTACTCTCGTCTCTGAAGAGGTGATTTTTTTTTATACCGCACAATCATCCCATCTCTTACCCTCCCTCATTTTTACTTTCTCCCTGTCCACTGCTTCCTTTTCTTCTGCCTATACACAAAAGTGAACTCCACCTTGTAAAAACCATCAACAGAGTTTATCATACCCTCAATTTCTCCTCCCTTTCTCAGCCAAATTCCTAAGAAGAAAGCCATGGAAACTTGTTGCTTTTGCTTCCTCTTCTATTCCCTTTTCAGACCTTTGCATGATGAAGTCTTCCAACTTCATCAATCAGTTGAAGCTGCTCTTTGCAAACTTATTGGTTACTTCTTTATTACCAAATCTGATGGCCTTTTCTCAAATGTTTTCCTCAATCTTTGCAGCATTGGGCACTATTGACCAGTCTCTTCTCTTAGGATACTAGCTCCTCACAGGGTCTTCTTGATACCACTACCTTTTGGTTTTCCTCTTATCTGACTATTCTCAGTTTTCCTTGTTGCTTCGTCAGCTGTATTGCATCCTCTGCATGTAGGTATAAACCAAAGCACTCTCCTGGGTCCTTTTCTTGTCTTCTTTCTCTATATACTCACTCACTTGGTATCTCCATCATGGCTTTAATGATCATTTCTGTGCAAATGACTCTCATGAGTCAACCTTAGTTTTTTCTCCTGAACTCCATCGCTATATCACCAACTGCATTTGGATATTTCACAGATGTTTCATAGTTATCTCAAATTCAACATGTCTAAAGTAAAGTAGAATTCATTGACTTTTCCCCCAAATCACCTCTCTTCTGAATGTCCCTAATTCCTTTGTCGGCACTACCATCTAGTCTATCAGGTTTGCAACTTCAGTGTTATCCTTGATACTTTACAATCCCTCACCTACCTATGCAGTTAGTTTCCATATTTTATCATTTCTGCTTCCACACTTCTTACATTTGTGCCTTTCTTATCATCTCACTTCATGCCCTTGTCACCTCTCATTGGACTATTGAAGTAGCTTTGTACAGTAACTGGTCTCCCTGCCTCATCTCTCTGTTCTTTAATCTACACTCCCTCTTGCTGCCAAAGTGACTTTCTTTAAGCTTAAATCAGTCTCCCTTACTTCTTTATTCAATAACTTTCATTGATTCATTGTTGCCTATAAGCTAAAATATAAACTCCTCTTTTTGCTATATAAAGTCCTTCACAACTTGGCTCTAACCTACCGTTTCGACACATTGCTGCCTTTACTGAATTTTTCAGTCCAACCAAATTGGCTTTCTTGATGCTCCTCACATGATATCACATTGCTTGCCTCCATGCCTTTGCACTGGCTATCCCCATGCCTGGAATATGCATTCTTCTCCTCTCTTTGAATCTCTTATTTCCTTCAATACTCAGCACAAACGTAAACATTTGCAGGAAGAAAGACTTTCTCTGATTCCCCTAGAAATGATTGCCCTCCCTCTAGGAATGTGCTGGTAAATGTTTAACGGTCAGATCAACCACATCCAAATATGCATGTATAACACACTTTTAATATCATTGATATTTTGTCAATCACTTTTTAAGGCTAGACTATCAACAAAACAATAAATCAAGTTCTGGTTTGTAGCATTTGCTGATTTCCAAGGTAGAAATAGTCACACCAAAAATTTAAGTTAGTCTCCTTTCAGTTGACTCCAGCACACCCCAGAATCCCTCCCCAAATTGCTTATATATTTGTGTCTATGTTGTCTCCTCTATAGAATGTAACCTCTTTGAAGGTAGAGATTGTTTCATTTTTGGCTTTGTATGTCCAGCACATAGTACAGTTCCTGGCGCATAGTAGGTATTTAATAAATGCCTATTGATTGATTCATAGCATTATAGATTTGGAGCTGGATGGGACATTAGATGTCATTGAATCCAATCCTCTCATTTTATAGAGGGAGAAACTGAGGCATATAAAATGTAGATGTCAAATGACTTGCCCAGAGTCACACAGCTAGTAAATGTGTAAGTGGGATTTGAACTGAAATTTTCCTACGTGTAAGTCCGGTACCCTGTCCGCTACAGACTACACCATGTTGATTGAGCTAAACTATAATATTACAGAATGACACGATGTAGATTTGGAAGGAACTTCAGACATTATCTAATTTAATCCCTTTCTCTTTGAAGGAAACAAACTTTTAGAAACACAGAGAATGGGTGTTACTATTGCTCTGTTGTTTCCGTCATGTCCAGATCTTTGTGACCTCTTTTGGGGTTTTCTTGCCAAAGATAATGGAACAGTTTTCCATTTCCTTCTCCAGTTCACATTACAGTTGAGGAAACTGAGGCAAACAGGGTTAAGTGACTTGCCCAGTGTCACACAGCTTGTAAGTGTCTGAGGCCAGATTTGAACTTAGGAAAATGTGTTTTTCTGATTTCAGGGCTGACACTTTATCCACCGTACCACCTAGCTGCCCTGAGATACTAGGTGGTAGAGCTAAGATTCAGACCCAGTTCTTCTGGTTCCAAATCTAGTTCTCTTTCCACTCCTCCATGCTGTCTCTTATTAGATCATAGATTTGTAGCTAGATGGGATTTACAGACCAGCTAGTCCATTTCTCTCATTCTGAAGAAGAGAAAACTGTGACTCAGAGAAATCAAGGGACTCACCTAGGGTCACGCTGCTAAAAAGTGTCTGAGGCAGGATTTGAATGCAGGTTTTTCTGACTCCAGATGAAACACTCTATCCACTATAACACTTAGCCTAATATTACTTCAATTTAATCTAACAAACCTTTTTATTAGATTGCTTACTTTGTGCAAAGCAGTAGGATGCTATAAAATTGAAGGCATCATCCCTGTTATTAAGGGATGGATACTCTAATTATCTTGATTGTAGTATAACCATGGTTTCCTGCCTGATGGCATTTACATTTCCAAGAGATTTACTTTTCTATCACACTGTTTCAACACTTTTTGATGCTTTCCTAATTCAGGAATCCATAGCAAGAAATATCCTTGATGAGGGAACTCCTAACTCCAAACCCACAATTGCCACAACATGATTTCCTTCTTCTGTGTGCATGAGTATTTGTAGTATCTAATGGAGCTGAGCTGCAATGTCACTTTGATCATAGAAGTAAACTGACCACAAACCACATTTGCTGAAGAATCTGTGCCCTATCTATGCAAAGAGATTCTTGCTGATGCTAATGATATCCACATGTGGCTTTGTTGCTTCTTTCCTATCAGAGCTTGTCTTTCACAGTCGGAAGGTGCTTGGATCAGATGCTGCCCAAGCCTTGGATGAAGGTATTGTCACCATCCTCCAGTACAGGATGCACAGATTTTGACTTTGCTGTCAAGTAGAGGGGTGTGTAATTATAGCTCACATGCTGATCATTTATCTTACCATATGTACCGGTGCCAGAACTCAAGCTGTCATTTTTGAATGTCATTTAGTTATAGCCAAATTGAATGTTTTCTTTCAGGACCCCAAGCACATGGTGTAGGTGTTAATGACTACTGTGAAGCACCTAACTCAGATAAAGGTTTGCATTTGCCTCAGTAATCACCAATTTTTGATATGACAGTGAAACAGATTTTGTGATAGGATTGGGAGATGAAAGAGGGAATGGGAGAGATTTTTCCAGCTGGGAAGTTTCTGGGTGATGGTTTTCTGGTAAGACTGCCAGTAACAACTATAGTAACACTATTTGGGCCCATATTTCATGACTTTTGATCATTAGGTAGGACAAATGTAATCCTTTTGTTAGAGTGTGGAGGCAAAAAGGCAAGGCTTACTCTTTCGGTCAAATTCATTATTTAAAGCTCCTATTTAGGACCTGGACACGTCTTTCCTTCTTCCCCTCTCTTCTACTAATTACTTTGTATTTACCTTATATATACTTTGTATTTACTTATCTCTGTACTTGTTGTATCCTCTCAATAGAAAGCAAGCTCCTGGAGGATTTCTTCATTTTTGTATTTCTATCAAAAGCAACCAACACAGTGCTTAGCACATAGTAGGAAGGAAGGAATATTGGAAGGAAAGAAGGAAAGGATCTTGCAAAGAAGGAAGGAAGGAAGGAAGATGATAAAGGGAAGAAGGAAGGAAGGGAGGAAAGAAAGAAGGAAGGAGTAGAGGGAGGGAGAGAGGGTAGGGAGTAAAGGAGGAAAGGAGGGAGGGAGAATAGTTTTACTAGATAGCATAGTTTAAGCTTCCCCTTGTGGCTCAATTGACCAAAAGATACAAAGGGAGTTTTATCATTACACATAACATAGTATCAACACATTAAGACTAGTTCTAGTAGTTCAATATCCTGATTTATAGTTCATAGCAGAAGGCTCAGGTTCTAATTTTCTGGCTCCCATCCAGGCCATAGGTATGATGGAATACGAATTTGTCCTGAGTGATTTTAATAGTACCCATTGAAATCTCCCTGCCTAGTAGAGGAAAGAATGGCTGGGAGGTTTCCACCTGTTTGGGGGCAGCAATGTCATGCAATTATCCAGAGCTACTACCTGAGATATGGGTTTCAGAGTCAAAGGATCAGCAGTAAAAAGCAGAAGCTAGAAAAGTATAATAGAAGCAAAGTTAGAAAAAGAATGAAGAAGAGTGTCCAAGGAGAAGCAAAAGGAACCTGGCATATATGATCTGCTTGCAGAGGTTTTGTATATTTCGTGTTTACTTATTCACAAAACATGTTGATTGTTCTCAGTAGAACTGCTGTTCCTTACCAGGAATACCTGGGTTTTGTTTTATTTTGTTTTTGTTTGTATCACCAGCTCCTATAGAGCATGTTGCCTGGTACTTAAACTGAATCGAATCACTTGCATTTATATAGTTCTCTAAGGTTTGCATATTGCTTTATATACATTATTCTCACAACCCTATGAGGTAGGTGCTAGCATTATACTCATTTTAGAAATAAAGTGGCTGAGACTTGGCAACATGAAGTCAGGTTTAAAAGCTCACAAAGCTAGTAAGTCTCTCCAAAGCAGGATATGAACCTATTTTCCACACTCTGAGCCCTGTGCCCCCTGCCCCCGCCTCGGCATTCTCCTTTCTAATACTGAGATAAGCAATAGGGGCATCGATTTGAGATCACTCAATTTATTGCACTCACTATTTCGGAGGCATGTGCGTGTTTATGCCTTCCAGCTCTCTCTGAATTCTCTATAGCTGAATAGCTCTAGCCAACTCCAGTTGCATTGTTCTTCCATGATAAAGGCTGCCTCTCTGGGGTAGAGAGCAATTCAGTTCACGGATTGTTTTCTTCCGTTTAAATTTCATCAGGAAATCATTTGAACCCTCTGCTATTCTCTATTATTTTCTAGTGAAATCTACTGTACCATCCTTCACTCACAAGGCTTCACAGCCATACCTTCATTAATGCCTTGCTGCTTGACTTGAGGTGTTTTACACTACCGATGATTTTCCATAAATAATATTATTCTTCCTTCTTGGGGTCCCCAAGAATATCTTCAACTATCCAGTGGTTGTAGCTCAGACTCTCTTTAAATAGAGTAGACTACCTACCATCACTTGTACATACCTGGTACCTTCCCTCTTCTGCATTATACATATCCTGTAAAGCCCAATCTATATGCCATTTTTTCAAGTATCTTGATCTCTCCAAATAATTTTCATCTTTTCCTTCTTAAACTTTGCAAAGCACTTTATACCACTCATACAATAATCATGTATGATTTTGTATTTTTAATTAATTGTATATGTATAATACTCTTTACTAGATTATAAGCTTCATGAGGGCAGGGATAATGTTGTATCTAAATTTTTTTTTGTCTCCTCCTATTAGAAATATCAAGAATTTTACCTGGTCATGCATGAATTTAGAAAAAAAGATTTTTATTTCATGTCATTATTTGACAGGGTGACTTGGCTTTTAGCTGGCACAAGCACACCTTAAGTTAGGTACGAAGCTCTTTTATTTCCTCCAGATTCAAAATTTCACCTTCAATCACATTGGTCAGCATTTTAGGGCTCACTAAACGCCCCCCGTTGATTACATCTTTTCATTCCCACACTTCAATCCCCCCTCCCTTCTCATCCACATACACTTTATTTTTTTATATTTGTAGTTTTCTTTCTGTCTGTCTACATCAGATAGAATGAGAAAAGATCCCTCTCAATTGCTAAAGAGAGATGAAAAAAACATGAGTATGAAGATTCAAACCTAGGACATCAATGATAATAAAAGACCCATTATGTAATACCGAGTCTCCATTGAGTCTTATCCTTTTGTGATTGACACCTGGCCTGGCAGTTCTTTTGAGATACAGGAAAAGGCCTTAGAACAAAGGAGTCTGCCTTTTAGATATGTTGATTTTCAAGCTGCCAAACTCCTCAGCTGCTCATGGGAGCAGTCTGATTTCCTATAATTAGCCACCAGTATGGCTTCAAATCATATTTTCATATAATCTCTGTGGAAACAAAATTCAATCATACCTTACACTCCACAGTTCAAAATTGTCGTCTGCACACAGTAGGTTTTATGTAAACTCTGAATTGAATGTATACTCTTAATTCCATAAATACATGTGATATCTACTCTAGGAATATCAGCTAGGTGCTATTTCTCTTAAGACTAACCCACTTGTTCAAAATTCAGTATCTCTAGATAAATCTGAGATACTAGAATGCAAATAATAACCCAGGAGGCTATTTAAAGGGTAATACAGTCTCTTCCTTCTCATTCCAATTCCCCAGACTGAATATGTTACTACCTTGCCTCTTTCCACAGGTGGGTTGACCCTCAACGTTAGCTTGGGCTACCTGCTTTCTTTATGTAACCTGTAGTAAGCAGTTCAGAACTACAGGGAATAATGTACAAAAATCCTCCAGAGCTATTTCTGCTTCTTTGCCTTAGTTGAAATTCAGAAAGTTCCCAAAGACATGAAAATACTCTTAAATTTTATCCTCAAAAAAGATTCATAATTGGTCAGAGTTGAAGGCCAGTTATTATGCTATCTAAACTACAGCTCTGGGTATGTGTATAAAGAGAGAATGTTAGAGGGGAACAGGAAATGGGAGAATATAATTATGGAACTATAAGCCTTGTCGGTATGCACATCATTTAATAGTACGCAAATGATTTCACAGAATAAATATTTTTAATTGTATCTCTACATATTTGGCATTTTTCTCATCCACATAAAACTAAAACTTTCTCAAATATATGATAGCTCATTATAATGTGTTTCCAGAGGACTTCTGGAACATTTAAAAATTTCTTATTCCTCACCCTGGCCCAAATTAATTCATATATCATTCATTACAGAAAAATAAATTATATCCAATAAGACCAAAACTACAGATTATATTTATTTTCATGATTTTACTTTCAGAGTCTATTTTTGTTTAGGGTAACATGATATTTAGTTAAAAAAGGTATTTTCTGAGTACATTTTAGCATTCCTGTGAATCTAAGATATCATAAATCTGAGTTTTCCCTGCAGTGATGCTAATTGCGATCCATTCATGCTGCCCATCCTGTGTAGTTTCTTTCTAGCAGGTGCTTAATACACATGATCAGACCAGGGTCCTTTAACTTTTCTCGTCGCCATCTCAACTTTTCTTCATGTCTTCTCCAATTCTTTTCTTCTTTCTTTATGTCTCAATATCATATCTGAGGGCAGTGGATAAAGTCCTGGCCCTGGAGTCAGGAGGATCTGAGTTCAAATGTGGCCTCACATACTTACTACCTGTATGACCCTGGGCAAGTCACTCAACCCTGTTTGCCTCAGTTTCCTCATCTATAAAATGAGCTGGAGAAAGAAATGGCAAAGCACTCCAGTATCTTTACCAAGAAAACCCCAAATGGGATCATGAAGAGTTGGACACAACTGAAAAGTGACTGAACAATAGCAGCAATCATATCTGATGCTCCCAACCCCATTCCCCTCTAAAACTGAGAGGTCAGGCTTTCAGACAGGTAACACATCAGATTCAGCTTTAGATAATCTCATGAAGGCCTAATACAACAAGATTGACTCTTGTCCTGGGTAGCCTTTTAATCAGAATCTTATTTGACTGCTGTGATCCATGGTTTGGAAAGTGATTAATATGTGAATGCAGAAATAAATAGAATAGAAACAGAAATACAATAATATTTCTATTATTGTAGAAATAAAGCTAAATACAGCATCAGGCCTCTGCATGGGATGAAAATCTATTTACTACATCTCATACTAAAAACACAAATACAACTCCCATTTTGTTATTGTTCAGTAGTTTTTTAGTCATGTCTGAGGCTCCATGACACCATTTTAGGTTTTCTTGCCAAAGATACTGGAGTGGTTTGCCATTTCCTGCTCCAGCTCATTTTACAGATGAGGAAACTGTCTTTGCCAGGGTCACACAGCTAATAAGTGTCTGAGGCCATTTTACGATACTTCTTTTCTAAGTAGAAGAAACATCTGTATTGTGTGGTTAATTGTAATCCTTTTTGTTTGAATGTTAGGCTAATAGGTTTGTTGCATTATATCTGCTAATAGCTTCATAGTTTTAAAATTCCAACAGTTTTTCTCCCTCTCAATTTTTTTCAAAAAAACCTTCCATCATTTGAAATAATAATATTGGGCATCCTGCTCACATTGAGATAATAGTAATGTCTGAGGTTACTGAATATGTGCTTTCATTAGGCTGATCATGAAAAACTTGCCCATTATTGATGGCATTTCCACCCTTCCCCACCACTGGTATTATAGCATCCACCTGTCTCTTCAGCTAATAAGATTCTTGAATGTGTACCAAAGTCAAGATACCTGAAATACAAATCATGAACTCAGAAAGGATTGTCTGCTAGCTCACTTTAGCTCACTCCTAAACATTAAAAAAGACTAGATTGTTAAGTGTTGGAAAAGATGGAGCTTTCTCTCTATTTATGCAGGAACAAATTAACTTTAAGCTATATTTCTGCCAAAGTTTGTCCTGCAACTCCCACACTAATGCTGGTCGTTATCAAGG
>CM053622.1:239108478-239124051 GCA_028646595.1 Phalanger gymnotis
CGTTCTCAAGCCCCGCCTCAATGACCAGAGACCATTGGTTCCCGAGCTGGCCCCTCCTAAGTCACCAATCCACACCCACACAGGTTTCACACCTGACAGGGCCCTGGGCCTGGAGCTTAGCACTTAACAGCTGAAAGTACTTCCACTCAAAAGAAACAAAAGCCATGCTAATGAGACAATTTTGCTTAACAACACAACACCTCTGAATGGCCTTCAAGAACTTGACTTAATTAGATAGGGATGTGATGAGTTTTTTTTTTCTGTTTGTTAAGCCAAACTGTTTATTAAACCAAAAGGGGTCAAAACACAATGATACATTCTGGTCTTTACAAATTGAAGAATTAAAAGTCAGAAGCTAACTTGATTTCCTCCTCTTCCTCCTAGATTTTCATTACGTATGGGTAGCAATGAGATGAAAAAAGCCTTCAGAGGTCATCCACTTCAATTTCAAAAATGAGTATTTTGAAACATTTCAGGAGTAAGTGGACTTTTTGATCCTCAACTCTCAGCAAGCGTCAAAGAGAAACTAGAGTTCCAAGTAAACTTTGAGCTCTGTTTAAGGCAAGAAGATTCAAAACTCAAATGTTTCACTGCAACAATATATGCTATGCCAGCTGCTCCAACACTGTAGAAAAAAATTAATATGAAACAATACATCACCATCATTACAAATTGCTTTAAATCTGTTAAATAGATGCATATCAAAATTCAACGAGATAAATTAATATTTGTAACTAAAATTTCAGAGTATCGTCTGTACATGTCCTGAATCTAGTCAGTAAGAAACCTTGACCTAAGTCTAGGCCCCTTTCTAATGTACCATTAGCACCAGGACATGATATTTTTCCTCGTGGACTTTACTCAAACTGAAATCACCACAACAGCAGATATTTTGTAGGCTTTTGAGGAGATTCATGGAGAATATGGTGAGGCAAAATGGAGGTAGAAGTTGCAAGTGGTCATTTTGGTCTCAAGATTTGGATGATCTTATCATGCTGACCAAATTTTCTAGTGTTTTCCATAATTATAGCCATTTCCAAGAGGTTTCGCACTTCCATTTTAAAAGACTCTTCCTTATTTCTTTTGAGAAACTCTCTGACCTCATTCTTTTTATTTTTCTTCTTCTTTTTCTTCTTCTTTTTCACTTCCACTGCTGGTTCTTTTTGTTGCTAGTTGGACAAGTCAGTTTGTGAAGATGGCAGGATTTCTAAATGACTGCTTGGATTGGATAGATTTACATTTGCTGCTACATCTGGCTGATGTTTCTCTGTACTTCTGTGGTCAGTCAAACTGGATCCAAGAACTCCCTGCTGTTTTGACTCCCCTTCTTCCAGGCCAAAGTTTTGTGGAAAATTAGCAAGGACTTTCCCATAAATTTTCTGTTTGTCATCTATGGGTATCAGTGTATGATGGGGATCCAGGGGTGATGTGAGTGGTCTTAAATTTCCAGTTCCTTGGTTGTGACTCTGTTAATTCTTTTCCTCACTTAATTTGATCAGAAGGGAATCTAGAATGTCAAATGCATTTGGGATCTGACTGAGAGACTGTGACACTCTTCCTTTTTCTTCATCTTTAAGTAGACTGGATGTCTGTGCCATATTCTGGATCCTTCCACCAGTCCTACTGGGCCATGTCTTCTGCATACTGCTCTCCATGTTGTTTTTTTTTCCTGCACAACGTGAAGTGATGAAACCTACGTTTTTGAAGTTTCCCTGGCTTAATTTTTGAATGTCTTGATCCTTTGTCTGCTCCTGAGAGTGAAAAGTTTACTCCATATTCAAGGTCCAGTTTCACATGATATGGAACGAAGCCTCTTACATATTCCTCTGGATTTTCTTCAAAGTGGGGGTGGGGGCTCCAACAGCTACCCAGAGTCTCCATACCAACACTCTTTCAGTGAGTGAGAGCCCTGATGTGATGAAATTTTGAAGCAAAATTAAAGAAATTATGCCATTAAATTTTTTTAGAAGCCTAGTATTTTTGATACATAATTTAATATTCAATAATTTTGAAGGAAATGTCAATAATATTAAAATTTTCTCATGGGAAACTATGTCAAAGAGCCCCAGTGTTCTACTCAATATGCTTTGGATCATTCTATAGCACACTTGATGTCATGTGATATTAATGGAGTATTCACATAGTAGCACATGACTACTCAACCCCTTCTCTTGTAATATAACACTAACCCACTTGCTCCCACAGCTTCATTGCCCTCAAAGTTATATGCAATCAGTTCTTTGGAGACTATGGTACTACCAGACTTGGCATATACTCAACATCACTGAAAGAATATTGATATTTAAGATAAGGGTCTTTGTTTTAGAGAGAAGCTTAAGGTCATTAAAAGTATGGTGCCATTTCCCCAAGGCAATCCAATCCATTTTTTCCCTCCTCACTGACCACAGAGGGGTTGAATTACACAACCTCTAAGGCCCCTTCCTGTTTTTGATCTTTAATTCTATGAAACCATAATTCAAGGAACATTGCTTGAAGACACTGGCCTGATTTAAAATAAGAAGTCCCTCCAGAATCTGGCCTCTAGTTACAGTTCTACTTGTGTTCATGCCTCCATGGTCTAATCCGATTGAACAACATCATGTTATCTGAATGTGTTCTTTGCTGTCTTGTCTCTGTGTCTTGGCTCATGTTATTCCTTACCCATCTCCAACTAACTAAAATGTAATAATCCTACTATGTTTTTCAAATGAGATTCTATTTGTAAAGCACTTATTACAGTGCCTGGCACATAGTAGGCCTTTTATGTATGTTTATTCCTTTCCCTGCTTTCTCCTTCCTATTCTCCATTAAGCCTTCCTTGATTATTTCTCACTTAGGGACAAGGGTAATCTGTCTTTCTTCCAAACTCCCATAAGTCTTAGTTTCTATTATAGATTTCATTGATCACATTCTACTTTGCATTATATAGATTTCACTGATCACATTCCACTTTGCATTATGATTATGGATGTACATGTCTAATCTACCTTTTAAGGCTAGGCCACATCTCATTCATCCTTGTATTCCTTCACAATATCATGCCTGTATTAGATACTCAATAAATATTTGTTGAATGGATAATTGAATGCATAAATTCAAGTTAATAGTGTATGTGAAACCAAGGGATAAGCTTGCAAATATCTAGAACAAACAATTTTCTATCAGGCTTCATTCAACATTTTGGAAATCCCCATTTGCATGTAAATAATTTATATGCTCATCACAAACAACCATAGAGTGCATTTGTTTGGCTAAATGACCTCTAAGTTCTGTTCGTACTCTAAGATTCTATGATTCTTATCAATTAATTAAAGCAGTGAACTAAAAACCTTTATTAAACAACAGTTTGTTCATTTCAACAGTTTAATCGTTAAATGACTACTTTTCATATAATTTGTTACTTGAAAATATTTTTTTAAAAAAATTCCATATCAAACTGAATTTTACCTTAATGAATCTAATTTAATGAAGTTGTACTATATATAAATTAAAGGGTATTTTGAGCTAAGCAAAACTGATTTTGATGCAATGGGCAATGAAAAAGATCATTAGGGAAATAAAAGACACATTTCATAATTTAATGTGCCTGATCAGCATTTCACAAATAGAAAAGGACTTATATTTTATAATGACTTGATCAAAAGTGTGGATCTTGATTGGAAGATATCAAAGATTTGCTTTATTGTGAGACTACAGGCCCAAGTACTGATCAGGGGAGAACTGGACTTACTGAGAGCAAGAAGAAAAAAGATGTGCGTGGTTGGTGGTGAGTTTTTGGATAGGGAGTCAAAGTACTGGTGACTTCAGCAACAATTTCAACAGACAGAACTGGAGCTGAGAGGACAGACGTGGGATGTAGAAGATAGAGCAAGGAAACTGAGACTGAAGAGGAAGCTGGCCAAGAAATAGAATGGAGAACATCTTCATCTATATTTTCAAACTCTCCCAATACTATTGATACTTCCCCCTTCTGGCATCATGAATTTGTTTATGCGGAAAGGATAACCATTCTGGAAAAGGAGACAGAAACTATGTTATTTTGTCATTTAACATATAGGTGAATTTTGTTAGTACATTTATATACTTGCATTTGTGAAATCTAGATAGAGAGCTGGCCTTGGAATCAGGGAAACCTGAGTTTAAGTGCTACTTCCCCATTGCCAACAAGAAGTTCCTAGTGGTGGGTACCATGTTTGTCATGTATAAGCAATGACTCATAGGGATAAAGGGTACTTCAAGAAAACCATTCATCTGTCCATGAGAGACACAATTCCATAGTTTAGTTGATAGATTGCTGGATTTGAAGTCAGGAAGACTTGAGTTTTAATCCTGCCTCAAACACTAGCTGTACAGCCCCGGGCAGGTCACGACTTTTTTCAGTCTCAGTTTCCTCATCTATAAAATGAATATAACAAATGATACCTACCTCCTAGGGTTGTAAGAATTAAGTGAGATAAGATATGCAAAGAACATTTTCAATTTTCAAATGTTATACAGTTTAATAAAGTTTTCTCATCTGAAAAAACCAGGAGGTAACTTCTAAGGTTCCTTTCAGCTCTAAATTCTATGCATTTATTAACTAATAAGGATGAATATAAAGATTAAAAAAATCAACAGAGTGAAGCAACTTCTTTATCAAAAAGTCCTGGTTCTAGCTTAAATGAATTTTGATTATTGAAAATCGATCATTTCAAATCAATTTGATTTCTACTCAGCTGTTTCATGTGACAAAAGGAGAAATTATTGCGCAGACTTTGTGTGCAGCATTGTATTAGGAACTACATAAAATGATTAACCCATATTGCCAAATTATTAGTTTCTAAGCATTAAGAATGAAATATCTAGAGACACCCCCTCATGGCGGCAGCAGCTTTGGGACAGTGACGGAGAGCGTGAGCCTGGCCCTTCTCTCCTCTACACCCCAATGCTGTGCACCTCCCAATGCTGCCCAGACTCCAACTCCCGCTGGGACGATGGTGAAGTATTTTCTGAGGCAGAGCATGCTCCAGAGTTCCTGGGACTGAGTGTTTGATGCCTTCTGGCAGCATTATCCTAATCCCTACACCAAGCACATGCTGACGGAGGACATTGTGCACCAGGATGTGCTGTCCAGGCAGCTTCTAACACAGACTAACAGGACGCCCACTGGCCAGAGTGCTTCTTTCCTGTTAATGTAACACACTCGGTGTACATCCTTGTGGACTCTATCTTGGACCCACAGTACCAGACCATGGCTACTTTCATGTGGAGCATCAACCATGTCCGGCTGATGGTGGCGGAGGGAAGATATGTTTACTGAGTGAAGCCTGAAGGACTGAAATCTGACAGGAGGCCTGGGTCTCCTGAAGTTTGTTTGAGGGTCTCCAGAGCTGTACAAGAGTTTGGTCTAGCTAGATACAAAAGTAATGTGACCAAGACCATCAATGACTTTGAGTACATCTTGGCCAAGCTGCAAGGTGAAGCTCCTTCTAAGACACTTGTTGAAACAGTTAAGGAAGCAGGTGAGAAGGTGAAGGAAACTGCTCTGTTATCTATTGAGAAGGCCAAGGACCCTGCCAACCAGGCAGCCACACAGAAGCAGCAGCAGCAGCAACAACACTATGTTTAAAGGAGTCACCCTACTGCTTCCCCTGCAACAAGATAGCCAGTCCCCAAGGCTGAGAGCCTCTTGGCAAGACCTGGCATTAAGCCTGGAGCCCAGCCCCTGAGCAGACCATCAGCACAATGCAAGCCCACAGACAATCAAGCTTTTGTCCCATTATCTGCCCCTGTGTCGGAGTTGTAATTTATCATTAAAAATCAATTTTGAATCCTTAAAAAAAGAATGCAATATCTAGTTGTATCCTAAGATACCACTCCCATATTACCTTATCATTCTTTGAGTGTCTCAAATGTAAGATTAGAGAAGATGAAGCCAGAGGATCACAAAATGATTCTGATGCTTTGCACACAGTATGTGCTCAATAAATGCTTTTTCATTCATTTAGTCATTCATTTGCTAACTTCCCTAGAATCATCCCCACAGTCTTTGACAATCTCAGTGTTATCTACTTTAAAGCTAGATCATTGATGGAGAGTCATTTAAAAAGGACAAGGGGAATAGAGCTACATGCCACAATTTTATCAACTGGGAGAGTATTTAGTATAATTGATTTCTTCTTTTAAGAAGCCCAAGACTTTGGTTAAAATTCTTTGAAGCATCCTTTCTAATATTTGTTTCTTAATGCGAACGTTGTTGTAAATGAGGGCATCCCACAGAGAACATCGAAATAGACCAGCTTTGTTCTGTAATGCCATTTCTTTAGTATGTTTCTCAGCATTGCTTCTCAGTAATTGACTTTCCTCGTCAAATGGCAATTATTTGAGCTCTAAGAACTCTTGGTAATTTATCATAATGGGAGAAAGGGAGGGTATCATCCATAGATTCTGCTCCAATTTTGCAGCATGCAGAAGAGCATATAATAATCCCCACCATGTTCCTTTTAACTAAAGCTGACAAGTGTAAAAATGGACTGATCTGACTTTAACGTTTTGTTATCTCTGACTCTTCTTTCGCTGTCACTCCCTCCAACACCCATACAAGTATTTACCAAGTCCTGTAGATTGTCCTTCTAAAATATTCTTCATTTCCATTCCAGTTGCCACCACTAGAGTTCATGCCTGGATTGCTAAAATACTTGCCTAAACAGAATCTGTACCTTCAGTCTCTCCCTGTTCCAATCCATTTTATGCATAGCTGACAAATTAACCTTCCTACTTTGAAGGTCTGGTCACTGCATTTCCCTGCTCAAAAACCTTCATTGGCTCCCTTTTACCAGACAAATAAAAATCTGAGCTTCTTAAATTAGCTTGGTGTTTATGGTCTCCTGTAATCTGTGTCCAACCTGATTTTCCGGTTTTATTTTATAATTCTTTCTTATACTTTACACCAGTGATGTCAAATTCAAATAGAAATGAGGGCCACTGTCCATATATAATGATTCCTGTGGGGGGGGGTACATATTGACTTAGGAAAGGACATATTAATATTATTGACATTTTATTTTTTTTATTTATCTTGTTAAATATTTCCCAATTACATTTTAATCTGGTTTGGGCAGCAGTTGGGAGTGTTGTTAGGTGCCTGGCCACTGGCCCATGTTTAACACTTCTGCTGTATGCTACAGTCAGTTACTTAGTCAACAAGTATTTATTGAGTGCTTACCATATGCCAGGCACTTTCGTTGAACTCTGGAACACAAAGAAAGCCTGAACACCCCAAAATGTCCCTGCTTTTAAGGGGCATACATTTTAATGAAACAACATATAAATAGCTAGGTACACATAAGATCGACATACAGAGTAGTTGAAGGTAATCTGAAAAAAGAAGACAAACTGGATTACGTGCCATTCTCCAAATTTATCTTTTTCTTTACAATCTCTTCCCTATTTCTTTCCTACATCTTCCTTTTCTGATCCTAATTTGCCTTTACTCAGACTCTCTCCTACTCTTTGTTGCTGTTCGGTCATTTCAGTCAACTCTGACTCTTCATGATTCCGTTTGGCATTTTCTTGGCAAAGATACTGGAGTGGCTTGCCATTTCTTTCTCCAGTTCATTTTATAGATGAGGAAACTGAGGCAAACAGGATTAAGTGATTTGCCCAGAGTCACACAACTAGTGTCTGAGGCCTGATTTTGAACTCATCCTGACTCCAGACTAGGCCCGGTGTTCTATCCACTGTACCACCCAGTTGCCTCATCATCTGTCCCTGGAATATCCCCAATCTCTGTCTACTGAATAACTTCCCACCCTTCAATGCTTATCTCAGGTACTATTTGCTTCCCATGAAGTCTTTCTTCATATCCCAGTCAAAAGTGACAGCTCTTTGAACTTTCATATCACTTTGGCGTCTTCCATATATTTACTATGTATTTTATAAATAACTATAGTTATTTACACACCTGACAGCCCAGTAGTAAGCTCCTTGAAGACAGGTACTATTTCATTTTTGTTTTTGTGCTCCTAGTACCTAGCACTGAACATGGTTTTTGTTGTTGTTGTTTGTCATTCATTCTCAGAGAGGATCAATGATATCAGGAAGGTGATGTCAAGACTTGCAAGCGAACTGGATTTAGGTGAGGCAGAGCTGTACAAAGTCATCAGCCCCACTTTTGACAATACATAGGTCAGGATGACTGGTGATGGCTCAGGATGCAGTGGGACACCTTGGCCTTCTTAAGCTAAGGTCTTTCCAAGGTATCAGTTTGTATTAGGCAACACTCATTCAATAGTTAAAAACTAGGTAAGAATCAAGGTAAAAGATCGCTTATTTGCCTTCACAAAAGAATTAGGGAAGGGGAAACCTTTAGAGTTTCTGGCCAGAACAGAAACAATTGCTATTTACACTCACTCCAAGCCATCAAAACCAAAACAATGAGCAAGTGAGGTTAGGACCTGTTATTGGCCAACCATTAAGAGCCAGAGTGATTCGGGTTTAAAAGCTTAGTCAATTAGCTCCATTTGAATCCCAAAGGGCTTTATCAAAAGCTGATTTTTCAGACCTATATTTCAAGAAGTTATAAATGAAAGCTAATGAGACAAAAGAGTTAATTGTCCCAGTTAAAAAAAACAACACATACACACAACAATAATGATTGAATAAATAAGTAGAGAAGAAAAAATATCTAGCACCCAAATCTCAAGATACCTTGTAAAGTACAAGCAATCAAAATGTATATTCCTTTGGACAGAGCTCTCACGTATAATGGTGTGACTCCCCATGTAGACAGAGGAAGAAGAGGGTGAGAAGGAGAAAGAGGGGAAAGGAGAGGAAGAGGTAGAAGAAGATGAGGAGGATGAGACAGCATTTCCCTAGAACTGGCCTGTTGGGTCCCCTGGGGGGGTGGGGTGACAGCTACTACCACTCACAGAACATGGCATATAGTTGGCACTTAATAAATGTTTGTAGAGTTGAAGTGATTCTCCTCTGTAAACTTCTTGAAGGCAGGGCCTATGCAATTTTTCATCTTTGTGTTTCCCAGAGTTTAGTGCAGTGCCTTGCGCAATGGGTGTTGATTTGGTTTTTGAATTAACATCCTATTATTTAGCCTGCCCTCTGGTGGAGAATCAGGTGAACAGTGAAGTGTCTATAAAACAGTACAGGACGAACAAAGGAAACAGACAAACCAACAACCGAATCTTATCTCTCTTGTTCTTGATTGGCCCAGAATAATAAAGTATGTTATGCTTCATATTCTTCAGACCCTCCAAAAGCGGAAGCAAAATGTAATGAGACTACCTGTACAAAGAATGAACGTGGATTTATTGTCGATCCAAAGGACCAGCTTACCTAGATATCCTTTAGCTTTTGGTTCCTCTTTATAATTTGTCCTCGAAATTATCTCACCTGTGTCTCAAGTTTTCAATCTCTTCTTATCCTTTCAATACTCCTCTAAGATTAGACTTGATCTTACTTTGCTCTTACTCCATACAAACACACCCAATTTCCCTCTATTTTTAAAAAATACCTTTACCTCACCTCACTAACTCCTAAAGCTGTCATACTACTTCGCTTCTCCCGTTCACAGCCAAATTCCTGAAAAAAATGAAACTATACCTTTTACTTCCACTCATTTCTCATACTCTTGGCATCAGACCTTGTCATTCAACTTAAAGTGCTCTCTCTAATGTTACCCATGATCCCTTAATTGACACATCAAATAGTCTTTCCTCAACTCTTAACCTTCTGGACTTCACTACAGTATTTGGCACTGCTTAACACTCCCCTCCTTTGGATACTCTTGCTTCCTTGGGGTTTTTTTTGGTGACACTGTTCCAGTTCTCCTACCTTTCTGGCCATCCCTCAGTTTTCTGCTTTGTGTTTGTTTCTGTGTATACCCCATTCTACTCCCTCTCTTCTTTCTCCATACACTGTTAGTGAGCTCATCAGCTCCCATGGATTTAACTATCATTTGTATGAATTACAGAGCTGTTTCCAGCCCTATTTACTCTCTTGAGTTCCAATTCTACACTGCTACTACACTTCTACTACACCTATCTCCTGGATATTTCTTATTCAGTGTCCCAGAGGCATCTGCAACTCAACATGTCCAAAGGAGAACTCAGTAGTAAAACTCATGACCTCAAATGTTTATATAGCAACGTCTGATGTCTTGGCAATAAGTTCAAGGATCTTTAGTGCTCCTAGTGCAAGAAGGCAACCAAAACTTGATGAATTGAAACTCATAACTACAATGCAGCTCTGGATGGATATACTTTATTAAAAGGAAACAGCTTAGAAGGATGTATAGCATCTCCAGATCTCAAACTGAAAAGTAGTTATCATCAAAACTATTTGATACTGGTAAAAAAAAAACAAACAAGCAGAAAAACAGATCAGTTAAACTGATTCAAAATTAGTCAAGTAGATGGACTCAAAGACTGATTGTTAATGATTTTATGTCCACTTGGCAAGAGATTTCCAGTAGGGTGCCCTAGGGATCTTTGCTCGACCCTGTGCTGATTTACTTTTTTTTTTAAATAATAACTCAGAGGAAAACAATAGATGGCATGCTCGTCAATTTCACAGATGAAACAAACTTCAGGTAGCTACTGTCTGACCAAGTCAGTATTCAAAAAAATCTTGACAGAATAGAACACTTGCTTGAATCTCATAATATAAAATTCAATAGGGATAGATGTAAAGTCTTATGCTTGGTTCAAATAATCAAATTCATTAGTGCAGAATGGGAGAGGCATGGACTGACGCAGTTAGGCTACAGAGGGTAAGGGAATAACAATTTTCCTTTGTATATTTGTCATTTATCTGTGTGCATATTGTTTTCCCTCAATAAAATGTAAGCTTTTTGAAGGCTAGGACTCTTTTAAGAGCATGGTGTCCATCACAGAACAGGAGATTACTTAATGCTTGCTCAATGTATCAATAAATTTGTGGATAGGAGCTCTTCAAAGAGAAAACCAACTGCCAAATTCTCTTTTTTTTTTCTCCTTCATATACTACCCTTTTCCTATGATCCTTTCACATTTCATCACAGACCTGAGATCTGAGAGTTATTAAACTCTGGGTCTGAAAGAATTAGGTTATTATATTGTAAGCATGTGGAGAATTTGAAAACACAGCCCAGAGGCTCACGATACACATCTGCTGCATTAACATAAGGACTGCAGTGTGTAGATACATTAAACTATGCGAATATTTTATGCGCAGTTGTTAGACTTTAAGATATGTTCTTGCTAAATGACATGATAGCAAATTAGTTGAAAATTCAATTCAATAAACATTTACTAAGCATCTACCATGTGTAAGGTATTTTTCTAGTTGCTGTAGACGTAGAAGCAAAAGTGACAGTCCTTGCATTAAGGAGCTTGCATCCTAGGGGAAGTCTCCCTGAGATAAAAGTATAGACCAAGAAATAGGAATACATTTATATGTCAGGTATAGCTGATGTCTTAATCATATCATGATTTCAACTACATTCTGACATACAATGCCTTCCTTTGGGATAGCACAAAGCCTTTGGAAACTGAATGAGCTTTTTATATCTATTATTAATCCATCAGCAGCATTAATGTAAATCTCTTAAGCATACAATTGTATTTATAGTTTCACCAGTTTTTTTTAATGTGATTTTTCCTAATCTTAGGTAAGCATCACAGATTGCATTTTCCCAAAATGCTAATGCCATTTTAAAAATTACACAAAATGTTAATGAATTTGATGATGCCAAACATTTACTTCACTGTCTTATTATTAGTATCCCTGAATGGTATGTTCACAGCCATTTTCACTTTGACAAGAGTATAATATTAGTGTAAAATATATTAAAAAGGAGAGAAGGAAGATAATACAGATGATAAAGATGTGTTTTCTTCCTTATGGCTGCACAGAGCATCCTGGTTAAAATCAAACTTATTATGGCATATCAAATGAATCATTCTTATCAGAAGAATATGGTTATAGAGTGAATTCCCTTTATGCTTATTTTTTCCGTATTTATCCCCTTGGTTTTGAATCCTGGGCTTTGTTATTAGATTTTTTTTATGTTTGGCTAGTCTTTGACATCTTTGTTTTAATAAGTTAAACCCCTTAGGGATTTACCTTTTGATAATCTATTTGTGCTTCCTGTCAAAGACTTGGATTCATTGTGTTCAATGTCCTTTCTTTCCATTACTGAAGTCCTATGGCTGATCTGTGTGGAAGGTATTTCAGACTGGTCCCTGGGCCATAACACATATATTGCAACATGAATACTCCCAGCATTGTGATTTCCTTAGCACAGGAAGCCTGAGTCATAGAAACTCCTTCCACAGTCAGTTAATAGTCCACATGCTTTTATTATCCTATGCATCAGGCTCTGTACTAAGCACTAGATTCCATACGTTGAAGCAGATAATCTGTCTATGTAGCTAGTAGCTAGATCCTATGGAGTTGCCTGAGGTATATAAGGTTAAATCAGTTGCCCAGTGTCACACATGTCAAAGACAGAATTTTAACCAATCTGCCTCCTAGATATCAAGTCCAGCACTATTTCTGCTAAGTTAATCACTGCCTCTAACAGCCATGGCAGACATAAAATAATAATTGAAAGAAGCTGCAGCTAAATGGAGGTTGGCTCACAAGTTTTCATCATTTAACTAAAGGTAGCAAGAAAGTCTCATTTCAAGAACACAATCAATAAATGTTTATTGAACACCTATTATGTGCCAGGCACATTGTTGAACACTGGGGATATAAAGAAAGGCAAAAGATAAACTCTGTTCTCCAGAAGCTTACAATCTAAGAAGAGAGGAAGACTGCATATAACAAGACAGTGAAAAGGTAGAGGCAGGATGTTATCAGCTGCAAGGACTTGTTGATGTCCTGGAGATAGGGTGAGAAATAATTTGAGGAAGTATTAATTATAGAGTTTAATTCCTCTTACGAAATTATGAGTTTCTAGAGATGACGAAGTTCAGAAGATCAACTGAATGAGAATTGAGATGAATTTTCAGGGTGCCCTTCTTAAATGATGGGAACTCTACAATTTCTAACCTTCACTCTTTCTAGTTGGAGGAAGAGATCAACTTGCCTTGCCAAGTCCATAATGACCATTAGCAAACAGAGCACTGAATAGAAAGTTGCAGCTTATACACCGGCATCCATTACATAGAATGAGGGAATAAAAAAAATTATATGATGAAATCAACATATGTGTTGATACTTGATGAATTAAATGTAAATAAGGCACAAACTATTTAGAATGAGGAAAAAAGAAGGGAGACTTTTAAATACTTAGAAGCATTGTGGGTGTATATCATTAATATTTTCTTGAAGAAAACATGAAAACCTCGGCTATAATACCAAATGATATCAGACAAAAACCAAATTGGTTATGTGTTTATAGTAATACCATGTTATTAATTTGAGAGGAATTTTGGAGTCATCTATCTGTATTCAGTGAGGTTAGTTTAATCTGATTCTAGCAAATACCAAATTCAAAAAAACAAAATGATAAAAGTGAGAAGAGGGTATGTATGATTATAATAGTTATAATCCGAATTATTTAAATAAGATGCTGATTCAGAAAATGGGCATGGATTAAAAAGTAAGGACATTGACACTTATTATTTCCATTTCCTAGACAAATTGAATCAGTGCAAAACCAGGAGGTAGAGGGAGCAAAAACAAACTAGAGGATAATTTGCAAAATCACAGAATTAGAGATCTGAGAGATGGGAAGCCATTTACTTCAAACTATACATAAAAAGAATCCCTGCTATAACATATTTGACAAGTCATTGTCTAGCTTCTGCTTGAAGGCCTCTGAGGAGGGGGAACCCATCAACTTCTAAGGTAGCTCTTTCTACTTTGGGGTAGTTTTAATTACAAGCAGCTTTGTTTCTGAAGATGGCAGAGTAAGGCAGGAACACATTCGAGTTCTCACAATTTCCCTCCAAACAACTTTAAAATAATACCTCACAATGAATTCTTTAGTGGCAGAACAAGCAAAAGGATGGGATGAAACAATTTTCCAGTTAACAAAAACTTAAAAGGTCAATAGGAAAGCTCTGTCTCGCTGAGGTGAGAGTGGAGTATAGCCCAGCTTGGGCAATTGGGCAAGCCAGCAGCTCCCCAGCAGCATGAAGTGAGGCCTTGGGCCCCTCAAGCCCCCAAACAAGCCAGCAGTGGGCCCCACGTAAGTTAGCCAGTGCAGGCGTTGGGGACAATTGAATAAACAGAAGCAATTTCTGGATCTCTCAGCCCACAGATGGTAAGGGGGCCAGACAATTGGCTAGAAGGAGATGTACAAAGGACACTTTGCTGGCACTGGGTGCAGGATTCTGTTACATTGCCCAAATGGAGATCTGGGTCACAGACTGGGGTTATAATCCCAGGGCAAAGAGGAGTACTAGCACATTAGAGCATGTGCCTTCAGGGGAGCAGGGATCCTGGTCAGAGGTCAGGGGCAGAATAGAGTGCTTGTGGTCACTCACAAACCAGAGCACAGGCTAGGAGAGCAGTGACCACACCTCTCCCTAGGTCATACTACTTTAGAAGAACTGAAAACTTACAGGTCCCCAGAGCTAGCTCTAAAAAAGCAGCACAAAAAACCCGAAGCTCAGGATCATTCCTCCTCTGCCCTTAGGTGAGAATAACTCACTTTGACATAAAGTTCAAAGTCAAGAAATAGGCTGGGAAAATGAGCAAACAACAACAGTGACAAACAACCTGACCACAGAAAATTATGGTAGTGACAGAGAAGATCAAAACACAAACTCAGTAGAAGACAACAATGTCAAAACTACTATTTGTGAAGTCTCAAAGAAAAATGTAAATTGGTCTCAGGCTCAAAAAGAACTCTTGTAACAGCTCAAAAAGCATTTTAAAAATAAAATGAGAGTGTTAGTAGAAAAATTGGGTAAAGAAATGAGAGTGATGTAAGAGAATCATGAAAAAGAGTCAACAAGAGGGAAGCAGGGCTCTAGCCCAGGACAGCCTGGATGGTCGCTGGGTAAGATCTATGGCACAAAGCTGGGAGTGGAGCAGAGCAGAGTACAGCGTGGGCTGTGCCCAGACCAACCAGATGGGGAGCCAGGTGGAACAGGCCCTAGCACCCTGAATCAGTGGGCTGTGGCAGTCACCAGACTTCTCAACCCACAAATACCAAAGACAACAGAGAAGGTTAGTAGAAAAGCTGCGGGGACAGACTGAAAGGAGTTCGTGGGTTCAGCCACTGCCCCGGGGGCAGCAGGGGTGATGCAGCTCTGAGGACAGAACTACAGGTGCAGTTGCTTCTGGCCCCAGGCCCACCTGGTGGGAGGAATTAAGTGGAGGATCAGAGCAGGAGTGCACAGCCTGCTTAAGATCTGAGTCAAGGTCCGGGTTGGCGGTTCTTGGGGGAGAAGGAGTGCTGGTGTGGCAGAGCTTGCTGTGTAGAAAAAGCTCTGAATACAACAGCACAACCCCTCAAACTTGGGACAAAGTACTCTCTACTCTGCAAGCAGTCCTATCTTGACAAAAAACTCAAGGGTCAAGTAGTTGGCTGGAAACATGGCCAGGCAGCGAAAATGGACTCATATTCAGACTCAGACT
>CM053622.1:239124551-239164709 GCA_028646595.1 Phalanger gymnotis
ATAGGAAGAAGCAAAATATAGTTAGTCTTTCACAACATGAGTATTGTGGAAGGGTTTTGCATAATGATACACATGTGGCCTATGTTGAATTGCTTGCCTTCTTAGGGAGGGTAGGTGGGAAGGGAAGAGGGGAGAGAATTTGGAACTCAAAGTTTTAAAAGCAGATGTTCAAAAAAAAAGTTTTTGCATGCAACTAGAAAATAAGATATACAGGCAATGGGACATAAAAATCTATGTCGCCCTACAAGAAAGTAAGGGAAAAGGGGATGGGGGGGGGAAATGGGGTGACAGGAGGGAGGGTTGCCTGGGGAATGAGGCAATCAGAATATATACCATCTTGGAGTGGAGAGGGGAGGGTAGAAATGGGGAGAAAACTTGTAATTCAAACTGTTGTGAAAATCAATGCTGAAAACTAAAAATATCAAATAAATACATAAATAAATAGATAGATAAATATATATATCTATATAAATAAATAAATAGATGAATGAATAAATAAATGATGATTTTTTTTAAAAGAGTAAACGGCTTGGTAAAGGAAGCATAAAAATGGGAAAAGATTTACAAAGACTCACTGAAGAAAACAACTTCTTAAAAAGTAGAATGGGCCAAGTGGAAAAAGAGGTACAAACTCACTAAAGTAAATCATTTCTTAAAAATTAGAATTGGGCAAATGGAAGCAAATGGGCAAATGTCCATCAGACATCAGAAAAATATAAAACAAAACTAAAAAATGAAGAAACATGATAGAATATGAAATATTTCTTTGGAAAAACAACTGACTTGGAAAATAGATCACGGAAAGATAACGAGAATTATTAGACTACCTGAAAGCCATGATAAAAAAAAAAGCCTGGATATCTTTCAAAAATTACTGAGGAAAACTGCCCTGACATCCTAGAACCAGAGGGTAAAACAGAAATTGAAAGAATTTACCAATATGCCTGAAAGAGATCCCAAAAGAAAAACCCCAAGGAATATTATAGCCAAATTCCTGAGTTCCCAGGTCAAGGAGAAAATACTGTGAGCAATCTGAAAGAAACAATTCAAATATCATGGAGCCACAGTCATGATTACACAGGATGTAGCAGTTTCTATGTTAAAGGATATGAGGCCTTGGAATATGATATTCTGGAAGGAAAAAGAGTTAGGATTACAACCAAGAATCACCTACCCAGCAAAACTGAGTATAATCCTTCAGGGGAAAATGGATATTTAATGAAATAGAGAACTTTCAAGCATTCCTGATTAAAAGACCAGAGCTAAACAGAAAATTTGATTTTCAAATATGAGACTCAAGAGAAGCATAAAACATAAATAGAATAGAGAAAACATGTGGGAGTCAATGATATTAAGCTGTTTGTATTCCACCATGGGAAGATGGATGGAGGGAAATACACAGGAAGCACAACTGTGAATGTGAATGAGATAAAGTAACCCATAAAATAAAAGTGGATAGCAGAGTGGACTGAAAACCAGAATCCTACAATATGTTGTTTACAAGAAACACATTTGAAGCAGAGAGACACACACAGAATAAACATAAGGTGCTAGAGCAGAATCCATTATGCTTCAACTGAAATAAAAAAAAGGCATGGGTAGCAATTATGATCCCAGACAAAGAAATTTTTTTTTTCTGAAACCAAGCCTAAATTGACCTCATTGCAACTTCCACTCATTGCCCACATTTCTGCTCTTTGGAGCTAAATGGAATAAATTCAATCCCTCCTCCTCAAATTCTTGAAGGTAGCTATCATATTTATCTCTCTCCCCCATCCCTACTCTTTTCTATACCTGGTTAGACATCCTCCGTTGCTTTAGATGCTCATCAAAAAACATGGTCTCAATAGCCTTAACCATCCTGGAAGTCTTCTTCTGGGCTGCTTATTAATGTCTTTCTTAAACTGTGGTTCCTAGAACTCAACACAATATTCTAGGTGGAGTCTGAGGTACATAGAGTACAATGAGACTATTACCTTCCTGTTTGTGGTAGCTATTCATTTTTTATTGCAGGCCAAGATTGAATTGCCAAGAAGGAATCCAAAGATAATCTCAGTTCAGTGTACAAGTTCAACTACAGAAAAAAAGTGAAGACAGTCCTTGCCCTCAAGAAGCTTATGTGCTAATAAAGGTTACCAACACATATAGGGAGTGGCAGCAAGAAGCTTATGTGCTAATAAAGGTTACCAACACATATAGGGAGTGACAGCAAGATCAGCACTACCCTCCCCTGCCTTTTCTAGTTCTGATCTAGATCTGATCAAATCGACACTTTAACTATTGACTAATTCCTAATATTCCAAATCAAAATATCCATCCCTTGCCATCACTTCCCTGTTTGTGATAGCTCTTCCTACTAGATGTAAATTCCTTGAAAGTAGGGAATTACTTCACATTTGTTTTGGTATCCATCACTTAGCACAATGCTTAATAAATGCTTTTTATTCATTCATTCATTAATTCATTCAAAGAATCAAGCTTAATAGTTCACAATGTAATGAAGAAAGCCCTGGGACAGGAGGGATGAGACCAAGGTTCTGGTTTGGCCACTAACCAGCTATGCACAATTGTTGCAATTGTTTGGGCCTCAATTTCTTTGTCTTGTAAGATTAAGGTGCTGAATAGATGTATTCTTTAGGTGCCTTCCAGATCAAACATTCAAATGATGTTGTGATTTTGATGTGAATGCTCAGAAAGGGGGCCATTGATTTTATGAGATCTGTTCTTTTGCTATAGATAATATTTCAGCATTTCATTTTTCACTTTGCTATGAGAAAGGTGATACATGGAGAGTAGCATGCTATAATTAGTGGAAAGACTCTATGGCTCTGGAGTCAGAGAACATTCAAATCTCACCTCTGATGTTTATTAGCTGTGTGACTTTGAACAAGGTGTTTATGTGCCTTTGACTTCAGTTTCTTCATTGGCTAAATGAAGGGGGTCACACTAGATGACTTCTGAGGTTTCTTCTAGCTCTAGATCAAAGCTGCCATAATCCCTCCCTTGAGGTAGGATAAGAGAGAAGTCCAGGGACTGAAAGATTAGGCAGAGAGGGGAAAGATTAGGTAAGGTGGGGAAAATTCTTGGTTATACAGGCTCCTCTAATTATGTTTTCATTGTTGACTTGCTTCACCAATTCATTTTTCATAGATACCATTAAGATAAATTTCAGAGGAGCTAGTATCTGAATTCTAAAATAGTGGGGTTAAACTGTATTAGCAATCATGTAAAGAAAGCATTCTATAGCCTACTGGGTACACAAAATAAGAAGAATGGAAGGAATTTATTCCCCACAATTGTAACTGTTCAACATCAGACTTATTTTGTATTTATTAATTTTAAATAGGTTTATCATCCAATAAAAGAAGCATATTTTAGGGCAAAAGTACAGTCTGAAGCAAAAGCATCCCTGCATATAATTCATTGCATTTGTTATTTCCTGATGTATTATTCATGAGGGTTATGTTAATAACATCTATTGCTTTATTTACAGCAAATCACTGTCAATTATTTCCATCTTTTAGGGAATCATGAATTTTATCTTTTTCTCATTAAGGATTTTTGGAAGTAATTTATTTTAATTTCCTGCCCTCTAGTGACAAAAACAATGCATATCTCCCTTTGTATTTAATAAGTTCTGCATACTTTGGAATCAGTAAATAAAATTATATAGGGGAATTTTGGAAAGGAAACAAAATACAAGAAAGTCTGGTTTTTATTAATGCCCAATACCTTAGCACAACAAGTAACATTTTTGTGTTTGACAAATGTTTTTCTGCCTCCAAAGTTATCACTTCTGATGTATTTTGCTGAAAGGTTTTTTTTTTTTACTAAAGTAAATTTCAACATATTGTTTTCATCTGACATTCAGCATAGGCATGAACCTAGATCTTTATAGTAATAGGAATAAAAATATAGTAAATTCTAATGACTAAGAAATCAGATACATTCTAAAGCCTTTAAACTAAATATTTGAATGGTATGATACTGGTTAAAAATAGTAAAATAAAACAAGTTTCTCATAAGTTATCTCATTTTGAGCTAATTAGTTTTTACCAATAGTTAAATGAATAGTAAAACCTTGGAGTTTACATCAGAGATAAGAATTTTCATTCATCTTTGGTTGCCTTCCTGACATGTCTGAAAGGGGCTGGAGTTGGGTAAGTGGGCATCAACATTTTTAATATCTTCAATGACCCTTGAATAACTGATGATTCTTTGTTTTCATTCAGTATTTCGACATTTACATCAGCTTACATGAAAGAACCTACGAAGCCCAATTTGTCAAGCCTTACTAGGGCTTCAAAGGCATGAAATTCTGTACAGCTCTCATTAGCCACCTTGCCTATCCAGAAGACCCACAGCTGCTATGAACATGAGCAGGAGCCCCTTAGCAGAATATCTAGATGAAAGGGAACTCAGAAGCCAATGAGTCTAACTCCTTGATTTCACAAAATCAAAACAAAACCCTTGGCAACTAGAAAACAGGCTCAATAATTGATCATATCAATAGCAAAACCCATCAGAAATCATATAATTACCTCAATCAGTGCAGAAAAAAGTTCTTACAAAGTACATCACTCTTTCCTGTTAAAAACACTGGCGAGCATAGTAATAAAAGGTGCTTTCCTTAAAATGAAGTAGTATCTATCTAAAACCACAAGCAAGCATTATCTGTAATGGGGATAAGCCAAAAGCCTTCTCAATAACATCAGAGATGAGAAAAGGATGCTCATTATTACCACCATTATTCAATATTATACTAGAAATGATAGCTGTAGTAATTAGAGAAGAAAAAGAAACTGAAGGAACTAGAATAGGTAATGAAAAAACAAATCTATCACTCTTTGCAGATGATATAATATACTTAGAGAATCTTGAAGAATTAACTGAAAAACTAGTTGAAATCATTAACAACTTTAGCAAAGTTGCTGGATATAAAATGAATCCATAAAAATTATCAGCTTTTCCATATATTATCAACAAAGTCCAGCAGCAAGGAATAGAAAGAGAAATTCAATTAAAATAACTGTAAAGAACAAAAAATACTCTACCTGCCACAATATGAACTATATGAACACAATTACAAAACATTTTTCACACAAAAAAGTCAGATCTAAACAATTGGATAAATATTAATCACTCATGGGTAGGCTGAGCTAATGTAATAAAAATGACAATTTTACCTAAATTATTTTACTTATTCAGTGCCATACCAAGCTACCAAAATATTTTGTAGAATTAGAAAAAAATCATACCAAAATTTGTCTCCAAGAACAAAAAGTTAAGAATATGAAGGGAATTAACAAAAAAAAAATGGGAAGGAAGGTCTCCTAACTGTACCACAATTATTACTATATTATAAAATGGTAACCATTAAAACAATCAGGTGCTGGCTAAGAAATAGAGTAGTGGATCAGTGGAATAGATAAGGTACCCAATATATAGTAGTAAATGACCATAGTAATCTAATGTTTGATAAATGCCAAAACCAAAGCTTTGAGGGCAAGAACTCACTATTGAACCAAAACTGTTGGGAAAATTGGAAAACAGTATGGCAGGAACTAAGGATAGATGAACATCTTATACTGTATAACAAGAAGGTCAAAATGGGTACATGATTTAGACATAAAAGGTGATACCATAATCAGATCAGAGGAATATGGAATAGTTTACCTGTCAGATCTATGGAGAAGGGAAGAATTCAGACCAAAAAAGAGATAGAGAGCATTGAGTTGTAAAAGAGATAATTTTGATTATATTACATCAAAAACATTTGGACAAACAAAATCAATTGAACGAGGATTAAAAGGAAAGCAGAAAGCCAGGAAATAACTTATATAGCAAGTGTCTCCGATAAAGGCTCCATTTTTCAAATACGTAGAAAATGGAGTCAAATGTATAAGAATACAAATCATTCCCCAACTGATAAATGGTCACAGGACATAAATAGATAGTTGTCAGATGAGGAAATCAAAGGTATCCATAGTCATGTGAAAAAATTCTCTAAATTACTGTTGATTAGAGAAATGCAAATTAAAACAACTTTGAGATACTACCTCACACCTATCAGACTGGCTAATATTACAGAAAAGGAAAATGATTCAAGAGGTTGTGGGGAAGTTGGGATACTAATGCACTGTTGGTAGAGTTGTGAACTGATCCAACCATTCTGGAGAGCAACTTGGAACTATGCCTAAAGGGCAATCAAACTGTTCATACTGTTTGATCTAGCAATACCACTGCTAGGTCTGTATCCCAAAAATATTATTAAAAAGGGAAAAGGACCTATGTGTACATACATTTTTATAGCAGCTATTTTTATAGTGGCTAAGAATTGGAAATTAAGGGGATATCCACCAATTGGGGAATGGCTGAACAAGTTGTGGTATATGATTGTAATGGAATATTATTGTTATAAGAAATGAAAAGCCAGATGATTTCTAAAAAACCTGAGAAGGCTTACATGAACTGGTGCAAAGTGAAGGTAACAGAACCAAGAAAGCATTGTAACAGTGATATTATATGATGATCCACTGTGAATGACTTAACTCTTTTAAGCAATGCAATGATCTAAGTCAATTCCAAAGGACTCATGATAAAAAATGCTATCCACCTCTAAAGAACTGATGGAGTCTGAATGTAGATTGAAGTATACTGTTTTACACTTTCTTGTTTTTTTTTGTACAGTTTAAATAGCTGGAGGAATATTTAGTGCTCATAGTTGGACCACACCATTCTGATAAAAATGAAGGTATTGCCAAAGTTCATTTATAGTTTTATAGTACTATTGGAAGGATACTTTACAGAACTCGATAAAATAATAAAAAAAAAAAACTTAGAGAAACAAAAGGTCTAGAATATAATGGGAAATTATGGAAAAAGATAAAGATGAAACAAGAATAGCCCTTCTAGGCCTAAAACTGTATTATAAAGGAGCAGTTATCAAAGCCAGTTACTAACTGTTAAAGATGGAAAAGGAGATTAATGGAATAAACCAATTGACTTGAGTAGGTAGAATCAGAAACAATGGAATTCAATAACCTAGTGTTTTATAAGCAGGCAAGCAAAATTACCTAGGAAAGAATTCCCTAATTGATAAACACTGCTGGGAAAACTGTCAAGCGGGCCAACAGAAATTAGCTTAGATCAGCGTTTAATGACATATTTCACAATAAATTCAAAATGGATATGTTATCTTACCTAATATCAAAGATTATGCTATAAAAAATAGAAGAAAAGCTGATCATATCCATTCATAGCTATGGGTAGGACATTTATTCTTAACAAACAAGGAATAGATACAATTACAAAAGATAATGTTAATTTTGATAATAAGGAACTAAAAAACTTATACGAAATCAAAATAATGCCTTTAGGATAAGAAAGTAAGTGGCCAAATGGGCAAAAATATTTGTAGCATATTTTTCAGATAACAATTTTTACATCCAAGATATATGCACATTTAATTTCTCTCTTTCTTTCTCTCTCCCTTTCTATCTCCCTCACTTTCTCTCACTCTTTCTCCCTCTGTATCCCTCTTTCTCTCTTTCCTTCCCTTTCTCTCTCTGTCTCTCACCAAAAGCCCTTTCTCAACAAACAAATAAATAAATAAATGGTTTAAGGATGTGAATAAACAAAAGAAATTTCTCAAAAGGAAAATCGCAACTATATAGAACTTAACAACTATATAGAAGAATGTTCCAAATCACTAATAATAAGAGAAATGCAAATTAAAAAAAAAACCCTGAGACTTCACCTCACAGTGAGCAAATTGGCAAAGATGAGTATTGTCAATGTTGGAGGGATTGTGGGAAGATAGGTGCATCAATACATTGTTGGTGAAGCTGTAAATCAGTGCAATCATTTTGGAAATCAGTTGAGAATTATGCAAATAGAGTCACTAAATTTCTGTACTTTTAAATTTGGAGATTCTTCTGCTAAGCTGATACCCTAAGGAAGTATTTGATAAGAAGAAAATCTCCATACACACCCAAATATTTATAGCACCACTTTTTCTGTGGTAGCAAAGAATTTGAAACGAGGGAGTCGCCATTGTTTGGGAAACAGCTTAACAAATTGTGATACATAAATGCAATGGATTATTACTGTGATGTAGCAAATGGTGAATATGATAAATACTGAGAAGCAAGGAAAAGATTTACATGGTCTGATGTAAAGTGAAGTAATCACAGTCAAGAAAACAATAGACACAATGACTATAATAGTATAAAGGTAAAGAACAACTGCAAAAGACCCCATAAAACCCAATGCTGTCAAATTACTAAGGACTGTCATGGCCCTAAAGAAATGATATGAGAAGACCCCCTCCTATGTTACTCCTTTGCATAGGTGGGATGTCCATGGATGTGGCACATTACATAAATTTTCATCCTTTTTACATATCTTCATCAACTTTGTTGATTATTTTTCCTCCTTTTCCTTTTTTTCATTTTTTCTTAATATTATTTGTTACATAGAATGACTCTCTGGGAGAGGATGGGGGATGAATACTGCAAGAAAAATCTGCTTATTTAAAAACCAAAAGATACCAAAAATTTTGTTTAAAATTTTTTTCATGTTGTGGGAGTTCTGAGGATGGAAAGAGGCTTATGGCTGGGGGCAAAAAGAAAGGTTTCTTGGAGGAGGTGGCACCAGGTTAGGCCTTTTAAAAAGAGGTTTTGGAGATAGGGCAGTAGTGTACTGGTAAATGTTTGACAACCATCTCTCTGAAAAAGAAAATGTATGTTCAACACATTTTTACTTTTAATCTTAACGTTTTCTCAATCACTTAAGTTTAGACAATCCATAAAACACTAAGTAAAGCCCTAATTTGTAGAATTTGCCAATTTCTAAAGTGTAAATGTCCACCCTGAGAATTTAACAATCTGATCTAGGATCCAGTATGAACTGACTCCTGCATACTCCTGGATAAGGGATGAAGTTACAATTTTGCCAAATAAAGTACAGAGAGAGAGTCACACTGTATGTTAAGGTGTACACGTGTCCATCAATCAATGAATCAAAGTTTAGGGCTTTGAAGGCATGGTAGAGAGCATTTGAAGTGAGAATAAAGGTCAGAAATAATATTCAACTGAATGGCCGTATGGAAGAGCTGGGTGATGCTTTCCCAATTACAGAACTGTCAGGGATGGCTAGATCAGTGAAGTGGGACTTCAAAAATCTGGAAATCTGCTGGAAATTCATTGTGCTATAAAGCAGATTGGCTTTACTTGCTGTTAATTTCTTCCTCAGAAGGTAGAAGCCTGAAGTAGAACTCTACACTTCATTCTGACTAATGAGGGAGAAAAAATCCCAACAACCCTGGTTTATAATCTGGAAGGAGAGCTTTGAATAAAAACTGACCATGTTGTCTTTGACTTCTTAAAAGACAAAGAAGGAATTCCTAGTGCAATGATGCATGTAGCTTACTTTTCAAGAGAGCGAAAGACCCAACTAAACAAAAAAACAAAATCAGAGGAAAGGTAGGTATGATCTCATGGCCCAAGGTTTAAGGAGAGAATATGAAACAAAAGACATTGGAAGACTGTAAAAGGTAAAATTCTGACTACAGAAGTGTAAATGATATTGATGATGAAGGAAAACAAGACATAACTCATTTCTAACCAGGAAAATGTAACTTCTTTGGAGGGCAAGGACAGCTCTATTTTTGTCTTTGTATGCCTAGCATCTACAATGGTGCCTGAAGTATAGTAGGTACTTAATTGTTATCATAGGGATAAAGTATTGGAATGGGAGTCAGGAAAGGCTGAGTTTGAATCCTGCCTCAGAAAGTTACTAGTTACAGTTGTTGTATTTGTCCTTCATTTTCGAAGAGGACCATGGCATCAGGGAAATGATGACATGACTTGAAGGTGACTTTGATTTGAGTGATGGAGGGCTGTGCAAGGTCACCAGCCTTACTTTCTCCTCCAGAGCCATCTGGATCCAGTGACCAGATATTTATCAGGATGACTGGAGTTGGCTCAGGATGCAATGGGAGACCCTGGCCCTTTTAGGCTCACGGCTTTTCAGATACTCACTTAGAGTGAGGTAACGCCCATTCAGTGAATAGGCCTCTTTAAGAAGAGAATCAAGGGATGGCCCCTTTAATTAGAAAAAAAGAAAAAATAAACAAGCTGGGAGGGGAAGACCCTCAGGGTTGCTGTTCCAAAGAGAAACAGCTACCATTCACGTTCACTCTAAGCCCAGAGGCCCTAAATACAGCCCTTAAGTAGAGCTTGGACAGGGACCTACTGTGGTCCAATCTGTGAGCTGCAGAGTGAACTGGGTTATATCACCATGGACAAGTCCCTTAAGGCTGTATGCCTCAGTTTTCTCATTTGCAAAATGATGACAATAATAGCACCTATTAATATCACAGAGTTATTGAGAAGATAAAATGATAGAGTATATGAAAAGCACTTTGCAAACCTTAACACCTCATGTGAATACTAGTTATTGCTATTCTTACTGTTAGTATTAATTGCTTACTAAAATGAACTGGATTGTTTATTCGCAGCTCCACTGTGAGCTCAAGTTTTAAAGGTTCTTGTACAAAAGTTGGAAATTGTACAAAACCAAAAATCATTTTTAAGAATAATTTCAGAAACATTTAAGACCAAAATGAGTTTTAAGATTATAAATATTGCAAAGGAGTATCGAAAAGTTTTGGAAGCTGTTTTTTGACCATGAAGAAAACCAGGAAAAGTATAGGTCTGCTCCACAGGGAACTGGTACAATCTGGACAGATAATGGGGGAAAAATGTAGAACTGCTCCTTTCCTGTCTTGTTTCTTGTGTCTTCTTCAACAGAAAGAATGATCTTCAAACTAGAAAAGGTAGAATAAAAGTCATTAAAGGGAGATTGAAGCCCAAGATTGGTGAGATTAGTAGGAGCAAATGTTTACTTTAGATTAGTTTAAGCCTCTGGGCCTAAGTAAATTTTATTCTTGAATACTGAGTCTGGTAATGTAATTTTTAAAAACTGATTTTGATCATTTTTGAGAAATTTCACACAAGAGAAAGGATGTTTGAACTAAATGTGGGCAAATTTTCTCATTTACAAAGGTGAACTAAAGATAGATTCTGTAACCTCCAGACTAAAAGTTCTATGTCTGTCTTCAGCAATATTCTGTAACTAATAATTAAACAATGCTATGACCACATAAAAAGGAAAGACACAATTACTAGGAGCCATGACATATTCACTGAGGCAGAATACCACAGATACAGTATAATTTGGTTTTACAGGAATTTGATAAAATCTCTAATATTTAGAATTGTTTGTGAACAAGATGGAGGACCATAATTTGAGGAGAATTCACAGAATTTTAGAGTTGAGAAGGGTCTCACAGTCTCTCTAGTCCAACCTGTACCTGATTAAGAATCCCATCAACAATAAACCCAACAATGAATCATCCAGTCTTTCCTTCAACTGACAGGGAGCCCACTACTTCCAGAAGAAGCCCATTCTAGTTTTGTATAGTTCTAATTTTCTTTCCTTACACAAACCCTAAAATTTCCTCTCTGTAGCTGCTTTCTGTTTTTTTCTTTTCCTGCCCTCTGAGACCAAGCAGAACAAGTCAAATCTCTCCATTATGACAGCCCTTCAAATATTTGAAGGTTCTTCATATGCTAGGTCCTTGTTGGTTGGTTGGTTGCTGTCCTTTGTTCTCCAAGAGGACCAAAATGACACCACTATGTTAGAATCAAGTTACAATGCATTCGACTATCCCTGATCAGACCAATACTAGCTTGGAATGCTCTACCACAGGTCGGGCACAAATAGTCCGTGTGAACATTTGGGATGGATTCCCTAAATTTGTGCATCTCGTGTTCTTTTGAGCTACTTCAATTCTGCTTTGCTCATAGAAAACAGCACCTTCTTTGATGAGGGCACGCCATGCTGGGCAGTCCTGTGCCAGTGTCTCCCATGTCATACAATAAATTCCAAAGTTAAGAGTTTCAAAACCAAGTATGTGGTTTTATTTACATTTGTGCCTATTAAATTTCATTTTGTCCAATCTGTCACAGTGCTCTGGCCTGTCAAGATCTTTTTGAATCTCAATTGTCATTCAGTAGGTTGGCTCTCTTTTCTTAAATTGATGTCATCTGAAAGCTTGAAAAGACTGCCTTTCTGAGGAGAAGCTATGATCCATATGTGCATTCAGCTGCAACTTACTTAGACATATTTTTGTTTATCTCATTAATAGCAAGACCATCAAATTTGCTAGCATTCTCAATGCTACAAACAAGTTTCATTACACTTTGCTAGAATGGTCTTCAGAGAGCAGACCCAATCTGTCTCAGATGCCAAACTCAGATCCTTTCCCGTACTACAGAACCACTCAGAGCTTGCACTCTATGAGCAAAGCCCTCAAGAATCTAATGTCACCTCTATACCATAGTGAGGGAATGGAGTCAAACTCTGTTTGAGGATATAGAAGTACAGACAATAAATAATCATATGCCATTACTCCATGAAATATATTTACTGCGAAAGGTATTTTAGAAAACAACTTTGTAAATTCAAGTAATGATGCTTTCTTCATTTTAGCACTAATTTCTTTGCTTTTTATTTTTATTGTAATTTTTCTCCATATAAAGTGTTAAGAATATGGTAATAATACATAAGATTTTTCCCCCCTAACAAACCATATTTAGAGAAAAATTGTGACATTTATTTAGGACAATGTGGTTAATGCCGATCCCTTGCTACTTGAATTTTTCTCATTTCACCTTATTATACAGTATAAAATCCCCATAATTCAAGATAAATTTTGGTTATCAAGCATGGTTTCTAAAAATTAAAATTATCTAGCATGGAAAATAGGTCACTCACACGTTATTGTGAATTAATTAGATAAACTTGCTTCCACCAGAAGGGGGAGCTGCAAAACTGCAGTTATAGAATGGGAGTTTTTATTGGGGAAGACCATTAAAGGGACCTAGCTAATTGAGGGTGAAGGAACGCTTTTGGAAGAGTAGAGTGGTAGAACAGGCCTGGTCAGGGTTTCATATCTACCCCATGCTAAGGGTAGCATGTGTGTGTGTGTGTCTGTATGTGTATGTACACATATATACAGATATGAATATAAATATATATGTGTATGTATACATATGTACATATACATATGTGTATATACATATATACATGTATATACATCTATATCTATATATACATCTATATACATGTATACATCTATATCTATATCTGCATATAGATATAGATATAGATATAGATATAGATATAGATATAGATATAGATATAGATATAGATATAGATATATACACACCAGACTGGGTAGTAGAATCAAAGATGAGAGAGTAGTATAGGAAGGGAGGTGGGTAGATACTAAAAGATACTTCATCTTGTTCAAGTGCTATCTTTCTACATAAAGTCTTTTCTGATCCCTCCCATGTATTAGTGACCTCATAACTATATTTTGTATATAATTGTCTCTCTTGATAGAATATAAACCCCTTGAAGGAAAGAACAATTTTCTCTTTGTGTTTGTAATGCTAGCACTTGGCACAATGCCTGGCACAAAGGTAATGCTTAATAAATGCTTGATCATTTGACACTGCCTCTGGAGTCAGAAGATCTGGGTTCAAATTCCCCCTCTGATGCTTACTCCTTGTGTTACCTTAAGTGGCACCTTCCTGGAACCTCCCTTTGTCCATCTGCAAAATGAAGAGATTGAACTAGATGGCCCATCAGCTCCCCTCCACATCTAGTTGCTTAGGATTGTTGGTTCAAAATTTTGCCAATAGTGACTAGTCCTGCACTTAGAGGCAAGGGAGAGAAGACACCATTACTCCTCTCTCCTTCCTGCTGGTATCATTAGTACTTTAATTTGGCTCTATAATCACTGAAATAAAAATGCTGTGACACAACTTGGGAACTAGACCGCCATTTATAACATTTCTATAGCAATGCTATGACATTATTCATATAACAATAAGCCATGGTTTAACCTCATATAATTGTTTCTTTGGGAAAATGCTTCTGAGTTCCAAATAATCAACTTAAAAACAAACATTTGGAAACCAGACACATTGGGGGTTCCCTGTGCATATATCAAAGCACCTCTGTGTAGAAATGAAAATTATTAAATTCAACATAAGCATTAAGCAAGCATTCATTATGTTTTTAGTCGTTTGGGCTAAAATTACTTTTTTCTTATGAAAATTTTGGGCTAAAGAATTTAAAATGAAGGGTTAGTGCCTTTATACAGGGTAATAGCTGAGAAGGCAACTAGGTAATTCAGTGGATGGAATACTGGGCCTGGAGTCTGAAAGACTTGAGACCAAATTTGGCCTCAGACACTAGCTGCGTGACCCTGGGCAAGTCACTTAACCTCTACTTGCCTTAATCCACTGGAGAAGGAAATGGCAAACCCCTGGGATGTCTTTGCCAAGGAAACTCCATGGACAGTATGGTCCACAGGGTCATGAAGAACCAGACATGATTGAACAATAACGATAACTGAGGAGATTGGTTCTCCTCTGCTACCTTTTTCCTATCATGCTAATTGTATCAGAAATGCCATTTATTATCTTGACATAGTGAATATCATGTATATTTTAGTAAAAAATTTCCTTGTATCCATCTGACTAAATTTAATTCTGGATTTGGGGAAAATATTTCAACTTTTTTCTTTTAAGTTAGCATAGAGACCTCTCTGTCTCTAGATCCTTCCGGGGTTTTTTTTTGGCTCAATGTCCTGTATTTTTGATTTGTGTTTCCTAATAGTACATAGCTGTGGTTGTGAAAATCACGTGTAGTGGTTTTTTAAAAAATACATAAAGAGATTATAAAATACAATGCAAAATGCTATGTTTTATTATGTTTATTTTCTGGTTTCCCAAGCAATCTACTAAAGGAACAAAAAGACCATCACTAATTCTTCTAAATTATAGGGCTTCAAAACAATTCTTTTGTTATGCCCATAAACCGCCCCCCCCTTTTCATCTGACATCTGCAGATGATCTTGGTTTGTTAATATAACTTTAAATTTGGACTTTCTTTTGATATTGGCTATTATTGCATTTTACTGTTCTCATTAAAAGAAAATGACCTTGCATTCCAAACAACAGTATTTGGATAGGTTAGGATCATACACTGTTCTTTTGAAAATACCTTTGGCTTTTCTTCTAAATCAAGGGTTCTTAACCTTGTGTCTGAACTTGTTCTGAAAGATGTATACATATATATTATATATATATACATATATATACATATTTAATTTAACAATTTCTAATTTAAAAATATTTTGGTTACTATTTCAATATAATTAGTTTCTGTTGTAACCCTATTTACTTTCTTTAATATATTAAAAAAAATTGTAAGAAGCCGTCCATAACTTTGCCAGACTGCCAGATTGTTGGACAAAAAGGTTGAAGATCCTTATTCTAAATCTTCAAGACATAGAGCGTGTATATACTTATCACAGGGATAAAAGATGGTTTTACATGATATCCTGAAGATGTGTTTCCCAAAGGCTAGGTCAGAACATCTTACTGTCAAAGTGTCTGCTGATGGAGTATGAATTGAAGGCCAATGAAAAGCTTGCTTGTCCCAAAATATCCTCTTAGCCATGGCAGCAGGAATTCTTAATAGAGTCAGTACTTCACATTAAGGCATTATGATTCTAGAAAGCCACTCTTAAAATATAAGTATTTATCTGGGAGGGATAATACACTGATCCCTTATTCATCGTGATCACACTGGTTTGTCAGATTACCTGGAAGAAAACAGGATCCTGAAAGCAGTTTTTATTAGGGGAGAAGGTTTGAGGGAAATTTGGTCCAGAAAAGCAGGTGATTCTTAAGCAGTCTGGAAGACAGAATGGATTAGATGATTACAAGGGTTTCTTCCTATTCTTATTCTTTGATAGCACCGGGTATATTGCATATTGGAGGCTTAAGAAGTTTTTGCTAGGCAGGCAGAATGGATGGTGAAAATGGTGTTGGATTCATGGTCATCCAGTTCAAATCCTCCTTCTACTACTTGCTGCCTGTGTATCCTTGGACAAGTCACCTAATATCTTCTCATCTAAAGAATGATACAATTGGTCATCATGATCTCTGAGGTCTCTTCTACTTCTGAATCTATGACCCAATGATCCCAAGCGAGGGAGATGAGAGTACATAAAGAGGGAGGTAGAGAAAAGGTCAAAGAACTTCACTTAGGTCAGTTTTGCCTAGCACTGGCCCACTTTGCTACACATAGATTTTTCCATGTCTCTAAAAATTTTTGACCAGGAGTGCTGAATACGGACATTGTTGCAACCATGGTGAGCAGAGGAAGAAGGCTGGCTGATACATGTATGTATTTACATAACTCAGTTCAGAGATGGGAAACATGTATGGACAAATAGACTTCAGGATAAGTACATAAAGTTGGACTGGAATGCCAGTCCCTCCATCACCAACCAGTTACCCTCCCTGCCCCCTAGCCAACCTTTTCCTCTGGCTTGCTTGTCCTAGCAAAGGTACACTATGCTACAGAGAAAAGTTGGAAAACGTCTTCTTAAAGCATGCATTTATTATAGGTCATATTCTGGAATAGAATTGTCTTGTAAAAATGTGACCTCTAAAGCTTGCTGCTTTTAGGTATAAGGAGCAGATAGGGGCAGCTAGGTAGTTCAGTGGATAGAGCGATCTGAGTACAAATTTGACCTTAGCCACGTACTAGATGTATGATCCTGGGCAAGTCACTTAATCCTGTTTGCCTCAATTTCTTCATCTGTAAAATGAGCTGGTGTATTGGGAATGAAGATGGGCTCTTGACACTTATTCAACCAAGTGCCCTTGAAGAGTTTGGCCTTTGTTTCCTTCATTAAATTAGGAGTCTTTGATGACCTCCTTGCCTCAAGGGAAAGCCTAGTTTGCATGGGTTTGAGTGACATGTTTGTAACATCAGAGGCTCTTAGACCACATGGGTTTAAGTTGCATTTTTGTGACGATTTTAGGTCATGTGGGTGAGTCGCATGTGTGACTCACCTTTGACCCTAAACGCAGAGATTGGCTCTCTCGATTGGTGCTCTGAGCCACAGCAGGAGTCATGTGTGACTCTAGGCCAGCCATTGCTATTAGTTCCCCAGCTTTGATGTTGATGCTTCTCTGGTAACTGTATATTGTGATTTTGTCAGACAGAAATCTGTCTGTTGATTCATGTTTATTTGCTCTGTTTGTATTTGCTCTGAAGCTCAGGTTTTTCCTGCCTTTTCCCCTTGAGCTGAGTGAATGCTCTTTGTATGTTGGATTAAAGTAAGATTGTTAACCCCTTAACGTTGCTTTCCTTAGTAAAGCAGATCAAAAGAACCTGTGTTCGCAGCTTTCTGTGTGCTGGTTGTTGGTGGGTGTTTTACCCCTTCAGCAGCTGCTAGCAGATTGTTGCAACAGCTGGAGAAGGAAATGTCAAACCGCTCTGGTATCTTTTCCAAGAAAACCCCAAAGGAGATCATGAAGAGTCAGACATGACCAAAATGACGCAATAACAAAAGGAGCAAAGGCACTATTTCTAGACAGTGTCACAATTTCATAGGATTTAGAGACAGGAGGGACCTTAAGGATTTTCTACTCCCAGTCACTTCATTTAACAGACCTAGAGAGGTTCAGTTTAATTGCATTAGACAAACATTTATTAAGTAACTACAATATGCCAGGCACAATGCTCTTCACTGGAGATTCATAGCAAAATCGAAAGAGAGAGAGAGAGAGAGAGAGAGAGAGAGAGAGAGAGAGAGAGAGAGAGAGAGAGAGAGCACTCCTCAACTTGTTGGGCTCAGATTTGAACCTGTGTGCTCTGGGCACACAATATTGAATGTCTAAATCTGGCTTCTATCATACATGTGAAAGTAGAAAATAGAGCACTTTGGAGTATATTCACTAACATATTGGAATGAAAACATCCTATTATAAAGGTTTATAGTAAAGGAGTAGTAATTAAATTACCAGATACAGGGCTTGTTCTACTCTTACCATACTTTCTTCCACTGTTTCAGGCATGGATTTAAAGAAATTAATGTCAGATAGATGTTTTAAGGTAGTTATTGCTGTTTGGTTTGTGGCAATATAAGATTAATGGTAATGGAAGTTGTTTAATGGGGCACATCAAACACTGCCTGAGTGACAGAGACAGAGACAGAGAGAGACAGAGAGACAGTGACAGCAAGGTAGCTAGAGGGATAGAAAGATGACTCTGCTAACAGTCAGCGTAGATAAATATCTGCCCTAAGATATAATCTACTTCTCTACCAATGAAACTTCAATTTCTGCCTTTTTAAGAACAAGAAGTAGACCGTGGCTGCCATTTGCTCCTTCCTTTTCCCAGACACTTACTAACTGTGTGACCTTTGGCAGGTCACTTTATCTCTGCCTCAATTTCTTCATCTGCAAATTGAGGATAACAACAGCACCTACTTCCAAAGCGGTGAGGATCAAATGAGATAATATTTCTAAAGTGCTTATTGGCACAATGACTGGCACTTAGGAAGTGTCATATAAATAAATATAAAGTGTTATTGCTATTATTATTGTGTCCCATATACAAATTTTAGCTTAAGTTAACATTTTGTACTGTTTTTGACATAATTAGAAAATTATAAAAAATTTTAGATGACTTTAAACGCAGAGTTTTAAAGGGTTTATAGCATTTTTGAATTTCTTTTCTACAGTTGCAGGCCATTTTTCCCTCCAGTGAAACTTGATGGGAAAATAGGATTCAAAATAAATATAAAATATTTTTAAAAATCAGTTTGCCTAACATTTTTAGGGACAGAGTTGTTCTGCAAAGTGAAGCAATCTCAATCAGAAATCAAGGGATTAAAAAGATGTTACTGCCCTATTGAAATGATGTTGCTCATAAGAAGTTTGTCCCCTGAAGTCTAAGGTTAATTTGATACTTCCTTTCTCTTATTTTTCTTTGTGGTTTAATTTCGAGATAGCCATCTGTTCCAATGAAAATCCAGCAACTGTGGCATACATGTTTGCATACATATATATACACACACTGTATGCATACACACACACACACACACACACACACACGCACACATACACTGTGTGTATAACCAGTGAGGATGTGAGCTGCAGAAGCAGAAAAATCAACTCTTGCCTTGAAAAATGGTAATTTAATGACTGTTCCTTTACCACAAGCCTTTATAATGGGATGTTTTCATTCCAATATATTAGTGAATATACTCCAAAGTGCTCTATTTTCTACTTTCACATGTATGATAGAAGCCAGATTTAGACATTCAATATTGTGTCTTTGACACACAAGATTATACTTTTTGTTTGTGATGTTTTAGTTTTGGTCAGCAAGTCCTCTTAGTCTTTCATTTATTCATCCAACATTTATTAAGCATCTACTTTGTGCAAAATGAAAGGCTGTGTGGCATAATAAGGAGACAGAGGTCAAGACCCGGTGCCAAGAAGACCTGTGTCTGCGTCCTGCCTTTGAGGAATATTATGTGACCACGGGCAAATAATTTAATCAGTCGTTGTCCTAAGCAACTCTCTGTATCATGGGAGGAAGTTTACAAAGTACAAGTTCCCCTCACTGCTGAAATGACAGTTCTGAACCCACCTCACTTATTCCTTACCTCCAACACGTATAAATGTGCAAAGCACTATACATGTTACAATGTAAGCTGCTGAGCCCAGACTGTCTTGTTTGCTTGTGTTTGTATCCCTAGTTCTAGCAACAGTAAATACCTAAGAAATACTTTCTCATTCATTTATTCTTTCATTGATTTTCAGTATTTTTATTTAGCAGTAGTATAAAAACCAGTATTTGCACACTTCTATGCATATACATACATACATTGCCACTGCTTTAGCAAAGTAAATGGCACCTCATCCTAACTAAATTTCCCTGTATTCCCAGGGAAGATATAACCTGTCAGACATAAATATACAAAGATGACTAAGGAAAACTAGAAATGCAATCTTTGCTTCAAAGCTCAGTCAGAAAATTGAAAAGAGACAGAGAAAATGAAATAGAAAGAGAAAGAGAAAGAGGGAGGGACAGAAAGAAGGAGGAAAAGAGGAGAGAAATAGAAAAGGGGAGGGGGGAGGATTAAAGCAGTTTAGAATTTTCTTTACCATGATGAGCAAGCTATTCATTGCTTCAAAAGAGAGAAAAGGAAAAGAGCCTGATTAGTTGCTTCCTGCCCCAGATTTAGAGTATAAAGGATCTCTCTGGGTGATTATCTCTGTCCTAAGTCATGGGGCTAGTAGACTGGTAAGCCAAGTTTTTTGGAAGACTCTTCTTGTAGTAAGAGTAAAATAAAGAAAAGAAAAGCAATGTTGACAGGAACAGGAGAGAAGTTGAACATCTCCTAAGCCTTGGAATTGGACTTAATATCAATCACCTTTAATTAATAACATGACAGTCTGGTCAGGGACCAGAAGGAAAAGAGAAAGGGTTATATAGAAGATGCTGAACATGGAATGTTTAGAAATGGAAGGGAATATGAGAGATCACCTAGTCCAAATTTCTTATTTTATAACTGAAGCCAAGAGAAGTTAAATGAGTTGTCCAGTATTCTAAAGCTAGTTACAGATTGAGCTGGCAATTGAAAAGAAAAGTGAAACAAAACAAAGCAAAAAGTGGCTATGCTTCAAAGGATAGAATTTTAGTATTGAAGAAGACAAGGAAAGGATGAGAAAGATTAAGTAAAAGCCAATCCAATGCAATAAGCATTTATTCAATGCCTGCTCTGTCTTCTTCAAGAAAAGACAAGAAATATTGGTAAGGACTGTGATGTGTCCTGTGGACATGAAGACAATTTTAAAAAATCCCCTGCCCTCAGTGAGCTTGCATTTCTACTTGGAGCAAGCTGCATATAAACAAAGAGTCATAACCCTGATAATAGGAGGAAGCCAGAACGAACAAACAAACAAAGGGATCAGGAAAAGCTTTCCAAAGGAGAAGTCACGCCAATTATGAAAAAGGAATAAGTGAAGAGCAGGGGGATTGCTCCAGGTGTTATTAGACTATTTTACTGTAAACCTATGTATAAGAGGATGGAGAACAAAAGGAAGGGTAAAAGCTTTAGGTCCATTGTCTGGTTCCTGAGAAGTTCTCTTTTTTACATACCTTTAGTGTAGTGACACATGCTAATTGTGTGTGTGTGTGTGTGTGAGAGAGAGAGAGAGAGAGAGAGACACAGACAGACAGACAGACAGACAGAGAGGACAGGAGAGAGAAAGAGTCAGAGAGGAGAGCAAAACAAGGAGAAGGAGATGGAGATGGAGAGAGAAATAGAGAGAAGGAAGAGAGAAGAGGAAAGAAAAAGAAGAGATAGGATAGGAGAGAGATATAGAGAGTTAGCAAGAGAGGGAGAGAGATAGAAACAAAGAGAAAGGGAGAGAGAAAGAGTGAGAGAGGGAGAGAGAAAGAGACAGAGGAGGAAAGAGGAGATGGAGAAAAAGAAAGGAGGGGAAAGAGAGACAAAGAATAAGAGAAAGAAAAGAGAGAAAGGAGAGAGAGCTAGAGAGGGAGAGACAGAGAGACAGAGACAGAGTCCTTTTTCAGCCTTTAAGATGCAGCTCAGACACCAGTTTCTGCTTGAAGCTTTTCCTGATTCCCTCAACTGCTAGTACCTTCCCATCTAATCTAGATTGTATTTAATTACTTTGCATATATTTGTATATATTAATTCTGTATTTATACTGTGTTTGCTTTTATGTCTCCCCCATGAAAAAGTAAGTACTTCACAAGAAAAGCTTGTTTCATTTATTGTTTTTGTAGCCTGGTATCTTGCACAGTGCCTGGCACATACAAAATGCATGTGTCCTGAGAGATTGGAAGTGGTCTTTTCCTTGATGAAGGTATTTTGTCTTTGGATATAATCTCTTTCCAAATCTTGTCTTCTCTGACCTGCCAGATTTTATGTTTTGCTAATGGCTTTCATTTAAGTCTTTCAATAACAAGCTTATATCATGTTTTATTTTAGCCTTAACTTTGAGCAGGACAATGCACAAATGACATTCATTTGTAGTAAGGGTTATATTCTGCTATACCTGGGGCTATGAAATCATGTTTTTTGAATATGTTAACTATTTTTATATACCTTTTTAGTAATCTTATGTATTTTATTTTACGTATTTAAAAACAATATTCTGAGAAGGGGTCATTAGGATTCTCCATATTGCCAAAGGGATCTATGACCAAAGAAAAAAAAGTTAAGAATGTATGTGCCATATGTTGGATTGGAATCATTTTTAGGTCTGTAAAATCAAAAAACAACAGCAATGAAAATAAGTTTTATAAGCTGGATCTTCCCCTCCCCCCTTAGATTTGGAGAATCTAAATGCCACTGAAAGATCTTGTCTGAGAGAACTTGTAGTGATTAAACTAAAAACCACCTCTCTCACATCCCCTGTGGGTCTTCAGAGCATTATAATACAAATTAAAGAAGACCAAGAGATTCTTTCCAGAAGGAACCAATTATGACTGCCTCTCAACATAAAACATATGGAAGCTGGCTCCTGCAGCTGTTTCCCATTGGAGTCTTGGATGGTGTTCCTGAAATCTGAAATGCACACCAAAATGTCTTTATGCTCAGCACATACTGGAAAGTAGTTCTCCAGCACCGGCTGTGTTGGTGTCCTTGATTCAGTTGGTGTTTTCTTCTCCCAAGAGCAGATTTCATGGCTCCTTTAGAAAGCCTGCTTAGGTGAGAAAAGAGGATATACCTTTAGGCATCACAATAGCACAAAATGCTATGGATTGTCAGGGGATTCTGGGTATTCCACTTAATAAGGGTGTGCATGTCAGTTAACCATCTTTTTGGATTGTCAGAGGGGATCTTTCAAATCTTCTCAATCCTTCAACTCTTCTTTGGATCCCCATCTTGGGAGAGGATAGCATCTACTTTATAAAGAAGAATGAGGGCATTACACTTGACTTCCCTCATCCTCCATAGCTCAAAACCTGACTTCTGCTCCCTTTCCATTTCAGGAAGAGATGGCTTGCTTCCTTCTGCCTCCCTTGACCCTAACTAACCCTTCCCCCCTTATCCCATGAATTATCTATTCTCTTGTGAAGTATAAAAAGTTAGAGTCATAGTTTCTCAGTAATTAATCATTTTATTAATCATCCTAGCAATAACTAATAAAAGGAGTCAGCGACACTTTCAAATGCCAGTGATCCCTCATAGAACCTGTTCAATGCTCATATGCCCTTGGAAGAGTGGGCGTTCTTGAAAGTGGTAATTGACTCTGCTTGGTTAACAATTCATGAGAAGAATTAATATCATAATGAGAGATGGAACTATTCTAATGAGGGGCTCAGGGACTCGACTCTGATCAGTCAGTCTTGGACAAGAGAACTTTTTCTTATCAAAACTATCCCTGTCTAGGGTAATCTAGGCCCACCTCTGTTCAGACCTGGTTGAGTGGAACACAATGGGCTAGAATTCAACTTAGATTAAATTCTTTGAAAGATACTCTAGTTGGGTGGGGTCTTCCACTCAGGATCTGAAAGTCTTCTATCCTGGGGATTTGGGTAATTTCATCCATCAACAATGCCCTTCAGAGATTATACAACCTACAGGCTTCTGAAAAAATTCTAGTTCTAATTCAATAATAGATCATTAATATATGAGAAAAATAATCACTTCTCTCATTCTCTAATATGCTCAGACTTCTTCTATCCCTCCTGTAAAATCCTTCTTTTGACCCTGATGTTCTTATATTATAATCTCACATCTCTTCATCTTCACTGCAAAATTCACTGAAAAATGTAGTCCATCTCAACTTCATCACTACCTTGTCACTTCAGAATATCCTGAAATCTGTCTTTCATCCCTGATCCTCTAAAATTGCTTTCTCCAAAGTCACCAACGATCTCCTAATTATCAGTTCTCATTCTCAACCTTTACACATTGCTAGACATGGTTAACCACCTTCTTTTTAATACTATCATCTCTTTTGGCTTCTGTCTTATTGCTGTTTCCTGCGTCTCTTATATTTTTGACCATTTGTTATGGATCTCTTTTATTCCCATTCTTTCCTAACCACCATAGCTTTGAACAAGCCATTTCTTGTGCTAGTAGTCAACCTGACTATCCTCCCCCACTAAGAAGGATCAGTTTATGTGCTACTTCCTGTGAATCCTTACTTGATTCCCTCAACTAAATGTGATTTCCCATTCTTCAACTATCTTATTTGATAGAAGAGAAAGTGAGGCTGGTGACCTTGCACAGCCCACCCTCGCTCAAATCAAAGTCAACTGCAAGTCATGTCATCATTTCCCTGATGTCATGGTCCTCTTTGAGAATGAAGCACAAACACACACAACAATCTTATTTGCACCCTGTATGACTTTCATTCTAATTTCTATTACATACATCTCTTAAAATGAAATTATTTTAATTTCTATTCTAGTAAAACTAATTATTCTAATTCATATTATATACATGTCTCTTAAAACTAAAATACCAGTGAAATATTGGAAGGTGGTGTAGTGAGGGAGAAAAAGCACTGGAAAGAGAGTCTTAAGAGTTAGGTTCAAATCCTGTCCCTGATATCTGTGACTTGTGACCTGAAGAAGTCACTTTCTGGTTCTTAATGTCTTCCTTTGTAAATAAGAGGTTTAAATAGATTACCTTTAGGGTCTCTTTAGCTTTATATCTTTGATGTTTGTGTTTCCTCCTTTCCCCAGTTGAATGTATGTTTCTTGAGGGTTGGTGTCACACATTGTAGGTTTTTGATAAATGCTTGTTACATTGAGTTTGTTGAATTTTTATCTCAAATAATAGGTTAAGTTGTCAGTGTGACTGAAAAGAGTTAGGTGAGAAAGTACTTCCCTAGCTTCTTTGGTAATATAGTTAATTTCATCTTTCTTAACAGAAGGCATTACATATATACCATCAAAAGAAAAAAAACTTGCGGCTACTTCAAATGTAGGCCAATTATGTATTTAAAGCACATTCAAACATAACTCAAAAATCTATAAAAAGGAGGATATATTAGCTACAGAGCAAAAAGAGTGTTCCAAAGTCTCAGGGGTATAAAAAATAACTCTTTATTAATTTATTGATTCTTGAACAAGCCTCCTGAAAGCACAATATATACTACCACTGTTGATTAATACAGTCTTTGAATCATATCAGTACTCATGTCTTAGCTATGTGCTGCAGATATATAAAATCAATTTAAATATAGAACAGTAAAATATTTGATATCTTATAATGGCAAGTAAAGTGGGACTTTTTGTTGTCTTTTGTTTTGGAGTGCTTTTCATCACTAAGTTGCAATCAAGTGCCTTTGAGTCTTGCCTTTGTTTCAGTCAAAAGTGTTTGATTGAACTGGGAGTCTTTGGTGACCTGCTTAAGTCACAAGAAAGCCTAAGTCACATGGGTTTGAATCACATGACACTAAAGAAGTGTGTGTGTGTGTGTGTGTGTGTGTGTGTATTCAGAAGTTAGCATTTTGCTTGGGGCTCACTCACTGGAAGAGTGTCCTATGATTTGACCAGATAAGACTCTGGTAGCTGTTAAGGAGCCCCTGGCCTTTGAAAACCCAGATGTTGGTGCTTCTCTCTCTGGTAAGTACCTGTATTGCTATGGTCAGACAGAACCCTGTAGGTTGATCTGTATATATTTTCTCTGTTTGTAATTTCTGTTTGTATTTGCTCTGAAGTTCAGGATGCTGACTTTTTCCCCTGAAGTAAGTGAATGATATATGTATATTTAATTAAAGCAAGATTGTTAACCCCTTAAAGTTGCTTTCCTTAGAAAAGCAGATCAAGGAACCTGTGCTAGTAGCCCTCCAGTGTGCTGGTGTTATTGGCCTTACACAGCCACAGTAGTGGCAAGTAGCATTGTTGTTACAAAAGAATGAAACAAAAGCAAGACTCAAAGGCACTTGATTGCCTTAGTGCTGAAAAGCACTCTAAAACAAAAAAACAGCAAAAAGTCCCACTTTACTTGTCATTACATATCTACATGCAAAATGGTTCTCTCTTTTTAAAATATATCACCAGCCAGGTCACTTGACAAACTAGATAGAGTATTACACATTTTCTGCAAATTCTCACTACCTCTAAAAATCTCCTCAAATGAAAATTATGATCATTGAGTTAAACAATTGCAGCTATCTCTGTAGGCAAAACACCAAGAAATCTGAGAACATAAAAACCTAATTGATGACAGAGAAGTTTTATTCTTTTTTTAAATAGTAATTTTTTTTTCCAATTATATATAAAGACAATTTTAAACATTCATTTAAAAAAATTTTGAGTTCCAAATTTTTCCTTCCCTCCTTCACCTTTTCTCTCTCTAAGACCATAAGAAATTTGATCTAGGTTGTGTGCAACTACATAAAACCTATTTCTATATTATTCATATTGTGAAAGAAAAAGAGGCCAAAAGAAATAAAAAACATGAAAAAAGTGAAGATAATATACTTTAATTTGCATTCACCCTCCATCAGTTCTTTGTCTGGATGTGGATAGCATTTTCCATCATGAGTCCTTTGGAATTGTCTTGGATTGCTGTATTGCTGATAAGAGCAGAGTCATTCATAGTTGGTTATCACACAATGTTGCTGATACCATGTACAATGTTTTCCTGTTTCTGCTCACTTCACTTTGCATAAGTTCATGTAATGTCTTTACAAGTTTTGTAAGCTAATTTAAGGCTGTAATTTGACTTTTTTGTTTGGGGGAAAGCTCTTTTGGGACCCTGAATATTCTTTTTGGCGTTTCATTCTTAAGTTTGTTGTGTCCTTGGACCATCCTTAAATGGGTGCTTAAAGAAAAACATTAGCAGCTCAATGGGAGCCACATCTGAGATCTAAGGCTAGTGAATATCTATCCCTGAGAATAATGTAGAGAGTTTACCTTGTGAAAACTAAGGTTGGGCTCTTCTTAATTCATTTTACCATATATGAAATATGTTCGCCTGTTTCCATATGTTAGGCTACTTGTAGTGCCATAGGCCTTGAGTTGTCCCATGTCCCTGTTTCTAACTCTCATAGCAAATTTCTATTGTCAGTGGCGAGAGAGAGGGGGAGGAGGGTGGGACAGAGAGAGAGAGAGAGAGAGACAGAGAGACAGAGAGACAGAGATAGAGAGATACCTAGAGAGATAGAAAGATGACTCAGTTAATATGTAGCATAAATGAATGTCTAATCTAGGATATAATCTACTTCTCTACCAATGAAGCTTCAATTTCTGCCTTTTTAGGAGCAAGGAGTAGACTGTGGCTGCCCCTTGCTCCTTCCTTTGCCCAGATACTACTAACTGTGTGACCTTTGGCAAGTCACTTGATCTCTGCCTCAATTTCTTTATCTACAAATTGGAGAGAATAATAGCACCTATTCCCCAGGCTGTAAGGATCAAATGAGATAATATTTGTAAAGACACAACATTGAAGAGGCTACACTTCTTAATAGAATCAAATGGGGAAAAAAGAGAAATGATTATTTATGACCAATGATTTGGGAAGATCCAGAGTCCCCCCCCCCTTTTTTTTTGTCTAAAGTCTGGATTTTAAAAGTTCACTCTATTGGAGGACATTAGTGATAATGAGATTGGACTAACTTTCTTAACAATCTTACTTAGACCCCACCCAGGTGGGGAAGCCCTTGTGCTCTGCTAGGTTTAGGTGGATTGCCCAAGTGGAGAGAGTATCTCTCTTTGACATGATATCTCTCTCAGCCCCTCATTTTAGTATTCGTTCTTTCATTAATCAATCAGAGTTGATTGCCACCCTCAGGAACGCCTTTCTTCCAATGGGCATATAAGACATGAGCCTCCACAATGAAAATGCTGGCATTATTAATAAAATGATTATATTACCCAGAAATTATATCTCTCAGCCTTTTTAAATACCATAACCCAAACATAACAATGATCCATAAAAATTTAAGAAAATTTTAAATCACTGGCATACCAAATACTCATACTTTCCAAACTACACAGAATGAAAAGATTTCAAAATAAAGAGACCTAAGAAAAGAAATTAAAACAATGTGGGAATAGCATAAAATATATATCATCCCTGTTGTCCTGTCTACTGATAGAATTGTTTTGAAGATGTTTTCCACAAATCTACTGATAAGCTTACATCCCAATATTCATATTCAATTTTTAAAAATAATTAATTTTATTCACCTGCGTAATAGTGCCTCAGACATAAATATATGAGGATAATAGCAGAATAGCCACTTGTCCAAGAATGATTTCTGTTGTTGTTATTGTTGTTTGGTTGATTTTCAGTTGTGTCCCACCCTTCATGACCTCATTTGGGGTTTTTTTGGCAAAGATACTAGAGTGGTTTGCCATTTTCTTGTCCAGCTCATTTTACAGATGAGGAAACTGAGGAGCATTAAGTGACTTGCCCAGGGTCACATAGCTAGTAAATGTCTACGGTCTGATGAAGATAAATCTTCTTGACTCCAGGCCTGGTGCTCTATCCACTGTGCCACCTAGCTGCTCTAGAACCATTTCTCTCTGGATTTTATCTGAAATGGCAGATGGGAAAAATTACACAGTGTTTGGTAAAAAAAAAAAAAGACAGAGTATGTTATAAATAGGTACAAAATAGCCTTACAGAAATATTTTTTGAAAAATTTTATATCACTTCATTGAGCAATAGTTCAAACCACTAATTGGCTGAATTTTGCTGAAAGCAGTTTACCTCCAGATGGAGCCTATCAGATGCGAACCATGAAAAGAATCAAAAGGTCCAAAGGGACATAGGCACTGAGACACCCTGAGTCACTTAGAAACCTAAGCAATTAGAGAGCTAGGCACATAGGGACCTAGAGACTTAGGGACCCAGGCATTACAACACTTAAGGTACTACACACTTAGGTACCTAGTCACAGGCACTTAGGCACTGAGGCAATTAGGAATTTAGGGATCTAAGCATTTAGGCACTTAGGGATCTAGTCTATAAGACACCAAGGCATTTGGGGACCAAAGCACGGACATGGACATTTAGGGACCTGGGAAATTGGAGACAAGGCCTTGAATTAAGACCTGGGTCCTTGGGAAATTAGGCACGAAGTTACTTAGGAAGCTAAGTACTTGAGGGACTTGACATTTAGGGAAATAAGCACTTAGGAACTTAAGGAGCCCCACACACTAAGGCACTCAGAGACATAAGCACATAGGGACTTAGGGAACTAGGAACATAGAGACCTAGACAATGAGGGATCTAGGCACATGAAAACTAAACTGTGAATTACCAGGGACCCACTTGCAGCTTGCCAAAGTGGCCCACAGGCAGTATCTTGAGCAGGTTTTATATCCTCTACATTTTTTCCAGGCCACCCAAAATCCCTTGATGGGCCGTATGTTGTATAGGCCTAGTTCTAGGTCCTGAATATTGACTCTTATGTTTGACTCCCAGGTCTGAATTTTGACTCACATACTGGAATATAGACAATTAGATTGAAATCCTAGTTCAGAACTTTGACTCCTGAAATTTTACTCTCAATCCTGAATTTTAACACCCTGATTTTGACTCCCAGTTCTGAATTTTGACAGCTACATTTTGACTCCTGAATTTTTACCCCGGTACTGAATTTTGACTTCCAGATCTTAACTTTTAAATTTAGACTCCTGCAACTGGGCTCTCAGATTGTGAATTTTTACTTCTTGTCCTAGATTTTGACTTTTAGATGTTGACCTTTGGTTTGGATCCCATAATCACTCCAGAATTTTGACTCTGGGACCTGAATATTAACTCCTAACTTTTGACACTCAGACTTAGACTTAAATTTTGAGTCCTGGTCCTGAATTTTTATTTCCAGTCCTTTTGTTTTTTTCTGATTTTATATTATTATATTATATATATTATATATATAATATATTTATAAAATAAATTTTGATTCTTTGTCTGTTGGAATTGTACTATTGGATTTTGATTCACATTCTTAAATTGGGCCTTTTGACTTCAGACATCTTGGTTCTTGAAAGTAGACTCCTAGGGGCAGCTAGATGGTGCAGTGAGTAGACCACTGGCCCTGAAGTCAGGAGGACCTGAGTTCAAATCTGGCCTCAGACACTTGACACGTTTACTAGCTGTGTGACCTTGGGGAAGTCACTTAACCCCAATTGCCCTGCCTTTCCCCAAGAAAGAAAGAAAGGAAGGAAGGAAGGAAGGAAGGAAGGAAGGAAGGAAGGAAGGAAGGAAGGAAGGAAGAAAGGAAGGAAGGAAGAAAGGAAGAAAGAAAATATACTTCAGGATTGATGATAATAGCAGGAATCAAGTAAATGATATGAATGAATAAAAAACTAGTTCTAAAGATAATACTAAAAACTCTTATGTATTGCCAACTGTGTCACTGTTAACATGTCACTATTATTATGTTTCCTTGGCACTGCCAATATTTTACCACTACTATTTCACCACCTCATTGTAATGGATAGTAAGTCACTTTGTCATTGTCACCATGCTCACTGCCACCAAGTCACCTTCACCCCTTCTCCTGGTCACTATTACTGTGTCACATTGACGCTGTCTCCATATCACCATCACTCTGTCACTGTGTCACCATCACTCTGTCACCATGTAACCTAGTCACTGTCATCATGATCACTGTACCACATCACCTTGTCACTGTTGCAGTGTCACCGTGTCCCTCTGTCACTGTGTCCCTATTACCATGGTCAGTGCCACCATGTCACTATCATCATGTCCTTGTGAAACCATGCCTCTGTCATTTTGTCATTGTCATTGCATCAATGTCATCATGGTCACTGTCATTGTGGTCAGTGCTACTATGTCACCACCATGTCCTTGTCATTATCATCAGGGCCACCATAGTTTCACTCATTCTCACTTTCACTGTGTCATGTTTTACTGTCACTTTGGCTACTGCCACAGTGTCACCTTCACCCTGTTTTGTCACAATTAAGTGTCACATTGTCACTGACACCATGTCACTATCACTGTGTCACCATGTTATCATCTTGTCACTCTTATTACAGTCACCACCATGCTACTGGTGTGCATTACTCAGGTCTAGGAGGAAGTGATGCCTAATACATGATGTTTATTGTAAAGGCAGGTGTATTTGCCTAGGGCCAGGGATGATGCTGGGCAAGACCGATGACAGCTGTCTGATAGGAGCTATCCACACTTACAGGGGTACTTACCAGCACAGCTGAATGGTGGCTCCCCTTAGGTGGTCAGGTAGGCTGTCCTATCCTACTAGTGACTGGTCTGCTGTAGCTAAAGCTGACTAACCAGTGGACAAAAACATGGTTTTTATACAATTTTTAGAAAGGTGTAGCTATGTGTAACGGGAAGGGTTGAAGGTTTTATCTGCAGGACACACACAGTATGAGACCAGGAAGTGCCTTGGGGCCACCTAAGCTTATCTGTATAAAATTTATGCCTAGAGGGTATAAACAGTGGCTGTGACTATGACTCTTCTTTATGTTAAGAAAGAAGTTATTTTGCTAAGTGTGTGTGTGTGTGTGGGGGGGTGGCAGTAGGACACATTCCTTGCAGTTACATTCACACATAATATGGGTGCTTTAGGAATTTAAGTTGTGCATACAGATGACTGGGCAACATCATGTGCTGTACTCATTGTTCTGCTTTCCATTTCCATAGTCCAGGCTTTATAGATATTTCTTTGCTTTCTCTCCCCCCCCACCCCCTCTCCCACTTGATAGTATTTCATTTTTTTCTAATTATATACAAAGATAGTTTTCAACATTCACTTTTACAAAATTTTGAGTTCCAACTTTTTCATCCTTCCCTCTACTCCTCCCCCGCCAAGATGGCATGCAATCTGGTATAGGCCATACATGTACAATCATATTAAACATATTTCCACATTAGTCATGTTGTGAAAGAATCAGAACAAAAGGGAAAAACCATGAGAAAGAAAAACATAAAAAAAAAGAAAATAGTTTGCTTCGATAGGAGTTCAGACTCCATGGTTGTTTTTCTGGATATGGACAGCATTTACCATCATGAGACCCTTGGAATTATCTTAGATCACTGCATTGTGCAGAAGAGCTAAGTCTATCAAAGTTGGTCAGTGTTGCTGTTACTGTGTACAATGTTCTCCTAGTTCTGCTCACTTCACTTAGCATCTGTTCATGAAAGTCTTTCCAGGTTTTTCTGAAATCTATCTGCTCATCATTTCTTATAGAACAATAGTATTCCGTTACATTCATATACCACAATTTATTCAGTCATTCCCCAATTGATAGGCATCCCCTCAATTTCCAATTCTTTGCCACCACAAAAAGAGCTGCTATAAATATTTTTGTACATGTGAGTCCTTTTCCTTTTTTTTTTATTTTTTGGAGATGCAGACCTAGTAATTGTATTGCTGCTTCACACCATATACCAGGGTAAGGTCTAGATGGGTCCATGATTTAGATATAAAGGGGGATACCATAAGCAAGTTAGGAGAGCAAGGGATAGTTTACTTCTCAGAACTCTGGAGAAGCGAGGAATTTATGACCAAACAAGAGATAAAGAACATTATGAAATGCAAAATGGATAATTTCGATTACATTAAATTTCAAAGGTTTTGCACAAAGACAATGTAACCAAGATTAGAAAAGAAGCAGAAAGGTGGGGAACAATTTTTACAGCCAGGGTCTCTGATAAAGGCCTCATTTCTAAAATATATAAAGACGAGTCAAATTTATAAGAATACAAGTCTTTCTCCAATTGACAAATGGTCAAAGGATATGAACAGGCAGTTTTCAGCTGAAGAAATTAAAGCTATCTATAGTCATATAAAAATGCTCTAAATCACTATTGATTAGAGAAATGGAAATTAAAACAACTGTGAGGCATCACATCACACCTTTCACATTGGTTAATATGATAAAAAAGGAAGAGTATAAATGTCAGAGAAGATATGGGGAAATTGGAACACAAATGCATTATTGGTGGAGCTGTGAACTGGTCCAACCATTCTGGAGAGCAATTTGAAACTATGCCCAAAGGGCTAAAAAACTGTGCTTTCCAGATGTTTTCTTCCTCATTCCTAGTTGTCAACGCTTTTAGTGAGGGTGTCATGGGTTTGAAGACAAATGACCAAAGAGTCATAGAGGTTATAGGACCACTGTTAACTCTGAAAATATCAAAGAGCTCATACGCAATATTACAACCACAGTTTCTTCTAAAAAACAAAATAAAATAAAACCAAAGAGCTAACAGTGGTCATGAGCACAAAGCTTTCTTTATTGCATTGGGGGAAAGAAATGAGACACATGTGCTGGGACCTCCTCAAGTGGGAGACCCACTTTAATAGGGGCAAATCTCAATACATTTACTAGTGGCTACACAGTGAGCTTACCCCTGACAATGAGGGGTAAGAGTAACAGTGAGACAAGTTTGATTCATAGTAGGGCTTTGTGACCAGAACTTGAATGCTAAAGGTGCTTGTCTGAGCTCAAAGACCACCTGGTGCTGGTGTGAAAAAATTCTGGGATTTTTCTGTGGCTGAGTTCATCCAGAGGGTGAGTACAAAGGACTGTTGTTATGCTAAGCTCAGGGCACATCTTGTTTGCTGAGTCTTAGCTCCAGAAAACAGGGTGACTCCTAATAGTAAAGAGAGAGGAGTAAAAAGAGAGGGATGAAAAGAGAGGAGTGATCTTGGCATGGGGATTCTGACAACAAGTAGAAGTAGAAAAAAATCCACCAATCACCACCTGAAACAGATCCTAGGATGAAAACTTATAGGAATATTATAGCCAAGTTTCAAAGCTCTGAGGTTAAGGAGAAAACACTACAAGCAACAAGCCACAGAGCTACAATCAGGATCACCCAAGTCCTAGCAACTCCTACATTAAAAGTCCAAAGATCTTTGAACATTATATCAAAGAGCAAAAGAGCTAAGGTTGCAACCAAAAAAACTTACCCAGCAAAGTTGAGTATAATCTTGAATGAAGGGGGGTGGAGCCAAGATGGCGGTTGGAAAACAGGGACTTGTGTGAGGTCCCCGCCAAGTCCCTCCAAAAACCTATAAAAAATGGCTCTGAACAAATTATAGAACTGCAGAACCCACAAAATAGCAGAGGGAAACAGGGCTCCAGCCCAGGACAGCCTGGATGGTTGCTGGATGAGGTCTATCACTCACGGAGCTGGGAGCAGAGTAGACCAGAGCCCAGTGTGGGTGGCGGCAGGACCAACCAGACCAGGAGCCAGGTGGAACAGGCCCTAGCAACCTGAATCATTGAGCTATGGCAGTTACCTGACTTCTCAACCCACAAACACCAAAGACAACAGAGAAGGTTAGTGGGAAAAGCTGTGGAGGACAGAGTGAAAAGAGTGAAAATGTGATCAGTGCTAAGACTGTCATTATTACTTGGGTAGTTTGAAAGAAAAGCTTGGGCTCAGGTGAGTATGATGCATTGATTCTAAAAAATAAAACTGGGTTGGGAGAGATAAAAAGGGATAATTGTCTCATAAAAACGAGGTGTGAAAGGAAGAAATGATAAAGAAGAAGCAGGTGGGAGTAGAGGACTAGTAATGCAGAAACCTTACTCTCATCAGAACTGGGTTAAAAAGGGAACAACACATATATCTGAAGGGTATAAAAGTCTTCTAAATTTATAAAGAATAAGAGGAAGAGGGGAAAGGATAAGGGAAGGCCTTTTAGAAGGGTCTGAGATTGAGAATTAAGAGAACAAGGGAGAGGATAAGGGAGGGACTCTTAGAAGGGTAGGTAGGTTAAGGAATAGGAGGGCAAGGCAGTGCTTAGAAATAATTTAGAAAGGTGAGGAAGGGTAGGATAAATAGGGCAAGAAGGATAAATAGTGAGGAAAAATAGGATGAGAGAATATACAACTAGAAATCATAACTAATGTGAATGAGATTTATTTACCCATAAAATGGAAATGGATAGCAGAATGAATTAAATATCAGAATCTGACAATATGTTGTTTATAAGAAAAACAGTTAAAAATGAGAGATACACAGAGTTAAAATAAAGGGCTGGAGTAGAATTTATTATGCTTCAGCTGATGTAAAAAAAAAAAAAGCCAGGGGTAGCAATCATAATTTCAGGCAAAGTAAAAACTCAGATAGATTTAATTAAAAGAGATATACAGGAAGACTACACTATGTGTCACCAATATTATTCAATATTGTTTTAGAAATGCTATCAATAGCAATGGGAAAAAGACATGGAAGGGAATGAGGTAATAAAGTATCTCTTTTTGCAGACAATATGATGATATATTTGGAAAATCCTAAAGATTTAATTGAAAGATTAGTTGAAACAATTAATAATTTTAGCAAAGTAGTAGGATATAAAATAAACCCACAAAAATCATCAGCATTATCTTACTTCGCCAATCAAACCCTGATATAAGAAATAGTAAAAGATACTTCATTTAAAATAACTATAGAGGGTATAAAATTCCTGAGAGTATACCTGCCAAAAGAGACTCAGGAACTACATGAATACAATTATAAAACACTTTATATAAATTGTCAGATTTAAATAATTGGAGAAATATTAATTGTTTATGGGTAAATAAAGCCAATATAACTCAAATGCTAATTTTATTTAGCTAATTCATTAAATGCTACCTCAATTAAATTACTAAAATATATTTTATTTAGTTAGAAAAAATGATAAAATTCATTTGGAAGAACAAAAGGTTGAGAATTTCAAAGAAACTAGCAAAAATTGTGAAGGAAGGGGGCTTAACAGTACCAGATCTTAAACTATATTATAGGGCAGTAAACATCAAAACTATCTGATACTGGCTAAGAAATAGAAAGGTAGATCAATGGAAGAGATTGGCATACCATGCACAGTAGTAAGAGATTATAGTAATCTTGTGTCTGACAAATGTAAAGATTTAATTGTTTCAGAAAAGAATCCATTATTTAGTTTTTTAAAATGTTAGTAAAACTGGAAAGCAACAATGTTTTAAACCATTTACAAAAATAAGGTTAAAATGGATACGGGTTCTAGCTGTAAAGGGAGATATCACAAGACAATTAGAAGAACATGGAACATATTACCTATCAGACTTATGGACAGGAGAACAATTTGTGAATAAACAAGAAATAGAGAGCATTGTGACATGTAAAATGCATAATTTTGATTACACTGAATTAAAAAGGTTTTATACAAATAAAAACAATGTACCAAGTTTTTAAAGAAAGCAGAAAATTGGGAAAAAATTTTTATAGATGGTCTCTCAGCTAAAGGTCTCATTTTTCAAATATATAAATAACTGTCAAATTTATATGAATACAGATCGTCCCCCAATTGACAAATGATCAAATGATATGATCAGGCAGCTTTTTTAGGAAGATATCAAAACAATATACAGTCAAATGGAAAAAAATATTCTAAATCATTATCAATTAGAGAAATGCAAATTAAAACAGCTTTGAGATATCATCTTATGCCTTTCAGGTTGGATAAAATGACAGATGCCTTTCAATTGGGGAATGACTAAACAAGTTGTGATATATGATTGTGATGAAATACTACTGTGATATAAGAAATTGTGAATTGGTTGATTTTGGAAAAAACAAAAATATTTGCATAAAATAATGAAAAGTGAAATGAGCAGTACCAAGAGAACATTGTACAGAACACACACACACACACACACACACACACACACACACACACACACACATGCACATTTATGTGTTTATTTGTTGCCCTCTCTAGGGCCCAGTGGGTAGGGAGGGTGGAAAAAAAAGTGTACAGCAGAAAACAAAAGAAAACTTAGAAGGAAGCAAAGAAAGGCAGAGTAACTTTAAAAACAATATGTAATTTTTATTACATAGATTTTTTTTCTTTAAAGTAAAATCTGAAATTGAAATTTATGGTTTTATATTGAATCCTTTAAGTTGTGTTGTGTACATGGAAATGTTCTTTTTCTCTTTTGGCATTTGAGTCTAAAATGAAGAAAAATAAAAGACTTGTGGAACACCCTCTATTCTGAGTTTTTAGAGAATGACTAACAATATGGTCAAGATTGCAAAATGTTTTATATGGTTTTTTCATTTGATCTCAGTTGAATGATGATACAGTAGAAAATTATTGATTTGGTAAAAGAGTTCCACAGAATCATATCTATAAAGATGTAAGGAAATTCAAAGGCCAGTTAGTCAAATGCTCTCATTTGAGAAACTGAGGCCCAAGGAGATTAAGTGCCCTTGCCCAAGGTCACCTAGGTAATATGTGCCAGAGATGGAATCTGAACACATATTCTCAGTCTCCAAATCCTAGCACTCTCTAAACTTCAAATACCAACCCTGCAGCTTTCTACCCATATGACCCTTAGGTAAGTGATTTGAGTTTCTGTTTGAGTTTCAGTTTCATCTGTAAAGTGAAAGGGTTGAACTAGATAGTCCTGTAAGTCACTTCTAACTTTAAATGGTCGATTCCATGATCCCAAGAATGGTAAAAGCTGGCAGTATATCTGAATGACCTATTATCTAAAGAGGTAGCCAGAGAAGGGTGGATCAAAGTAAAATTGTGAAGTAAGGGAAGTTCATTTTTAGTCTTTTCTGACTTCCTCTTTCAGTCTCTTTTCCCAGGTTGGGTCCTGCTAAATCCATTGAGTCATATCCAGTAAGGAGGATCCAATGACCTTCCACTCACTACTCTTCCCCACTTATGAAAACCTGGTGTCAACTAGTTTCCAAGTTGCCATGTATTTGTTACTGATGATCGTTTACTTCTTCGTAGGGAGCTTCTCTATTCCAATAGAAAGAAACTCCTAAATCAAGAGGAATGGAGTACTAACTCCCCAAATTTGGTATTAATGAAAGGGGACGAGGGCTATATTTTGAAGTTAGGAGTTTCTTCCTAGTGCACTTCAAATCACATCACATAAGCAACTATCTACTCCTCTTATAGGGCAGCTAGGTGAAGCAGTGGTAGAGTTCCAGGCCTGGAGTCGGGGAGACTGATCTTCTTGAGTTCAAGACACTAGCTGTGTGACCCTGGCTAAGTCACTTAATGTTGTTTGCTTCAGCTTCTTATCTGTAAAATGAACTGGAGAAGGAAATAGCTAATTTTTGCCAAGAAAGCTCCAGATGGGGTCATGAAAAATTGGATACAACTGAACAACTGAATTCCACTTATATTCAAAACCAGCCATAATTAGATTTGTTAGATTTTCATTTCAACTTTTTTGGCAAGGAAAACATGTTTTAGTGAGACAGAAAGATAATAGCAAAATCTTAGATATGTTAGAGCAGAAATGAGCATGAGAGTCCCATCTAGTACTATCCAGTTTGTCTTACAGATGAAGAAACAAAGACCACAATAGATAATGTGAATTACCCATGTCCACCCAGGACAGAGCCAGAAATACATAAGTATGGTGCAATTTTTTGGAACATCAAAACATTCAAGAACTACACAAAATTAAGTATGCTGTGAACTTTGGGATTTGATGCTTTTATTTTTAGGAAGGAAAGTGTGTGTACAACTTTTGAGTATTTCCTCCTGCTATATAAAGCCCACTGTAATGACTACCTAGAGACCCATTATAACCCATTTTTTACAAAAGGAAAAGACATTTGCCTTTAGCCTACCCCATGGCTTAGCCCACAAAAGTTGCTTAGAATATAAAGCTCAGAAATGTCTATTTTCCTTCCAACATTTAAAAGAGCCTCTGAAGAATAAATATTAGATAAAGTTTCCTTGGGACTCAGATTTCCTCAATTAAATCCATGTTATCTCAATACTTTAATTAAAAAAGGAATAACAACAGTGAGATTGATGGCTTACTATCAGTTTTAGGGCCTTATTAAAAGCTTTGTTCAAAATCAAGAATTATAAAACCTCTCTTCTCTATCAATAATTCAATTCTAGCAGCTCAACTATTCCCACAGGGCAAGTAGCAATAAAGAAGAAGTGCCAATATAAGAAAACAGTCAAGGTGTTTCAGAGCTGTTATAAGCAGGGAAAAGTGGAACTCAAAGAAGAAAAAATAACTTTTTAATAAGTCACTCACAATTTCTTTTCTTAAGGTTATCTTAATTTGAATAATAGCTGGAGGTGCTATGTTAACTGCTGCTCATTAGGATAAATCTGTATGTGCATATCTGTGGAAGGGAACAAGAGAGGTGATGAGAAGGAAGCAGGCTAGTGTAGGATCCAATAACTCAAAAGGACCATTCAAGAATCTAGAAACTTGTGGAAATAGCTTTGTATTTCATATATAGAGTATGCCCTTAATGAATGCCTATTGGTTGATTAAAAATAGTACGAAAGGCTGAATAGCTCAGTAACCCTTGCTCTTTGAAAAGGAGAAAGGAAGAAATGACTGAAAGCTAAATTTCTATATAAATCCTGTGGACCACAGTTGTGAGCAGCTAGCTTGGATTAGGGTAACTGGAAGAATGTGTGAAATGCAAATAAAAGCATTTAATCTAAGTAAAGTTTAGGAACAGATGGGTAGAAAGCATAGGAATAAATGGAGCCTTTCTTAAAATGATAAGTAGCATCTATCTAAAACCAAGAGAAACTATTATCTGTAATGAATATAAACTAGAAGCCATCAAAATAAAATTAGGAGTAAAACAAGGATGTCTATTCTAATCACTATTACTCACTATTGTACTAGAAATGCTACCTATAGCAACAAGATAAAAAAAATTGAAGGAGAAAGAATAGGCAATGAAGAAACAAAGCTATCACTCTTTGAAGGTGATACAACAATGTGCTTAGAGAATCCTAGAAAATCAACTAAAAAGCTAGTAGAAACAATTAGCAAAATAAACCCACATAAATGATCAGCATTTCTATATACTACTAACAAAATTAGACAAGATAGAAAGACCATTTTAAATCATGGCAGACAATGTAAAATACTCGAGTCTCTCTGCCAAGACAAACCAAGGAAGTATATGAGCACAATTAAAAAATTTTTCTCATGCAAATAATGGCAGATTCAAACAACTGGGGAAATACATATTACTCATGGGTAGACTGACTCAATACAATAAAATGACAATTCTATCTAAATTAATTTACTTATTCAGTGCTGTGCCAATCAAACTACCAAAGAATTATGTTATAGAGCTAGAAAAAATAAAAAAATTTCATCTGAAAGAAGGAGATGTCAAGAATATCAAGGAAGGGGGGCGGCGCCAAGATGGCGATTGGAAAGCAGTAACTGGCGTGAGCTCCCCACCAAGTCCCTCCAAAAACCTAT